>CM032405.1:3716246-3723746 GCA_019049475.1 Eueides isabella
ATTCGATAGAAATTGTCTCAATGGGGACGGAGTGACTTAACACTCGGTTCCCAAGTTCCTGCCATGTGCGGGATAAAGCGTGGCGTTGAAATAAAATGTAACTAGTGACTTCTATGATATTTAAAATCCAATTTTATCTTTTCTTATCGAGTTATCTTTTTAAAATTCTCCTTGTCACATTTTTGCTATATTATTTATAACATTACCTAAAACACACAACAGTTGTGGGTTCGATTCTCACTCGAAAGAATAAATACTTTTACTTTCGCACTTCGTAGAGAATATGAAATTTGATATTTCAGCACTCAACACTCAATCTTCCAAATTTTTAATAAAAAGTGAAAATAGGTTACAGACTACTGTAACAATTTTGTGTATCGGCTAAGTTACATGCGAGATACAAAAGCATGTGATTAAAAAAAACTTTAGTAGGAAAATTATGACCTAACACAATAAATTAAATGTGAAGCTAAAAAAATACTTTAGAAGGAACCAACATTTTTGATTTCTTAAGTTAACCGGTGAAAAAAAAAATGTCATTGAGTTAGTTATAGAGTGGAAGACATTCAACTGAACAGCGGAAGAGTGTTACAATTTTTAATAATTATATAAGTTTTTTAAAATTACTTTAACTATGTTTTAAAATTAAAATTTAATAATAATATTAAAAATATTTAAAGGTTAACTTAACCATACTTTTATATACACAAAATTATCTCAATGAATATGCAGATTTTGTTTTCTTCACAAAGATTTTTTAAAAATTTCTTTTTCTTTATTTTGTTAATTCTTAAATATTAAATTAAATTTAATATGATACGTAATAAATAAACAAGAAAATTGTCCTTTTTTTTTGTTAATAAAATAAATGTTACTAAAAATGTTTTGATTATCGTTTAGTTCTTAAGCTTAATTCTTTAGCTATTATCAATTGGCAGTAAAAAAGTATAATTTACCTTAACATTATATAAAATTCTAATTTTAAATTTAAAATAATAACGTACAATCTTCTACTACAGGCCTTAAAATACAAATATATTTATTTTAGAAAAAGAATAAAGTTCTAATTAATTTAGTTAGACGTTCTCACGTACGGCTTATTGGTTGAGAGTAATTGGACGGACTCTAAGAGGTGCGGGTTTAAATCCTGCTACGTTCTAGTATTTCTACGATTTTCTAGATAAGTTTTTTATCTTTCCTACGTGTGCATACTGTAAAAATACTAAAAATATTATACTTTATTTTCCGAGAACATTATCAGAAACTACCAACACTGAAGAATAAAAAGAGAAAGTAACTTAATAAATTACCAAATAAATAAACATGTAACGCCAATAAATATTTTATTTTCAGTTCTAAATCAGAATATTTTTGACGATTGATCTTTGTCTGAAATAGAAATAATTAACACCCTAATAATTAAAAATAATTAAACATTAACTTTTACTCTAAGCATGGGGACTGAAAGGAACATGAGTTGATATGAGTTTCTTAACACAAGGTTCCCAAGTTCCCTCTATCTATCCTTCCATTGTCGGGATACAGCGAGAAGCTGAAAAAAAAAATACAGAAGACTTACCATATCATCATAAAGAGGCATCAGTATGTTTAAAATCCTCTTCACGTGAAAGTAACATAACGTCCAGTTTACTCTAACACCACTACAAATATTCCATCTTTCATGATTGTCATAAAATTTGTTCGCCAATTTGCCCTTTTTGACATACACAAAATAACACTATCACTAATAAATTATATATACTTCAAAAATGAAAAAAACTAAATTATATATATTTAAAAAAAAAAAAAAAAGTTAAACTTTTTATAATATGTTAATATAATATTAAAAAAAGCAGAAACATATATATTTTTGTATTTATATCGCGAAGTTTTACAGAGTGCTGAGAGAAGAGACGTGCGCTCTACAGTACGTCTGAAACACTACTGAATGACTGAATTTCATTTACTTTGATATAAACTTGATTTTTTTTATTATGACCTTATAATGTTCAAAGTTAATTGTTTGCTTAATCTTAAATAAGATAATAATTATTTTTGTACCAAATTAAGACTTATATAATACTTGATTGCAAAAAACAGTGATTGTGGGGTCGATAGCTCAAGAATTCGACGTAATGAGGGTAACAGAGTGACTTAACAGGGTAATGTGAGGGCACATGGGACCCTTCTGCGTAGGCCAACGTTTGATTGCATACCTTAATTGTTGCAGATTCTATCACCACGATAAGTTTGTTTGTACATTTATATAGATATATATATATATATATATATATATATATATATATATATATATATATATAATATATATATATATATATATATATATATATATATATATATATATATATATATATATATATATATATATAAGTTTAAAATTAGAATAGTAAGTTAGAATAATTTGATTGAATTATTGCTATTTTTACTTTTACCTACTTTAGTAATTTTTATAAAAAAATATACTTATTGTGTTGTTTTCGTATGAAATATAAGATAATCGATTCCTACTCGAGGAAACGAAATATTTAATATTTTATTTCCCTTGTCCTGGTAAAAAGTTTAAAATTTGCGGTTAGTTTGGACACTTAACACGCAATTAAAGGGTTTCGGGATACAACCTCAAGCTAAATAGAGTAATATAATACGTGTCTATTTGACCTTCATAATAGGATTAGGCAGATATATTCTTATTTCAAGAGCATCCGCACTGAATTTTCCGCTTGAATTTAATATAATGTATGGTATATATTATATTATATGTTTCATTAAATTTGCATGATTATATAATTTGGAATTCCATTTATAAAGAAAGGAAATATTTTTGTATTTTTCTATTATAATATAATTTTCTCTCTCTCTCTCTCTCTCTGACGCCTGTCGTGGCGCAGGGATATAAGCTTTCGACTGTAAACGTAGTAGGTTATGGATACGATCTCCATTGTTTTTTCTCCAAAGGTCTGTAACGTGAAATATATCTTGTATATCTAGGAATTAAAACTATATACGTATATTTATGAAATATGTGTTTTATTTTGTATTTATTAAATACACATACTTATAATATAAGGCGTATTGGCATGGTAGTGATTATATATGCTTATTTCTCTTTTATCGTATTACGCTATTGAGTTCTTCACTACTGTACTTAACGTATCGAGAACTTAGAACGTAAAATACTACTAAGAACGGAAAATAGATAAAGGAGTGTCTCAACATTCTGTTACTTTGTGCGAGGACTAAAAATTTAACTTTTAAATACTCTACTCAATTTATTCACATTAAAGACATACGTAGGATCTTACAATATGTACCTACATAGGAAATTAACAAGAGGTCATAGTTAGGCACAGACACAAACATGCTGTGAATGCGATGGCAGTTACCGAGTTTGATTCCCAGTTGGGGTAGGGAAATATTTATTTATTTTTTAAATCCTGTGCTAAACAGGCGTAGTCTGGTGTTTAATTTCGTTACTTAATACGAAATATCTCTAGAATTCAACGGAAAATATGGAACGGAACTGTTTTAGTAGGGAAAGTTTTAATACAAAGTCATCAAGTTCAATCTGCCTTCCCTGCTATGTATGAGATATAACGGTAAGCTAAAAAAAAAGAGAACTTAAAAGCTCCTGCAAATCGATCGTGGGAATCGGACCTTTGAAGACAATATTCCCTTATCACTGAAAAAATCAGGTAAACGTTCTTACAAAATGAACTGAAGCAACAAATTTCGTAAGACGAATCTATTATTGAGTTACCAGAAATGTGCACGAGGTTAGACTCATAATTCTAACCTAACGATCAATTATGGGGTGATCTGGGCACATTGCAAAAGGAACTTTATTACCAAGATATACAGTGTATAAGAATTAGTATGTAAATTATGGACGTATGTGAAAATAAACAAATTTGCAGTTTGTTAGAAAAATAGGCTGATTTTTTGTTGTCAGTTGAAATAACAGCAGTATAAGATAATAATTTTTCACATAGCAATGTGTAAAAAAAAACTGTGCAAGCATTTTGTATGGTGTTATTATATTAGAATTAGGATAAAAGCATTATACATAATAATGTCTATTCAAAAGTAGTACGTTATACATGTATAATTTGTTTTTTTACTTAAGTATTAGTTATGTCAAAAAGCGGCGTTGAATTCCGCCACTCAACACGCAATTCCTACAATTCGGCGGAAAGTGGGGAACGGAAGTGGAACGGAATGTCTTAACACTAGGTTCCCATGTTCCCTCTGTCTACCCTGCTTTGTGCAGGATACATCGTGAAGCTAAGTATGAGTAGTTATGTCAAATCAGAATTCAAAAGACGTGACAGAAATATGTTATCATTTTACATTTATATTGTAGATGAGACACTAGTGATGTACCGAATATTCGCATTAGTATTGGTGAATATTTGAATGCTTGGCGAATATGAAAATAAAAAAAAAATGGAGTTAATAGTACTAATGATGAACATCATATTCGATGGGGATAGGAAGTGGAACGCAGTATCTTAACACTAGGTTTTCCTCTGCCTACCCTGCCTCGTGCGGGATACAGCGTGAAGCTAAAATAAAAAAATTTCGACATAATAATATGAGCCTCTAGGAAACCGTCCAAGCACACTGACCGACTGGCTTAGTTGGTATATATATAATTGCCCCTCGAGAGATGGTAACTTCATAGATTTCGACGTAGCCAGGTGAGAACTTATGGCTTTTAAAAGTATTTTTCTTTCCTGAGTGTAAAATATAACTTTAAATATCATAAAATATTCAATAAGTAACATTATCTATTGCCAAATAATAATTCCAAAACAATTTTCTTTGGATAGTGAAAATTTATAAAAAATCTCCTTATATAGACGCTTTTTATATAAATAACTTTTAACAATCGTATAAGAATTTTGATGTAGCTAAATGAAAACGTATCGGTTAACTGACAAGCACTCTAACGAGAGCGCTTGAACGGTTTCCAAGAGGCGTGGGTTCAAATCTGCGTTCAAATTTTTGAATATTGTCTTTAGAGTTAATCTTCAATTCTCAGGATGAAATAAAAACATAAAGCACCTCTTACGAACGACAATAACACATTTAATATTTACATTTACATTTAATAACACATTTAATATTTACAGCAAATATCTTAAAATATGACATTTATTGCATCACTAATAGACCTTGGAGGACTTATTGGCGAAATTAGATCATGGCCAACTGACCTCAACGGTAGTTGTTTCAAATTCAACAAGAGAAATTTTCGCTTAGAAGAATGCGTGATAAGTAATGTACGAGAGAGGGAAAATAAATGAAAATTATAAAAAATTTATTTATGGAAGATTATATTTCCTTTCCTTCACTCTAGTAATGAGGTAAAATGCAGCGTTGAGTTCCGCCACTCGCCACAAGATGCCAAACTTCAGTGGAAAGTGGAGAATGGAAGTGTCTTATTAGGAACAAAGTATATTAACATAAGGTTCCCAAGTTCTATGAGCAGGAGTCATTGTTTTAATATCTTATACGAAAAAAAGTGTAAAAAGTACAACAAAACGAAATGCCTAACAGAATCTTGGTCAATTTGTATCTTCATCATTATCGATCAATCACCTTCACGGCCCATTCTTCTTTATTGGTCCTTAAAAAGTTACGTCCTGCTCAATTTGACAATTTATATGTTGTTTATTATATAACTTATATTCATAATTTGATGTTTTTTTCCTTACAAAAAAGATAGGTATGTGCGGAAAGATTTAAGAAAATATTTATTTTAAAATTTTACCAAGTATTTTGGTTATTTACTAATGAGGCATTCAAGGTCGAGCTATGTAGAATATCACTAAACATGCAACGCGGATGCATATTGATCGAAAAAAAAAAAACAATGCTTAAGACTGAAAATAATTTTCTTGAAATATTTAACGTGGTTCGTTTCTCACAATGTAATATTAAAAAAAAAAACGTCATGCTACAGCATGCCTGCACAGGGCAGGCTAGGCGGAGGGAACTTGGGAACCTAGTATTAGGACACTCCGTTCCAGTTCCGTTACCCACTTTTCGCCGAATTTGAGGCATTGCGTTTAGCCTTGTTTTAATTTAATTTAAACTTTAATTTGAAAATATTAAACATTTCTTCGAGTGGAAATCGAACCTACAACCTGTCGTTTACAGTGACACGCTAATGCCGCTGCGCCACGACGGGCCTTTGAAATATACGAGTATGTAGTTTTGTATACAATAGCGCATTATCATTTATTCCCCAAATATCTTATTATTACGGTACGTTTTTATTTACTCCTCTTTTCTTTAAAACTCTGAAGTTATTGCGTGTTGTAGCGAAACTCAACGCCACGCTTTGTCTCGTTACCAGAGTGAATAGATATTAGGTATTTTTACTATATTTTTACTATTTAAAGTGTTATTCCACACGTAGGACAGAAAATACTAAACTTAAATTTTAAAATTTTTAAAAAGCGTATAAAAATTTTGAACGAAGCAGGATTTGAACCCGCGCCTCTGGAATACCGTTCCAGCGCTCTGACCAACTAAGCCATTCGTTCAAGCTTAGTTGGTCAGAGCGCTGGAACGGTATTCCAGAGGCGCGGGTTCAAATCCTGCTTCGTTCAAAATTTTTATACGCTTTTTAAAAATTTTAAAATTTAAGTTTAGATATTAGGTATTTAATTTCCTACTATGCCAATCGAACCCATAACCCTCGCGACGATTGGCCTCAATATTTTTTTATTTGGTATGTTATATCATAATTAGTTAATACTAATTTATAATTAAATATAAAATTTTGTATTCCATTTTGACACAAAAACTACTGAACGGATTTCGACGATACTTAAAAACATACGAGTAGCTTATTTATCAAAATAGCACATAAGCTACAATTTATGTACATAAATATTTTGTATATTTTAACTATAATAATGATATTTTAGGCAGCCGACGACGGGTGAAGGTCGCTAGCAAAATGATCCTTAAAATACCAATGATAAGTCACTTAACTTACTACCTTTGTGATAGTTTAATTCGAATTACTACCAACTTATTGGATTTTTTTAACTTTAAATTGTATCTCTTAGCAGACTAAATGGACCATATAACCTAATGTAGAAGCATTTTGTTCCCCACTTTCCGATGAAAGTGAAGCATAGCGTGTGGAGTGGCGGAACTCAACGCCGTGCTTTTCCTTGTTATGAGAGTTTAAAATAATTTCCTCGAGTAGGCATTGAACTTACAACTAGTCGCGTTTACAGCCACACTTTTGTAATACTCTGCCACGACAGATCTGCTCTTTACTTGTCAAGAACGCCATTATGATTTTATCGTCAATATTGAAGGTTGGTCGGGGGTTTGTTTGCACTATTTTAATATCAGTTAATGAAAAATCTTGAAAAGGGTCAGTACGAAAGTGTATTTACTTTTTTCTATATTTAACGCTCATTCATGTCAGTTAATGTCGTATCGATTTGATTTCAT
>CM032405.1:6291385-6692063 GCA_019049475.1 Eueides isabella
GGATGGATACTGTAACTCTCCTCTACCTAATCAATATAAATAATACCATAATTTTTGCTCGTTATTTAACACCGCACTTCTTCTAGAAAATAATAGTATTTCTAGAAGAAGTGCGGTGTTACAACTTAGCTCGTGCTTGGGGCAAGTTGTGACACTTCCAGAGCAAGACGTAACGACAATAATACCCCTATCATTTATTCCTTATTTATTTTAAACAAAATTGACATCTTTCTAAAGTAAGCATTATGTAATTCTTATCAAAA
Source organism: Eueides isabella (assembly GCA_019049475.1). Taxonomy (NCBI): domain Eukaryota; kingdom Metazoa; phylum Arthropoda; class Insecta; order Lepidoptera; family Nymphalidae; genus Eueides; species Eueides isabella. The sequence continues at coordinate 6,291,649 of CM032405.1, forward strand.
ATCAACTCAAATACACTTTTTCAGTAATCAACACTTAAAAATTATATAATTAACAGTTTTATTTAGGTAACACTACTTATAATCATCATGGCACTTTTAAATCACTGTAAGTAAGTAAATTATTTTTATCTAGGGTAATCTATAATCATCTCTTCTTAATAGCTATGTAACAAAGTATTGTACTTATGCTTACATAAGTTGTTGATTCTTAAATCAACATTTGGTAGGTTTCATTATAATAAAATTCAGTCTTCATCTGAGCTACAATTAATACAAATAAAAGATATAATGTCTCCTGTAACACATCCTACATGTCCCACATCTGACAAATGAAACATTCTATCCGATCTTCATTCTTTGTATCTGTGTGAGCTTCACCACATACCAGACAATACCACTCTTCTGCTTCAGATTCTGAACCTGAACATAAAATCTTTTTTTTAGCTCTGTCCGTTCCGGTTTTATTATTTGTTGATTTACCTTAAACTTTTCTCTTTCCTTACCTTTCCCTTTAATTTTGTGATCTTTTTCTGTTTATTTCTCATCTTTTCCTCATATTCCTTTTGTAAAGCTTCCTTTTCAGGAGTATCCGTCAATACTGTAGATTTTCTTTTGCGTCTGCTCTTTGTACTAGTTTTTCTTGGTGGCGCCTTTGGTAAAGGTCTAATCTTCGATGGCGAGAAAGTTTTTTGTAGACCGGAGCAACTCAGAGTTGGTTCATTTCCAGTTTCGATTTGGCTTATAATTTCTGTGGTGCTTATATCAACGTCAGGGACAGAATCTAATAGTTCTGGATTTTCAAGATTCAAGGATATATTCAATATATTATCTGTCAGATTTACGCCATCAGGGTTTTGTGTAGGATCTGGACGATCAGTAATAAAGATGGCGCAAAGTCCGAGTCTTGGAAAATATCAGCATAAATCTGAAGCTTTAAATCCTCTCATAATATTAGCAGGGTGTAGGGCAAGCGGTAACGACTCTTTCACAATACCTGGGATGTCATATATTATCATCGTTTTGCCTGGGTTGTTGTGCATCGATGCTGTCTGTGCCCTATTTGTGTAATTTTTAAAAGGGCTGTACACTCCTACTCCTACAGCAGAGAGGGGAAACGATAACATTATTCCATTATTATTTTCCTTTGCTTTTTCAACCACTCCAATATTCACGTGTGAGCTATGGTTATCAAGTAGCTACAGAACTGGCTCTTCCTTGGAACATGGACATTATTTTCCTTTGCTTTTTCAACCACTCCAATATTCACGTGTGAGCTATGGTTATCAAGTAGCAACAGAACTGGCTCTTCCTTGGAGGGTTTTGCTTGTTTGATAAAATGTTCCAAAAAAATTAAAAATTCTTTTTCGGTCATCCACCCGGAGGAATTACCAGCACCAATGCAATCTGGAGGTCCACCACGAATAAACATTTCAGAATAGTTAAGCCTGGGAAAAACGAACATTGGTGGGCTAGAGGCACAAGCAAGTGTTAAAAGAGTTCTCTCTCAGCCGATGTGATAGCTCCAATTTGCTTTTGGCTACGAGCAGCTACTATTTTCTTAGGTTGTTCTTGTTGTTCAATGTTCCATATTCGAGAAGCATTAAACTGATATTTTTGGAGAAGTTGTTGATATATTTCAAAGAATGCATTTACGTTAGTCTTATTGAAAGACGTCGCTCGACTTAAAGACATCGCTTCTGGTGTCCTTAGAGATAAATGTGAATTTCTGCGCATAAAATTTTGGAACCAGTCAGTACCAGCCATTTTATTTTGATGCCAAGTTGGTGAAATATTTTTCGCACTAAGCTGCACACCACATTGGTAAACTAGTTTCCTTACCTCTATAGGAAGTAATCTAAAATATATATCAGCGCACATGGGTAGATAGGAAGCTATCTTACCTTCCATCTTCTGCAGTAAATACTTGTCAAGGCTTATCGTAGCCAACTCTTAATATTTCATTGTTCTTCTTTTTTTTATGTTTCTATAAAGAGAGACGTGACATAATCCGAAAGTCTGACTAGCTTTCCGAATACTGCATTTTTTTTTTCTAAAACTTCAGCTGCCGCTAACTCGTACACTTCTTGGCTTTCTGTTGCCCGCTCTGATTGATTCGCTTCTGATTTTTTATATACTTTCATTTTAAAACAAAAGAAATAACAAAATAATTACAACAAGAAAAAAGTAAATATCTATATCACAACTTGGGGAATGTTGTAACAAGCCTCGCGATTTTGTAACAACTAACCCCATGGTATGATTTTTAACATTTATCAAGATAACTATTTAAACAATTTAGCAATCATAAAAGCTGTTACGCATTATCAGAGATAGCTAAATTTGAATGGAAATAAGATATGGAAATTTTTAAATTAGTCGATATTAAAAACGCAAGCCGTTATTTTACGACAATATAAAATTATATTACCTGGCAGTAATGGAACGCGTGCCCACTACTGCACACTGTGCCGGCCGTCGGGACACTTGCTATGGGACAGTGTCGCCAACACCTGATTTTTTTTCCTAAATTACAAATTTAAAAAAAAAAAATATGTTGGCAATGTAAATTTTATTCGATTATATACATTTTTTGTATTTGTATTCAATTTCAAGAAAAGCCAGTGACAATAAGGCCGAATTATCAAAACAGCGGTCATAGTGTACCACCGATGCGGTAAAATTCGTGTGACTTTGACGTTACATGAGACTTGAGTCTAATAATAAATAACTAAAATAACATATTGAAAAATTATTCTGGACATTTAGTTTACGGAGCGTAGCCGTAGAGTGAAGTGTCGTTACTGGAAGGAAAGAAATAGAAAAAACAATGCGGAACAGCGTGCGAACAGCATCTGTTACTTATGTTAAAATTTTATTTAGTTCACCATCAGATCACCAGATGTTATTATTCTACTGAACTATTCATTATATAAAATTAAATAGATGCGTTTAAATATCGATAGCTATAATTAATTATACTGATAATACATTTTTATTTAAATCTTTGAACGAAATTTAAAATCCCCCAAAAAGTACCCTAAAGATTTTTTCGCTCTAAAACCCCCAAAGAGATTTTTTTCCTCCTAAATTTAGAGGCAAAACCCTTAAGTTGGCTACACTGCTATGGAAACATAATGTAGCGGTTTATAGGTTAATGGAGTCAAAGAAATACGTTAATAGCATGTAAAATCCTAGTGAAAAGAGCCTGTTACTACTTACCCCTCTTACAACAAGCCCCTCGCTCTCTACTCAATTTTCTGTGAGAAATTGCGCTGCGATGATCATCAGGTCTGTATATATTGGCCCCTGAGAGAAAATGAGCCAACATAAGTATGCAGTTCACATAGAAATATTTTAATTTGTACAGTATTTCTAATCAATGTCTAAAATTCAGTACGATGGAAAATATTCGTGGCTCATTGGAAATTATTTACTTAAATAACTCTAGAACTAAATGGTGAATATTATGCCAAAAAAATACTTTAAGGCTCACATTAACACAATTGCGGCAGCAACTAAATCTTTAAATAATTATGATATAACTAAGACTATTTAAAACATCTAAACTTTTCCAAATCTTTACAGTCAAATAAAGTCTTATGGTATCAATTGAATATACTGTACATCTTTATGTTCTATGTATATTAGTCCATTCAAAAAGTAAATGAATACTATAGGAAGATATTGCTCGATATACGAGTAGTATAATATGAAGACGTGATCAATAACAAGGTTTGCAATAAAATTTACAGTTATGGTAATATCATCGTAGTAAAATTATAAAAACTACTAGAATTGCAATAATACATAACATACCAATAACATACATTTGTTCTTAAGTATAAATAAATCAAAGGAGTAAAGCTGAGGTGATTTTCGTAAAAAATTCTACGCAGGAAAGGAATGATGACGAAACGGTCGCTGCAGAATTAGCGGCTATCATTCAAAGACATCGGGCTTTAATAAGGTAATAATTTAATAACTGTCTATATATTGCATTTTATATTTTATTCATATGTCATACTAAATTTAATATGTGATTTTCGTTCGCCGCGTTTCAATTGCATGTGCTTATATGATAATTATAATCAATTTTTGTCGCCTGTCGTGGCGCAGCGGCACAAGCGTGTGACTGTAACCGACAGGTTCTGGCTCGATCCCCAGTCGAGGAAATGAAATATTTAATATTTTCAATTTAAATATTTAATGTTTCATTTCTTCGCTCTGGTAATAAGGCTAAGCGCGGCGCTCAACACGCAATGCCTCAAATTCGGCGGAAAGTGGGGAACGGAAGTGGAACGGAGTGTCTTAACACTAGGTTCCCGGATTCCCTCAGCCTACCCTGCCTCGTGCGGGATACAGCGTGAAGCTAAGAAAAAGAAAGAAATAATCAATTTTTCTGTATTTTGTTTCGAAAATAATGGTCTTAAAAAGGACCATTAATTATAAAGAATGGTTATTTGAGCCGAAAATTAATAGAGTGTTAGTTATAGCCGATGTAGTATTTATTAATTTTTAGTATTTATTGTCTTGTACTACTCGTAAGTGGTTATTTGTCGGCACCAATACTAATTTAGTTTTAACAATATTTTAGATTATCCAATGACGTGGAAAACATGTACACATTTTCATTACTAGTCAATTTTATGAACAGCTCCGTTATTATATGTTTCTCTTTATTTTGTTGCGCGGTAAGTACCAAATTTTATTGTCATATTTATGAAGCGTACATATAAAAGTAACACAATCATTGTGATGCTTTTCTTTATCTATTATGGATGGTAGAAGTAAGGCGAACCATTTTATACAAGAAAAAAGTCAAAAAAGTGTCCTCCTGTAAGCAGCAAATAACGGTTTGAATACTCGCTGAAGTAGCGTTAGTGTAGCATCAGGGAATAATATGAATGTAGCAGTTAAAAACAGAGAGAAGTGTATTAGGTGGAAGTGTATTAGGTTGAAATTCCAACATGAACTTAACTTAGCTTCACGCTATTTCCCTATCCGGGTAGGCAGAGAGTACGGAGCGCCAAACGTCACGGTTAGTTTGTTAGATCGACCTAAAAACCCGTTGTAATAAAGCGGAAGTCTTTTAAATTAATACCCTTCTCTAATACATTGTGACGCTTTATTTAATCTACGTTGCTAATATGGCTCTACCTTAATTTGATATATTTGAAGTGACCACTTTTTACTATACTGAGATGGCCTTAGCTCTACCCTGCATAATTATATTTAATAATAAAGATTCATATTTAATAATGTATACATATATCAGTAGCATTGGAACCTATATTTAGGAAAATATGACGCTAATTAGGCTTTCGTTTTAGTTTGTTGAGAAATGGAACGAGTTTAGATATAAAAATTTCTTGATTACATCAACTTTACAAATGTGGTTGCTGTGCTGGTATGGCCAAAAATTAATAGATACGGTAAGAAGTAGTAGTATTATATTATTATGAGATAATTATGTGTTTATTTTTATTTTTTCATTAACTAAATTGACCACACAACATTTTAACTTCAGAGCACAGAAGTGGCCGAATCGTTATACAACTGTAGTTGGTACACAGCACCAAGTAAAATTAAAAAATCAATTATTATAATGATTAATAGGTAAGCTTGTTACATGTAGATTTATAGAAATCAAAAAGTTCCTTGATCACATTTCTTGATTAATTACAGGTCTCAAAAGCCAGTTTACATAACAACCTATGGATTTTCTGTCATTTCACTAACAAGTTATGCAACCGTAATGTTGTTTTATTAATCTATAAGGAACTTTAAAAATATAATATAAATATGATAAATATCATATATTTACTTTTGCTTTCAGGTTCTAAAAACATCCTGGTCTTATTTACACTACTAATTAATATATATGTATAACGAATAAAATAGTAAAAAATATTGTTCATATATTGTGAAAAAAAATATACGCAAGATCACTCTTACTTTAATTCGTTTTAAATGTTATTCACTATTTAATATTTTTACTCACAATTACTCTAATTTCTCTGCTAATTCTATCTACTTTTTTTTTCTCTTTACTTTAATTCTCTCTACTTGCTCACCTCAATTCAAATACACTGTCAATGCGTAGAGTTGTGCAATATTGTCAATGCATAGTGTTAACTGCAATGAAATTTTATATTATATTTAATATGTAGCAAGACATTTTCTCCTTTGCCTTAAAAGTTCAAAATCAGAAGCAGTAGAAAGCCCCCAGACTAATAATACAAAATAAATAGCATTTGACAACTTGTCCTTGTGATTATTGTTTGGCTTTCGTGGTTCTATTGTTTTCCGGCGAATTTCTGTTACAAAAATGTCGAATAAAAGAAACAAGAAACGAGATTGAAGAAGAACAAGATTCTAACAGCGAAAGGGATTCCGATTTTGATTGACGGAAATTTTAAAAGCTATAGGGTAAACTAATATCATAACTTAAACAACACATGATCATTTTTATAACAACCTCTTCTTAATCTATATTACTCACTAATAATATAAAAGTGTAGCTGATCGCATACCTAATAAAAAGATACACAGAATGGTAGGTACTATCGAAAACACAGTATCGGACCCTCGGGAGGGCATGTACGAAGAGTTGATGACGGGGCGAAAGAGGTATGCCGAGACTGTAGAGTTTGGCGCTCCGTTCTCTCTGCCTACCCCGCTAGGGATATAACGTGAAGCTAAGTTAAGTAAAGTAATAATATAAAATAACTGTATATTTTAAACTATAATAACACTGTGAGATTTCAGAAACTGCAGGCAGATTTTCAAGGAAGGAGCCCAAAAGATTGTGATTTTCACGACGATTGAGAAAACATATAAAAAAATTAACAAAATAGAGCCTCTTGTGATCCGTCCAACAGAAATGTTAAAAATAAATAAATCTTAATAAAATATTTATATATAGTTTTATTTTTATTACCTATATAAAGTGACTTGCATAGTAAGCGATTGTTTTTTATAAGAAATAAATATAAAATCTATATTTGTTTACATCGAAAATCGACATCATTTTCTGTATATGAAATGATGATGATGATGATGAGTTTTTAGCATGTTTTAAAATTGCATCACGCATCATTTGTATTATTTAAGCACGGTGGCCATAGATTAATTGTATTAACTCTGTTGAGTTCTTATGAAAATCACTAGAAGAGCAAACAGTGCTTATCTTTTGATGCAAGATGTCGTAGTTCGCAAGGTTGCATATTTCACCCAGGACAATAAATCCCGTAAACTATTTTGTAAGGCTTCCATTTGCTTATGCACACACTTGATCAGAGCCGCAAAGATCTTATCGGCTTAACTGAGATGCCGAGGAGTTTCATAATAATTTGTTTCATCATTAACTTCAAGTGAAAATGAAGTTCAACTTCCGGTAAAAATATACTATTTTGAACATCTGCGTATCTGACATCAGATCAATCATCTTTATCCAAATCTTCATTTACCTTTGTCTCGAAAGAGAGGATGAAATCATACCCATAATTACCGGTTACTTCAGACCTTCCGCTTAATACTATTTTTCTTTTTAATAAATGCGTTAAACGTTTACGAATATAAAACGTTATACAATAAACAAAAAACGTGAAGGTATAGTCTATTTAGACATTTATTCTATTTTCACATATAAATTTGAAGTTAAGACTAAATAAAATATTCATTCAAAAGAAAATTAAAATTTATTTGCCTATTATGGGTATATGTAGTAAAAAACTTACCTGATAATAATATCTTTAAAGAATCGGGAACGTAACTTGTACGTCAACCGACTCGGCGGGAAACTAAAATGCCAATGAGTATTATAAAATGCGGCTCACCAAATGCGCCGGCACTGCCACGTGGCAGTGACGTCAGGGAAGAAGGCGCGCTTGAGGAGGAAATAGTCAGGCGGGAAACGTAGTTCCTATCTCATTTAATAAAATCAAAATCAATCAAAATATTCTTTATTCAATTAGGCCATTACAAGCACTTTTGAATCGTCAAGATACATAGAACTGTCTGTAGTGTCAGTCCTTACAGGAAGCTACCACCGGCTGGGAAGGCGGGTTGAGAAGAGCCGGCAAGAAACTCAACAGTTGCTCTTTTCAAAATATCAATTAAATTAAATATATAACATAGCTTCCTGATTGAGTACCAACAGCATTTAATCCCACGCACTCTTATTATTGTAGTATTCTTCAATTGAATAATATGCTTTGCCTTACAATATATTTTTACTTTCACTTTAAATTTTTCAAGTGGCAAATATAAAATTACCTGTGGAATTTTATTATACATACGTGTACCATGTCCCATGAAAGACTTTCTAACTTTTTGAAGACGAAAACCAGCAGTTGGTAGTAAACCAGTGAAGTATTTGTGACAGACCACTATTCACTTCGTCATAGGTGTCCGTCTTACGGTCTACTTTAAAAATTAACGAGGTATCATCAGCAAATAGTACCACATCGCATAAATTATTAATACAAAAGGGGAGGTCATTTATATAGATTATAAACAAAAGAGGCCCCGGAATTGATCCTTGTGGAACACACATCCGCAGAAAGCTACCGAAAGACTTTACATTATTTACAGTAACGTGCTGAATCCTGTATCCTCAGGTACGAAGCAACGAGATCACGAGCACTGCCTTAGACTCCATAATGGCTAAGTTTGTTTAATAATGTATCGTGATCTACGCAGTCAAGAGCCTTAGACAGATCACAAAACACTCCGACCGCATTTTGTGAGTTTTCCCAAGCGTTATAAATGCAATTAAGGAGGGCAACTCCCCCATCTGTTCTTAATCTGCGTCTAGTAAAACCATACTCTGCTTTATTTAAAATACTATTTCTATTAAAATACATAGATAATTGTTTTTTTTTTAATTTTTACGTTTCTACGTTTTTAAGCAATGGTACTACTGTTAATGGTACACTGTTTTTCATGAGGTCAGGAAAAATGTCAACACGTTTATTAAATATCAATGATAAGTGAAGTGCAATGAATGTTATAATAGAGCTTAGTAAATTAACAGTGTACCCAATCACCAGTTTTTTATTTACATTAAGACTTTTAAAAGATTTAATAATTTTCTCTGGTGTCACATGTACAAACGTAAAATTAGTAGTATATTTATACTGATAATTTTACGTAGTAGCACTGGCTACTTTGTTATAATTTAACAGCACCTAATGGATATGACTTTAAGGAAGAAGTTACTTTAGTCGGTATTTCTGCAAAATAGTTCTCGAAAATATTTGCAACTTCAAGATCTGCATTAATTACCGACTCATTATAAGTTTTGGATCTTCCAGTTGTTCTAGATATTATGTCCCAGGAAGTACCTATTTTATTTTCAGAGTTTATAATTTTATTTTTGATATACATAGATTTAGCTTTTTAAATATCTTAGAGGAAACACTGGTCCGCTTTAATAAGCTTGGGTCGTGATTCCACTAAATTTTATTTTTAAATTTTTAGAAATAGTTTTAGTTGTAGATATTGAATTAAACTCATTTAACAGTAAATGAAACATATTGTTGACTTATTCGGATTTTCTTGAGAAGTATCGATTTTTAATATTATCTTTTTAGTGTTTTCTTGAAACTAATTTTGTCTGTTATTAGTGATTGGCCTCCATGTAATTTTCCGTGTACTTGGTTGCCAACTACTGAAAACTTTAAACCACGATAGTCGGAGCTTATATATTTACTAGCTGTCCCGGCAAACATTGTTTTGCCATAAAAAAGGGAAACATGTTAAGTTTGTTCAACCCTTATAACTTAGGGTTTGAGAAAGTTAAGAATTGTTTATAAAAACACCTTCGCAAATAATGTATTATTTTAAAACAAATTGGATAGCATAAAAAGCTAACCTAAAAAGATAGAGATATATAAACATATATCCTGTCGCGGACTTTTTTTAAGAACTTTAAAAGAAGAACAATTCTATCATAAATAATTTTTGCGAAACCTTAACCGTTTACGCAACGCACTCTCAATTAGGAAAACATCCCCAGATTTAGAAACATTCTTAATTGGTGCTCCTGTCCTATTGGTTTTATCGTGATGATATAAAGCCTATAGCCTTCGTCGATAAATGAGCTATCTAATACTGTAAGATTTTTTTCAAATCGGACCAGTAGTTTCTGATATTAGCGTATTCAAGCGAACAAACAACTCATCAGCTTTATAATATTAGTATACATGTCGTTGCGTAACGTAATATTTTACTTCTTGAATTCACTAAATTAATCATATCTTTTGATAGAGTGAACCGATTTTGATGAAACAAAAACTAAGTTATACCTCAAGTTGCGTATATTTTTTGTATATAAACGTTGTCTGCTTTGAATTCGTAGATTTTACGTGATGCGCGCACAAACAAACATACAAACAGACAAACAGACAAAAATTTCAAAAATGATAGAAATGGGTTCTGTTACATATCTTTTCACACGCTGGCTATTTTTTTTTTCAATTTCTTCAATGTACAAAAATTACTTTTCTACAGATTTATTATATGTATATATAACTAGCATGTCCTCGGCGTTACAGTGACAGAACACGTTATCTATACAGGTTGCTGAATTTGTTGTAATACGAGTAGTTTGGCGAAAAATATTAGTTAAATTAAATTATTTATATAAATTTAGGAAACGGTTACTTCGTGCTGTATTATGTATAATATCGATATTAAAATCACCGCAAACGATTATACATCTACTTAATTTACAAAGTTTTCTTAATACATTCTGTCTTCAAATATTTCATAATTACTTAACGGCTGTCGGTACACGCATATTATAACATACTGTTATATATGTGTGTGTTGAGGTGCAGCGGCACAAGCGTGTGACTGTAACCGACTGATTCTGGGTTAGATTCCCCCCCAGTAGAGGAAATGAAATATTTAATATTTTCAATTTAAATATTTAATGCTTCATTTCTTCGCTCTGGTCTGGACTTAACGCCGCGCTTTGCCTTATTGGCAAAGCGCGGCGTTAAGTTCCGCCACTCAACACGCAATGGCTCAATTCGGCGGAAAGTGGGGAATGGAAGTGGAACGGAGTGTCTTAACACTAGGTTCCCGGGTACCCTCTGCCTACCCTGCCTTGTGCGGGATACAGCGTGAAGCTGAAACATTCTCAAAACAATAATATTTCCAATTTTTGTTCTCGAATTTCTCCAAAATTTGAGGCATTGTGTGTTGAGTGGAAAAACTGAATAAAAATATTATTTTATTTTCTTGAGCTATTAAAGTCGCACATTTGTGCCTCTGCCACGATGTTTGACCACAAACAAATTCACATATACACGTGGGAGCAACATAAGGGAAAAATATGAATGATCTAGTCCTTGTGGATCAGAATAATCGAAGCTAAATTATTTATAGTTACGGGAATGTTTAGAGCTGCTGAACGAGGAACAGATCATCATCTAGTCGCGGCTAGAATAAACAGTCTATTCGTTTATTAAGTTTATGCTAAAAAATTAGGGATAAGAAAGTAAGAGAGATCCGAAAGGCTGCTGTGAGAGGTCAAGGAAGGCTCCGCATGACCATGGAAAAAATTTGGCCGTATGTCAAAACGTTTGTTGAGGTTTTGTGGACTTAGAAAAGGCGTTTGACAGGGTCGTAAGTAAGAAATTATGAGAGTTACTGCTCCGGTAAAATGTAAGCGGTCCCTCGCTACAGGCTTTAAACCCTTCTTACAGAGATCACTCAGCCTGCGTGCAAGTGGAAAATTGGCAGCGAACGATGCAGCGAAAAGAAAGATGAATACTGTGGCGATCTCATCGTGGAATATGTGGAGTCAGTTTATTTGATCCCATACCCAATAAAACGATACACAGAATGGTAGATACTAGCGTGGATGTCACGGTGAGAATGAAGAAGAACGTGCAAGAATCCACCTGGGATTGGGCACGTAGCAGCGGATGAGTTATAAAATAATGACAATAAAGATTTATGAAGGAAAAGTGAGTGGTAAGAGACAGAGGGGGAGACCTCTGTTGACCTTCAAAAACTTAGTATCTATGATACTGAAGGAAGGTCAGGCAAAAAGCATAAGTACCCCCAGGTGGAGGCATGTATGAAGATAATCGAGCCAAAAAGATACGCCGTAAGGCGCTCCAGCAGTTGATGCTCCGTTGCCTCTGGCTATCCCACTAGGGATATAGCGTGAAATAAGTAAGTAGTAAGTCTATGAATGTCTCTAAGAGATGTCTAAATATACTTATGTCTCAAACGTACCTGTTATTAAAATTTAAAGAGCAAAGTTTTATATACGTATACACGAACGTCATTATTTCTAAAGCTCGTTTGTAAAGGGCCCTCTAGTACGACAAATAAATAATAAATACACCAATTACAACTATAAAGTACAACAAAGAAAATTAATTATATATAAGGAAAAGAATGAAGTAAACATTTTAAATTTTTCATGAGCAATTTTATAGAAATGACCGTCTTAATTGTTATGGATGATACAAAATTTTATAATGTATTATAATATGCAAAACCTGCAGTTGACAAGTACATACAAAATACTTTTATTTGAATATCTACAATAATTTATAACAAAAAAAATGGTTCAAATCTTCGTTATAAATATATTCTTAAGACAAGATATTAGTTCACAATTTTTTTTAAGTGATATTGATAAAGCCGTTGATTTATGTTCTTCCATACGAAATGATCTATTAATGTTTACGTCCAATTCTACTTAAAAGCCAGATTCGAATTGTTTTTGTCCAGCGGTTTGTCTCTGCGCTGTCTGTCATTAATATTCCAAGTTAACTTTCAACGATAAATAATTTAATTGCGCCGAAAATTTATACTTACTTATTCCTATTCGATGTTCTTATTTCTTTAGATGTTGATAATTAAGATATTAATTACATTAAGTTTTAAGACAGGAATTTATTTAATAAACTTCGTCTTGTAGAGTCCAGTCGAGTACTACTGCTAAAGTTTTGTTTTCTAAAAATATATTTCAAATTGATTAAATCTTCACAGCTGTTAAACATATATAAAAAAAGCAAAAAATAATTTGTTTTAATATGTGTTAAATAAAAATATACATATGTATTACACACGATAAATTACAGAGTAAGCTGCGAACCACAGAATAGGTACATGAATACAATTGCCGTTTAAAATAATTACATAGCATCGGGTTTATATAAGTTGGTTTTTTTACTATATCAGGTATAAAGTTACTACATTTTGCAAAATGCAGTCCTCAAATACGGAAGACATTGCTATTGAAAAAACAGAGGTCTGATATTACTATTGTTATTTTATTCTTGTATTCAGCTTCACGCTGTGTCCTAGGCAGGGCAAGGAAGGCAAAGGAATCTTGGCAACCTAGTGTTAGGACACTCTGTTCCGTTCCTCACTTTTCCCTGAGTTATAAACATTGCGTGTTAAGTGGCGGATTTCAACGCCGCGGTTTCCTTTGTTACCAGAACGAAGAAAAGGAAATAGACAATATTTCATTTCAAAAAATTAGTTCATTTTTTCGAGCGTTTGCCGTCACACTCTAGTGGCCTAAAAAGCTTCTATTAATTAATTCACTGTTACAACTGCAGATATTTGTTTTTAATTTGACGCTTTTTAAATATTATTAATACAGCAAACTAAGTGGCAAAATTAAAGTCCTGCTTTGTCTTATCAAGTTGGCGAAATTAATTGAATTAAAAAAACCCTCTAATTCCACAAACATTGTTGCTTTAGTCAGAGATGACATGTCATGACTTTGCTTAGTTACCAGAGTGAGGAAAAAATTAAAGTTACAAAAATAGTAAGGAAATCATTCTGCCGAGTGGAAATCAAACCCACAACCTCCTCGCATTTACCGTCGCACGTTTGTATCTTCACCACTACTAAATAGTATATCTGAATATACAAACAATGCAAACAGACATATAAGTTAATCATTAAATTATTAATGTGCTGTGGAATTAAATAAATGATCTTTATTGGCTATCTATAATTTTTTGATTCTTTTATTAGGTTCACGTTTTTTACCACGTTGGGGAGTAAGCAAAAAGATGTTTAGTGTTGAAACAATTTGTTCTACACATTGTCAAAACAGCGTAATATTTTTTATTCTCCTTTGTTATCCTACCAGACGACGAATTTGAATGTAATCCCGCCGTTGTAGTGGGGATGCGCTACGTCATTCTTTTTACGTAATACGTAACGAATATTTCTGTTGTAAATTTTTAGATACATGCCGATGTGAAGGACTATGATGCTACATACATAATTCCAAAGTCAATTTTAAAAGTTGTAGGAATTCGTATATTTTTGGAGGATACGGCTCTCAAAAGGTATGTATTACTTTGTTCGTTATATAACTTACTCAGTCTTTCTACCGTAAAAAGTTGTGAAATCCATGTAATATCAAGTCAGTTAATCTATTTAGTATCTACTTGAAGGACCTTCTGTCTTTACTTATTATATAAGTTCTTATAATGCCAATATTAAAAATATTTTACATTTTAAACAAATAGATCAACTTGGAAATCGCATGAAAACACAATGAATATTACAATTATATTAGATTCCTTAGTCTATCGCGCTACGATTGAAATTCTATTAACTTATTTACTATCAAATCATGCGACATTGAATTTGAAGTTTCTATGTCTGCTAGAAGTGCCTTGGACTTTTGATGATCGTTGAGTCAGTCGGTCAGTCAGTGAGTGACAAAATTCAGAAACATTAACAAGTTGTCATTCTTAAACTACTGGTTAAAATTGACTGAAATTTTAAATATACCGTGTTTATATAATGCCTAATTAGTCACTGAAAATTCAGATTTCTTGTTTAATCCACAACGAAATTATAGGGGGGTCGAAAATAGCCTGAATTGCTTCGAGAAAAGGATGGTACGGCCGTGCCGCTCTTTTTGCTCGACTTGGCGGGGGCATTGCCGTGCCCCCAGATATTTAAAATGTTCGTTTACTCGCTTTGATAACGATGCAAAGTATGAGATTTATATCCGCCAATCTTCAAGCACTGCCCCCAGAATTCACCGGAAAGTTGGCAATTAGAGTGTCTTAATTTAAACATCGCGTTTTCACACTGGATTCCCATTCCGAAATTCTAAAATCAAACAAAAAGTGAACCAAAAACCGGCCATGCTCTTTCTAACAGAGACGAAGATATGTACCCCTGACGAAACATCATACCTACATTACCCTGGGTATATTCTTCAACACATTTTTATCAACCAGGCTGGCGTGTGCTTGTACGTTAGGGGCGATATATGTTGTCAGCGACTCGACAGCTTGGAAGCTCGTGATCTATCGATACTGTGGGCACGCATTGACCTTGGTGGCATCATCCGAATTTACGCATGCCTATATCGGTCCCACAGTGGTAACTCCGAGATTGACCGCCTCTTTGAATATATGGAAAAGGCCACAGATCACGTGCTAGAGTGTTATCCCGGTGCTGAGCTGGTGATTCTCGGCGATTTCAATGCCCACCACACAGAGTGGCTTGGATCACACAGAACCGACCGCGCGGGTATAACTACGCATAGCTTCGCCCAGGCTCACGGTCTCTCTCAATTGGTATCGGATATTACAAAAATACCGGATAGAGATAACGACAGACCTTCTCTTCTGGATCTCCTGCTGACCACCCACCCGGAGGCACCTTTAACCCAACTTCCTCGTAAACGTCCATCAAGAAAGCGGTTGGTCTGGCATTATGGGTCGGCCGATTGGGATGGTCTGCGCGAGTTTTTCGCATCCTACCCATGGGGATCGCTTTGTTTTTCTACTGGAAATGCTTCGATCTGTGCAGACGCTGTTACGGACACTATTTTACAAGGAATGGAATGTTACATTCCAAGCACCGTCACTCGCATTGGCGGTAGATCGCAAGCCTGGTTCGATAAACCTTGCAAAATATCAACCGACTCAAAGCGGGAAATTTATGAACTCTGGATCGCGGCATTAGCTGCGAAGGACCCACAAGCCTCTAAATTAAAGAAAAAACTTTATGCTGCCTCCAGATCCTGCAAGAAAGAGGTTGCCCGAGCTAAGCATAAGCACATTCACAGAATTGGTAAGAAGTTGAAGAGCTTCCCATCCGGCTCTCGTGCGTTTTGGTCCCTTGCTAAATCCGTTGAGCATAATTTCTGTAGGTCGTCACTGCCTCCACTCCGCACATCAAATGGATCTCTGGCTCATTCGGCAAAAGAGATGGCGGATATCTTGTGTACTCTTTTCGCCTCAAATTCAACTCTTGATGATCTGGAAAAAACACCACCATCATTAATTACCCTATCCCCAAAAAAGGTAATAGCTGGTAATAGGAGGTGATCGCAATAGGTCGGTAGTTGGATGGGTCCGCATCCAACTACCGACCTATTGCGATCACCTCCCTTTTTTTTTTTTAGCGTACGGGGCACCTGATCACCGTCACCCACGGCCCTGTGTAACTCCAGAGGAGCTACAGGAGCGTTGCCGTCCTTAAAATTGGAAGGGCACCGGGGCCCGGCATTACTTAACGCCGGTCTTAAATGCCGGGGGTGGTAATAACCCGGTCCAGTCTGCCCATGCGTGTTGCCATTACTGGCAATGTGACTCTACCACACGCACTTTAGTCGCCTCTTACGACACCATCAGTACCAGGGTGATCCTATTCTAAGCCGGAATCACACGGCGTAAACTCCCTACTGTCCAAAGCAATGGAGCGCGTGATAAACACCCAGCTCCTTCATTATCTTGAGGAAAATCAGCTTATTAGCGACCGACAATACGGCTTTCGTCACGGTCGTAGCGCTGGTGACCTCTTGGTGTACCTAACTCACCACTGGGCAACTGCAATTGAGAGTAAGGGAGAAGCTATGGCTGTAAGCCTAGACATCGCAAAAGCCTTTGATCGGGTTTGGCACAAAGCTCTTTTATCATTCTGGCCTTTCATTCTGGCGCCTAAATTCCAGGGCATTTCCCTATGCACTGACAATAACATTGAGATTCTTGGGGTCGACATATCGAATAAAGTCCAGTTTAAGGGTCATTTGGAGAGCAAAGCTAAATTGGCTTCAAAAAACCTCGGAGTACTGAACAGGGCGAAGCGGTATTTTACATCAGAGCATTGCCTTAAGCTTTACAAGGCTCAGGTTCGTCCTCATGTTGAATACTGCTCCCACCTATGGGCAGGCGCCCCTCAGTATCAACTGCAACCTCTTGACTCTATTCAACGGCGGGCAATTCGAATTGCCGATGATCCCATACTAACATACGGCTTAGAACCTTTAAGTATACGGAGCAACGTTGGTTCTCTCGCGGTGTTCTACCGTCTTTACTATGGGGAATGTTCCAATGAGTTAATCAACATGATGCTACCATCCTCTTTTTACCATCGTGCCTCCCGCCTCTGAAGTAAATACCATCCGCACCACCTTGATGCATTTTTAGCATCCAGTGCGCGCGTCAAGATCATTCTTCCCGCGTACGTGTAGGCTGTGAAATGATCTTCCTCCTGAGGTGTTCCCCGAGCGCTACGATTTAAGTGCTTTCAAGCGTCGTGTGTACAAACACCTTCACCCTAAAGGCCGGCAACGCACCTACAACTCCAGGATGTAAGTGTTCATGGGCGAAGGTTTTGCTTACCATCAGGTGGACCTTCAGCTCGTTTGCCCCCTCTTGAAATAAAAAAAAAATTGAATTTAGTTAGTAACTGGTTTCTTTCACACTTGCATGCCCGATGGGAGGGCTCCTCCAGAATCAAACTTCAAATACATGTTAGACACAACCATCACGGCATAGCCAATCTTCAATGATTGATAAAAGTCAACATTCTCAAAACAATAATATTTCCAATATCTGTTCTCGTCTGGTGGCAAAACTCAACGCCGCTCTTTGTTTCATTGGCAATGGATTGAATAAAAATATTATTTTATTTTCTCGAGCTATTATAGTCGCACATTTGTGCCTCTGCCACTACAGACTACATAAAATATTTACAATAATACCTACGTATTATGTTTATGACGATAAAATATCAAGGAGGTTCTAGGAAGTCTTAGAAAGGACGAAAAACTAACAATATATTTTGAAAGAATGTGTCGGAACTGTGTGTAGAGTTTACGAGGGAGTGCTAGGCAAATATGGTGATAAGAGAATGAAAGAGGCTGAAAAGCTTATATTTGAAATTTGCAAGGGAAGGACATAAGTTTGTGGCAAACACGATATTTGACCACAAACAAATTCACATATACACGTGGGAGCAACGTAAGGGAAAAATATGAACGATCTAGTCCTTGTGGATCAGAGTAATCGGAGCTAAATTATTTATAGATACGGGAATGCTTAGGGCTGCTGAACTAAGAACAGACCATTATCTAGTCGCGGCTAGATTAAGTTTATGCTAAAAAAATAGGGATAAGAAAGCAAGAGAGATCCGAAAGGCTGCTGTGAGAGGTGAAGGAAGGCTCCGCATGACCGTGAAAAAAATTTGGCCGTATGTCAAAAAGTTTGTTGTGCTTTTGTGGACTTAGAAAAGGCGTTTGACAGGGTCGTGAGTAAAAAATTATGAGAGTTACTGCTCCGGCACAATGTAAGCGGCTCTTGCTACAAAAGGCTTTAAAGCCTTTTTACAGAGATCACTCAGCCTGCGTGCAAGTGGAAAATAAATTGGCAGTAAACGATGCAGCGAAAAGAAAAGTGAATACTGTGGCGATCTCTTCGATATGTGGAGTCAGTTTACTTGATCCCATACCCAATAAAACGATACACAGAATGGTAGATACTAGCGTGGATGTCACGGTGAGAATGAAGAAGAACGTGCTCAGGTGGATTGGGCACGTAGCAGCGAATGAGTTATAAAATAATGACAATAAAGATTTATGAAGGAAAAGTGATTGATAAGAGACAGAGAGGGTGACCTTGGTTGACGTTCAAAAACATAATATCTATGATACTGAAGGAAGATCGGGCAAAAAGATTGAGGACCCCAGAAGGGGGCATGTATAAAGAGGTTGATGATAATGGACGAGGCTAAAGTGGTATGCTGTGAGGCGCGCGTTCGATGCACCGTCCTGTCTGGCTACCCCGCTAGGGATATAGCGAGAAATAAGTAAGTAAGTCTATAAATGTCTCTAGAGATGTCTGAAGGTACTTATGTCTCATGCGTAGCTATTATTTAAATTTAAATATATATAGAGAACAAAGTTTTATATACGTATATACGAACTTCAATTTTTTCTAAAGTTGGTTTGTAAATGATCCTATAGTACCGCAAATAAA
This sequence comes from Eueides isabella, assembly GCA_019049475.1. Lineage (NCBI taxonomy): Eukaryota > Metazoa > Arthropoda > Insecta > Lepidoptera > Nymphalidae > Eueides > Eueides isabella. The sequence goes on from CM032405.1 coordinate 6,310,926, forward strand.
TAATTAATACACTAATAACAACTATAAAGTACAACAAAGAAAATTAATTGTATATAAGGAAAAAAATGAAGTAAACATTTTAAATTTTTCATAAGCAATTTTATAGAAATGACCGTCTTAATTGTTATGCATGATACAATGTTTTAATTGGTATATTTTATAGGTATATTATAACGAAAAACTTGCAAAAAGAAGTGGTTCATATCTTCGTAATAAATATATTCTGTTAAGGCAAAAAGTTAGTTTGCATTTTTTTAAGTAATATTAAAAAGTTGTTGTTTCCCGTTTCCGTAGATGTTCTTCCTTACGAAGAAGAATTAAATAGAATTGGACGTGTACATTAATAGACCATCTATTAATGTACACGTCCAATTCTACATAAAAGCCAAATTCAGCGGTTTTGTTTCTGCGCTGTCTGTCATTAATATTCCAACATAACTTTCAATTATAAGTAATTTAAACTTCAACTAAAGTAGTTTTAGAAGTAAGAACGAGTATACCGCAATATATGTACGAGTATACTGTGACATATGACGCATGGGAGCGTTGCAAAATGTGGTTGGAGTGTTTTATAGGTAGATCACTACCCAAAGCCTTTGATTGTTTGTGTAGACCATGATATTTTGTTACTAAAACTTAATCACTAAGGCATACTCGAGGCAGCTCTCGATCTTACTGCCTCGTATCTTGCTTAAAGAATCACGAAGGTTAAAATAAATAATGTATAATCGTCTGGATCTCTTCTAAGGATGGCCGGTCCACAAGGTTCTATCTTACTACACTGGTTTTTTTTTAGCTTCACGCTGTATCCCGCACGAGGCAGGGTAGGCAGAGGGAACCCGGCAACCTAGTGTTAAGACACTCCGTTCCACTGCCGTTTCCCACTTTCCGCCGAATTTGAGTCATTGCGTGCTGAGTGGCGGAACTCAACGATAATGCTTAATAATTAGTGCATTGTAAGCCTACCTACTTGTTATTTTGTTTTCAGTTTCAGTTTTTTATAATATTTTTCAATACAGAATAAGTTGCGAACCACAGAATAGGTACATGAATACAATTGGCGTTTAAAATAATTACATAGCATCGGGTTTATATAAGTAGGTTTTTTTAATATATTGGGTATAAACATACTACATTTTGCAAAATGCAGTCTTCAAATATGGAAGTCACTGCTATTGAAAAAACAAAGGTCTGATATTACTATTATTGTTTTATTCTTTTATTCAGCTTCACGCTATGTCCTAGGCAGGGCAGGGTAGGCAAAGGAAACTTGGCAACCTATTGTTAAGACACTCTGTTCCGTTCCACACTTTGCGCCCAGTTTTAGACATTGCGTGTTGAGTGGCTGATCAACGCCGCAGTTTCCTTTGTTACCAGAACGAAGAAATGGAAAAATATTTCCTTCGTGCGTTTATTATCTTCAGCACTAGCATGTGACTGTAACTGTCACAATTGTCACATTGTGACAATTAACTGTTTTTTTTTATTTTCACGCATTTTAAATATTATTAATATAGCAAACTTCTTCTTCTTCTTCCTGGCATTAATCCCGGCTTGCTGCGCCAGGGTCTGCGTTCTTGATTAACCTACTCCTACTTTGCACAATCATTAACGTCCTCGTTGGTAAGACCATTGGCTCTCATGTCCTGTATCACGACATCCAACCAGCGCTTCCTTGGGCGTCCAGGTTGTCTCACTCCAGGGACAACAGACATATCAAAGCACTTGCGTCCGACATAGTTCCTAGGCCGGCGCTCAACGTGGCCATACCATCTCAGGCGACTCTCTCGGAGCTTATCCGCTATGTCACGGACTCCAAGACTGCCTCGAATGAATGTGTTACGTATGCGGTCAGACCACTTTGCGCCGCACATCCACCTCAGCATCTTTATTTCCGTAACATGAAGCTCCCGAGTGGGCCGAGATAGTACTGGCCAGCATTCGCTGCCGTATAAAAGAACCGGTCAAACGATGCTCTTGTATATCAGCCCCTTGAGTTTCGTCGGTATTCTGCGATCGCAGACCATACCAGTGACCTCCCGCCATTTGGCCCAGGCAGCTCTTATCCGACCATGAACATCGTGATTGATGCCTCCGGACTCGTGCATAACGGATCCGAGGTACCTGAACTTTTCCGACTTAACGGCTGGTTCAGTACCTACACGGATAGTGCTCCAGTCCGATCTCCCACAAGACATGTACTCGGTCTTCGTTACATTTAGTTTAAGACCGTCGATCTCAAGCGTACCATTCCAGAGGTTCACTTTACGCTCTAGCATCAGCCCATTCTCGTCAATGAGTGCTATGTCATCGGCATATATCATCAGCCACGGAGGCTGGTCTTGGATGTGAGCCGAGACAGTGTAGCCAACACAGCACACAGTCAAAGATCTTCTGAAGATCTAAAAAAGCCACATGCAGAGTTCTCCTCTTTTCCCTGTATGCCTCCATCAAAGTTCTGAGAGCAAAAATGGCGTCCATAGTACCCGATCCTGGCTGAAATCCATATTGAGACTCATAGACAGTACACTCTCGACGGAGCCTGATATCAATCATGCGCTCGAAGAGCTTCATGGCGTGAGCTTAATGCCTCTATAACTACCACAATCTTGAACACTGTCCCTTCTTTTGTAAATAGGGTTAATAAAACTAAGCCGCCACTGGTGTGACATGTTTCCACAGCAATACCAAGAGAGCCCAACGATTTCCACGCTTCGATCGGAATTTCGTCAGGCCCCACCGCTTTTCCGTTCTTCATGCGTTGAAGGCAATTCCGAGTTTCGTCGAAGGTTATTGGGGCAACAAGTCCGAGGTTAGGCGGTGGATCATGACGAAGACTACAAGGAAGCTGAGTGTTCAGCAGGTCCTGGAAGTAGCTTCTTCATCTCTCCCTCACAGAAGCGTGATTATAGAGCAACGTACCTTGAGAATCTTTGACGCAAAGACATTTTGCAATATCTTGCGTCGTTTTATCCCGGGCACGTGCCAGTTTGTATCTGTCTTCAGGAGAGTTGGATTTCTGCCACTTCTTAAAGGCAGCCTTCTTTTCACGAGTCACCCCCTGTACCTTGTCATTCCACCACCAAGTCTCCCTGTCGATGACACGTCCTCCCTTTGAAACGCCGAGCACTCGTCTGCCCGCCGCAATGATTGCCGACTGGCTCGATCCCAAGCATCCTGAGCAGTCTCGGTGTTTGTCGTAAAATTTCGACTTTTATACTTCTGCCATAAGTCGGTCTGCATCGGTCCATTCAGCAACCACCACTTGATCGAGGCCTACGTTTTTCAGCTACTTTTCTCTTTGGAGTGACGTTAAAGTCCATGACAAGAAGACGATGTTGGGCCGTCACGCTTTCGCCTGGAATGACCCTACAGTTAGTAACCCTGCCCATATGACACTGTCTGGTCAAAAAGTAATGAATTTGAGTTGAGTGGGACCCATTTTTATACGTGATAAGGTGCTGAGGATTCTTTTGGAAGAACGTAATTTACTACGGCCAGATCAGACGGAATACAGGTTCTTAGCATATTTTCTCCCTCTGTATTGCGACCGTATCTAAAACCGTGAACACGTTCATACGTCTCTGCAGCCTTAGTTTAAGTCAACTAGGATTACTTCAGTAGACGGTATAACAAAGAAGAACCTCTTCATACTGCTCCCAGAATGACTCTTCTCGGCCACGTTACATCCCGCCTGGGGAGCGTAGGCACTGATTAGGTTTGTGGTAATACCCTCAATCAGTACCTTTACCCGCATCAAGCGATCGCAGCGACGGTCAACCGTTTTTGCCAGTAGGTGTAGGACCCAGTGTTTTTTTTTATGGAAAAGACAGCAGACGAGCGTACGGGTCGCCTGGTGGTAAGTGATCACCGTCGCCCACGTCCCCCAGTAACTCCAGAGGAGCTACAGGAGCGTTGCCGCTTGCCGCCGTTGGAAGGGCACCGAGGCCCGGCATTACCTAATGCGAAACGCAGTGGCCAAAGCCACTACTTAACGCCGGTCTTAAATGCCGGGGGTGGTAATAATCCGGTCGAGTCTGCCCATGCGTATTGCCATTACTGGCAACGTGACTCTACCACACGTACTTTAGCCGTACGACACTATCAGTATTAGGGTGATCCTATTCTAAGCCGGAATCACACGGCAAGTGTATATAAGCCGGTAACCCTGTCCGATGTTACGGGACTTATTGCCCTTCCAGCGAGTTTCCTGAAGGAAAGCGCACTGGAAACGACGTCTCATGAGTACATTGCATTATTAATATAGCAAACTAAAAATTTTAAGGTCCCGCTTTGTCTTATCGAGTTTATGAAATTAAATTAATTATAATAAAACGCTCAAAACCCACAAACATTGTTGTTTTAATCAGACATGACGTGTCATGACTTTGCTTCTTTACCAGAGTGAGGAAAAGATTAAAGTTATAAAAATAGTAAGGAAATCATTCTGCCGAGTCGAAGTCAAACCCACAATCTGTCACATTTACAGATTTACTGTCGTTAAAATATTAATGTGCCGTGGAATCAAATAAATAAATGATCTTTGTTGACTATCTATCTATGATTTTTTTGACTCTCTTATTAGGTTCACGCTTTTTAACACATTTATATATATATACATAGTAAGCAAAAGGAAGTTAGTGTTGAGACATTGTCAAAAGAGCGTAATATTTTTTTACCTTGTTTTTTTTTTTATCCTACCAGACGAGGAATAAAAACAATTTGAATGTAATCCGAGCCTGTCGTGGTGCAGCGGCACAAGCGTGTGACTTTAACTGACAGGTCTGGGTTCGATCCCCAGTCGAGGAAATGAAATATTTAATATTTTCAATTTAAATATTTAATGTTTCATTTCTTCGCTCTCGTAATAAGGCAAAGCGCGTGGCAAAACACGCAATGCCTCAAATTCGGCGGAAAGTGGGGAACGGAAGTGAAACGGCGTGTCTTAACACTAGGTTCTCGGGTTCCCTCTGCCTACCCTGCCTCGTGCGGGATACAGCGTGAAGCTAGAAAAAAAAATGTAATCCCGCCGTTGCAGTGCCGATGCGATACGCCATTCTTTTTACGTAATACATAATGAATATTTCTGTTGTTAATTTTTAGATATATGTTGATGTGAAGGACTATGATGCTACCTACATAATTCCAAAGTCAATTTTAAAAGGTGTTGGAATTCGTATATTTTTGGAGGATACAGGTCTAAAAAGGTATTTATTGCTTTGTTTCTTCTGTAAATTCAATTATTCGTCGTATAATTTAATAATGTTTTGTTACAATTTGTATATACCTAGTGTTTTCAAGCCACTAGTGAAGCAAAGCACAACGAACGTAAACGGGCCAGGTCATGGATTTAATTCCTAATCCAGAAAATTAAATATTTTAAACGTTCATTTACTCCCTCTGATAACGTTGCAAAGTATGAGTTGAGTTCATATCCGCCATTTATCAAGGACAGCCTCCAGAATTCCCCGGAAAGTTGGCAACTAACGAAGTTGGCCCGAAGCAAAATCAAACAAAACATATTTATATAAACTATACAATAACTTACGCTAACTCTTGCTTAATCAAAGAGGTGGTGTGGCAAAGAGTTAACTTAAGTTCCGCCACTTATCTCGCAATGTCTTTAAAATTGCATGATGATGGAGTTAATCTACGTACCTATAACATTTTATTTTTAGCATTTTCTGGAATTCTTACTTTTGGTTCACCTTTGTAAACATTATCGTAGCGTCCATATTGGAGACTATCAATGCATTTTCTATGGCCTCTGTTGGCACTTTTGTCGATCTCTTTACTATGATGCCTTGTGTTGGCTACCTGTTGATAAGTAAGTTACTATGTCTATGTATATTGCCAAAAAAAACTAAGACCAACTATTTCACTCTATAAGAACTAAGGAAGAACATTCTTAATTAATTAAACATTTAAAATGTATAAATTGTATTATTAACGTATTTTATTTTTTAAATAAAATACGTAAATTATTTAAAAATACTGAGAGATTTTAAAATATTTTGTTATATTCTATTTGAATATAAGTATAATATATTTTTAAGTTCCCAACTTAAAGTTGAATATAAATAATTTCCCTGCAGGCGATTGTAAATCTTTTAAGATAAAACGATATTATTACGTGTATAAGAATCTGGTGGACGAGCTGAGAGATATGTGGCCCAAAGGACTTATCACTGAGGAGGAACATAAAATTATAAATGAAGGCCTCCGTTGCATACGCTTTGTAATAAAAGGTAATAGAAGTATATTTTATATTAGCCACCCGCCAGCAACTTCGTCCACTTGAATTATTCTATTTTATTTCAATTACGTTTTTGTTCTAATAAGATTATAAATGAATCTGGCTAAATGAATAAAGAAAATTTAGCAATTTAGCAATTTTGTAAAACAGAATATTCTAAAATTACATATCCTTTTCAATTATCAATACACATTTATTTCAAGTATTTTGAAGTTGGCTCAAATTCAGCGGAAAGTGGGGAGTGGAACGGAGTGTCTTAACACTAGGTTCCCAAGTTCCCTCTACTTACCCTGCCATATACGGGATATAGCGTGAAGCTGAGTGAGTGAGTACAACTTAGTACAAGATGATCATTATAACATATAATTACGTGACGTACGTAAGTGATCTTTGTATGGTCACCATATTTATTTTGTTTATATTAGTCATGACATACGAGTATGTATGATGAGCTGAACTAAATGCTATGAATGAATAGCAACAATACGTATTGTTCTTTTTTAATCCGCCACTTAACACGTAGTGTCACAAATTTGGGAAAACAGTGTCAGTTAACATTTTTTTACCTTCCTTTTGAAATAAAATATTATATTCATAAAATATAACATATTTAAAAAACTAAAAAAAAAAACACGCTTAGTTTTTTAAACTACAGGGTGGGCCTCGGAGTTTTGCGAATTTTAAAATCGCCATAGCGTTGGAACGGGGGAGGGGGGCGGAGCGCGGGAGGTGGGGATCTGTAACTCGGGCCTTGGAAATTTAGTCGCAATGGAGCACTTCACGGGTGAACAGCGTGCGTTCTGTGTAAAAAATTATTACAAAAATGCTGATTCGTGCGTTATTGTTCGACGTTCATTTCGCTCCCACTATGGATCGCATGATTTAAAACAGTGTCCGAGTGAAAGTTTGATTAGGGCGTGGGTCAGAAAGTTCGAGGCTACCGGTTCGACCCTTAATCAGAAACCTAAGGGGCCCGAAAGGACGAAAAGGTCAGATAAAAACATAAACGAAGTCGGAGCTTCCGTACTACGCAATCCTGGGCAATCAACTCGCAAGCGATCAGCAGAGCTATCTGTATCAAGAACGACTTTGCGTCGTATTTTGAAGGAAGATTTAAAATTGCACCCGTATAAACTTCAACTAGTGCAAGATTTGAAGCCAAATGATCACAATTTACGACGTGATTTCGTCGAAACAATGTTTGAGCGGTTTCGGAGCTTCAACAATATTCTTTTTTCAGACGAAGCCCATTTTCACTTAAATGGGCACGTAAATAAACAAAATAGTCGTTATTGGGCCTCAGAAAATCCACAATTCAAACACCAAAAGCCTTTGCATTCGCCAAAAGTGACAGTTTGGGCGGCTATTTCAGCACACGGAATCATCGGACCCTTTTTCTTTGAAGACCAGCGAGGGAATTCTGTGACAGTTAATACTGAGCGATACACAGCCATGTTGCGCGATTTCTTTTACCCACAGCTGTCAGAATTTCGAGGGTACAATAGTTCGACATGGTTTCAACAAGATGGCGCCACTTACCATACCTCTAACGAGAGTTTGGCAGCCGCAAAGGAGATGTTTGCTGGAAAACTCATTTCGCGCCGAGGTGACATTCCATGGCCACCGAGGAGTCCGGATTTAACTCCACCCGATTTTTTCTTGTGGGGCTACATGAAAAGTAGAGTCTACAGTAATAATCCGAGTTAGGTTTAGGTGTTTTTGGCATGTGCAGATACGCTAGCTCTATCATCTATTGGCGATAATAATTCGGCCTACTCTGTCATATGCGGGATACGTAGGCATTTATTGAATTAGTATGGCTTACCTACATTTTATTTTGTTTGTAGCATATTTCGCCAGCACCATGGTTCTAGGCAGCATATTTAATGGGCCGCCTTTAATAGCGTGGTTGAAAAACAGAGCGGGTTTTGACACTGAACTCTTAATGCCTTTCTTCTTCTGGTTGCCTTTTGACCAATTCAAAGCCGGCATATTTGAGGCCATATTTTTTACACAATGTTTTCTTTGTAAGTATCTATTAAAAACTATATGTATAAATTTATATGATTTCATTATTGACAAAATTATAAACGTTTTTCAGGTTTCTCTTCTGCTGGTTATATGATGTCAGCGGATTTATTCTATTGTATCTTTTTGTGTCACATCACTACTCAGTTTTCTTTACTCTCTATAAGGATACAAAAAATATTATATGTCCCTACTGATAACCAACTGGTCGAATCTTATCCTCTTGGTAAATATGTAAAGTGTAAATATAATGATTTATAAAAAAGGTTTTTTCCGGTGCCCATCCACCTTAAAAGACGGCAACGCTCCTGTAGCTCTTCTGGAGTTCCACGGGGACGTGGGCGACGGTGATCACTTACCATCAGGTGACCCGTACGCTCGTTTGCCGTCTCTTCCATATAAAAAAGTCAACGTTAAAACACAACAAGATTTATATTTTTTAGAAATATCTCTAATTATAGTTTTGTCCCTCAAAAAAAAAATCCGTTAGGTACAGAATCAGTTTGTTGACATTTATCAAGACCATTTTTTTCATCGAGATCGTATGGAGGTTTTAAGATGAAATTAAGATATAATATTAACCTACGGTCTAGGTCTACGGCCTAGGCCTACGTGTATATCGTGGAGAACAGAAAAATATTCAAAGTCAAAAAAATCTAAATACACAAACATTTATTCGTCGTCTTTGCTGCATTTAGTATGAAATTCGCTGCGCAATCAAAACCTCTAGGTGTAGTTAACTAACTAAAACAAGCGAAAATTTATAGATACGTCATCAAAAACATTACAAACAATATTTTTATTAATTTTGTTTTAAGATCATCAAGTATTGTAAGTTGATTTTTCCTTTGTTATTAGTACAAAACTCTTGACAGACGTATTGGACCTTTAAAGCAACTTGACCAATTATTTTATGGTAAGGTTAAAATTAAATGAAAATAAGAATTATTTTACCAATATCTTACCTTGTTTCTTTAGAGGTAGGAAAAAGTCTGTAGAAAAATATAAAAACATATTTTAAATACATTTGAATCACATTTAAGAAACACGGTAAAAATTGAATAGACGTTCCTTTCAGCTATTTGTACACCTCTTTCATACATATATAGGGGGAGTAGACAAACTAACCTTACATATTGTGTTGGAACTGCATAACTTGTCTGGCCTAATTTACCGGGGAATCCGACGGTAGACTTGGAGTTTTGATATTTATATACAAGTATGCTTAGTACCCGTTACACGAGAGTCTACATCTCGAGATAAATGGTCTTGACAGAGAGGCTCTCTTTTTCTCTTTTCATGTTCGAAACCATAAGAATTATCTAAAGGGAATATGTACTTATTCCATTATTATCGTACGTTTGTGCAGTATGCATGCGTTGAATGCCCAATTGGTTCATGACGTATCCTGATTTAAGGCACTTCGGTGTGCAATTATTTTAAATTTTATCTTCCATTTAAATGTTAATATAAAAAAAATATTTAAAAATATGTTTTACTAATCATATAATAAATATTACAATATAAAACAGTAGCAAATAATTAAAAAAAATATATACCATGTGAAGTTACAAAAAAATACACATAACACAACACAAGTCTTATTGACCGTGCTTTTTGAAAATTCCCTTATTTAGGTTATAGATAAAACTGATTTACTTCGGAAATAAATATCATCCAATTAAATTAATTTTAAAAACGTTCCAATATTTCAAGGTACATATAGTAAAAGATATTTAGAAAATATACAAAATAATACCATTAACGATGATAAAACGGTCGCTGCAGAGCTAGTTTCTATCATTCAGAGACATCGGGCTTTAATAAGGTAATCATTTAAAGTATATCTATATATAAAATTTTTATTTTATTAGTATTTCATACAGGGTGTCTCAAAAGCAATTTTATATTTATGTAGCTTACTGCGTGACCGCAAATCTCCATCCAAGGGGCGCGAGGGTATGTCAATCGGTTTCGGTACTCGGTACCGGTAGCGTGGCTTTTAGGAATTCAATCGCTATGGAGGGTTTCTCGGGAATAGACCGCGTGTTGTGCGTCTAAGAGTTTTACAAATACCTACGATGATTCAGCGATTGTAGCGTGTAGATGATTTTGCAGCATTCAAAGTTTTCGCCACTTAAACTATTTTCCAAAATTTAATTAATTTAAAAAGTTTGAAGTGACTGGTACAACGCTGGATAAATCAATATCCGGGCGACCTAGGTCATCAAGAACGGTAGAAAACATGGAGAGTGTTAATTAGTCTGTTCGTGACGATCTGAACCTTTAACTCGGAAATGCACAAGTGCTTTAAAGGTGAATAGATCATTACATCGCATTATACACAAAGACTTAAAGCTGCGTCTCTACAAAATTCAATAGGTGCTAGAATTAAAGCCCCAAAAATTTTCTCAGGCAAATTCTCACCGATCTCCCGGAGCGGTGCCATAAATTGGCCTCCACGCAGACCAAATTTAACCACTATGGAGTTTTTTCTACGGGATGGAACATTTGAAAGAAAATATCCAACACGAAATGGCAGCCATCCCTAAATCAACCTGCTGAGCCGTTTCAAGAAATTTTGCTGTTCGTTTAAATGAGGCGCCGACAACAAGAGGATCTACATTTAAACGATATTATTTTTCAGCAATAAATTCACTAAAACTGTACTTTTAATATCGAGCGATCCACTATATCGATAGTATAAAATTTCTTTTGAGACATCTTGTACTAAATTTAATAATTTATTCGCGGCCGTCACAATTATCAATTGCGTGTGCTCTTATGATTATTATAACCAATTTTACAGTATTCTTTATAAAATATTATCCTAAAAACACCATCGATTGTAAAAAATGCTTTGAACCGTGTGTTAGAAATAGAGCGTTAGTTACAGCCGATGTAGTTTTTATTGAGGCCTGTCGTGGTGCAGCAGCACAAGTGTATAACTGTAAACGAAAATTTGTGGGTTCAATGCCCTCTCGAGGAAATAATCAATTTTTCAAATTAAATATTTAATGATTTTATATTTTCGCTCTGGTAACAAGGCAAAGTGCGAGGCTGTGTTTCGCCACTCAACTCGCAATGCCTCAAATTACACGCAATGTCTTAAACTTATGTAGCCAAGTTCCCTTTGCTGGGATACAGCGTAAAACTGCGTAGTAGTATTTTTTTTTTAAATATTTATTGTCTTGTATTAAGTTTTTATTTGTCAGTATCAATATTAATTGTAAATTTTACAATATTTTAGATTATCCAATGACGTGGAAAGCATGTACACATTTTCATTACTTGTCAATTTTGTGAACAGCTCCGTTATTATATGTTTCTGTTTATTTTGTTGCGCGGTAAGTATCAAATTATATTGTTATACTTATAAAACGTGTTTTGTGAACATATAAGTAACACGACAGTTGTGATCCTTTTGTTAATCAAGTAAAGGAAAAAATTAGAACTTCATACATAGTTTATAAATTCATATTCAATAGTGTATACGTATATCAATAAGAATTGGATCAAATATTTTAAGGTATTATGACGATTATGACGCTAATTAGCCTTTCGTTTTAGTTTGTAGAAAAATGGAACGAGTTTATATATAAAACGTTCTTACTTACATTAACTTTACAAATATGGATACTGTGCTGGTATGGACAACAATTAATAGATACGGTAAGAAGTAGTAGTATTAGATTTTGTATGATATAATTTGGTTTTATTTTTATTTCTTTCACTAACTAAAATGACCACACAACATTTTAACTTCAGAGCACAGGAGTAGCAGAGTCTTTATACAACTGTGGTTGGTACACAGCACCAAGTAAAATTAAAAAATCAATTTTTATAATGATTAATAGGTGAGCACGTTGTATGTACATTTATAGAAAAAAATATGATAAAAAGTTCTTAAATCACATTTATTTCTTGATTAATTACAGGTCTCAGAAGCCAGTTTATATAACAACTTATGGATTTTCAATCATTTCACTAGCGAGTTATGCATCTGTAATGCTGTTTTTTATTAGTATGTTTTTGTAAGGGACTACAAATTATATCATTTAATATGATGTTTGTTTTTGTTTTCAGATTCTTAAGACATCCTGGTCTTATTTTACACTACTAATTAATATGTATAAAGAATAACAATAAAAAAATATAGTTCATATTTTATATATACTAATTGCCTTGATACATAATATACGCACGATCACTCTTACTTTAAAATTAATTTTAAATGTTATTCACACTTTTTAATATTTTTGTTCACAATGAATAAATTCACATTTCGTACTAGTACTCTCAATTCATAGTGTTAGCCACAATATTTATGGGTGTTAAATTTTATATAATATTTAATATAGATCAAAACATTTTCTCCTTTGCCTTAAAAACTCAAAATCACAAATCTGTATGAGGCCCACAGATGAATAATATTAACGAAATAGCACAGACACATTGACTTGACAGCTTGTCATTGTGATTATTGTTTGGCTGTCGTGGTTGTATTGTTTTCCGGCGAATTCTTGTTACAAAAATGTCGAATAAAAGAAACAAGGAAATAGATAACCCAGAAAGCGAAAGTGAAGAGGAACAAGATTCTGGCAGCGAAAAGGATTCCGATTTTGATTCTGATGGCAACTTTATAGGCGATAAGGTAAACTAATAACATAACCTAAGCAACACATGGTACTTTTCATAACAACCTTTTATTAATCTACATTACTCAGTTATATTATAAAATTACCGTATATTTTAAACTATATTAACACTGTTAATTTCAATTCAACTTGCTTATGTGTTTACATGTATTTTATGAATATTATTTTAGGAACTACAGGCAGATTTTGAAGGAAGGAACCCAGAAGATTGTGATTTTCACGGCATCAAACAACTTTTACGACAATTATTTTTGAAGTCAAATGTCGACTTAGGAGCACTATCACAAATAATTATTTGTAAGTTAAATTTTAGTTTTTTTATTTTATTTATTCATATCTGAATGTCATTATGAGCAAAACATAAGTGAGTTTTTATATTTTTAGCTCAAAATTATATTGGTAGTGTCGTCAAACAGTGTCTAGATGATGGACAAGATGAAGACGATGATGATGATGATGGAAGTGATGGAGTTTTTGGAATTACCACTGTTTTAAACATAACCAAAAGAAAAGTTAGTAGTTACCAAAGTATATTTTTTATTTATTTAACTCTGTCACCAATATATGTTGCCCATTACAAAATATAAAAAATGTGAGCCATGTGGCAATATTGATTCGGCAATATGTACATTTAATATCCACCCAAAGCACTACTCAATGTGCATGTTTCCATTTTAAAAAAGTACTTATCCCATTTTGTAGGGCAAAGGATAAAGCAAATTAAATCCTTATTTATCATTTATCTTTAATAATTATCTGTTTAAAGTCAACCCAGGATTTTTATTCTGCTTTTGGATTGCATGGGGACACAGGTCCAATACAGTCTTCAAAATAATAAATAAATAAAAAAAGTTATTATTAACTCAAAGTATATACTATTACAGGAAGAACCATGCATAAAACAAATTAGAACATTGCTAACCACACTTGCCAATGATAACGCTGACGATAGAACAAAAGGGCTTGTTAATAAAATTTTATCGGATGAAGCAAACCATGTAGGACTAGTCATTAACGAAAGGTATAAATAATATTTTTACAATTTATTTTTCATAAAAAAGGCTTTTTTAAATGTATCTCGCATGCAAAGACTAAAGTGCGTGTGGTAGAGTCACGTTGCCAGTAATGGCAACACGCATGGGCAGACTCGACCGGATTATTACCACCCCCGGCATTTAAGACCAGCGTTAAGTAGTGGCTTTGGCCGGCGTTAAGCTCCTCTGGAGTTACTCGGGGCCGTGGGCGACGGCGATCACTTACCACCAGATGACCCGTACACTTGTTTGCTGTCTTTTCCATAAAAAAAAAATGTAACACTAGATATAGGGGACTTGGGAAACTAGTGTTAAAACACTGCTTAGTTCTCTACTTTCTGCTGCCAAATTTAAGCTGCATGTTGAGTGGCAGATCCCAGAGCTGCAGTTTGCTTTGTTACCAGAGAAAAAGGGTTAACCCCCTATCTCATAGGACAAAGTAATGCTATTAGGAATGTCTTAGTCTTTTGAGTATGCTCTATTCAAATAATAAATGTTTAATTTTGCAGAATCCTCAACATTCCAGCAGCAATAAGTGTGCCACTCTTTGCATCTCTACAAAATGAATTAGAGAAGGCTTTAAAGAAAAATATGCCTTACAACTTTCAGTATTTAGTGTGGATTTGTAAAATTTACAAAACTGGGGGTAAGGTTTAATTAGACACTTTTTCCAATCACATTCCTTTCTTCCTGTATGTAGTCAGGGTCATTTACATTATTCACTCACTCACTCAGCTTCACTCTGTATCCCGTACATGGCAGTATATGCAGAGGAAACTTGGGAACCTAATAAGAAGACACTCCGTTCCACTTCCATTCCCCACTTTTCCCCGCAGCATTGCATGTTTAGTGATGGAACTCAACACCGCGCTTTGCCTTGTTACCAGAGCGAAGAAATGAAAACATTAAATATTTAATTTGAATATATTAAATATTTCATTTCCTCAAGTGGGGATCAAACTCTCAACTTGTCGTTTATAGGCACACACTTGTGTCGTTGCGCCACGACAGGCCTCATTTACATGATTTACATTATAATGTTAAGTAATAAATACTGTACACTATAAGTAAGGTTGATAAATATTCTCTTATCCCTAAATTAGATAAAGAAAAGAAAAATATTTTTAAATATATTGTTTATTTAGAAAAAAAAACTACTTTTAAATCATCAATTACATTTTTTTTTTAAATCCTGTAATGAATATTAAGATAGCAGATTCACTTTAGTATTTTATCAACATTATTATATTTTCTACTTCTTTAAATATGACTATGAAAAGTTTGAAGGCTAAGATTTCTATTTACATATTATATTGTAGATGACGAGTCAGAAGTATTGTTTGCAAATCAAGAAGAGAAACCACTTGTGGAAGAGGCGTTGGTCCAATTCGATGTTGATGTGACAGAACAGGCAGATTTATCTCAGTGGGATTATGACGGGGGTGCCATGACTCCATGTCGAAAGGTAATGGCAGACATTAATGATATAAAAAAAATATAGTTTATAATATTTTTTAAAAGTAATTGTTTAGACTATGTATTTTTACTATGTTTTTTAAAGTTCTATTCCACACTTAGGACAGAAAATACTAAATTTAAATTTTAAAAAGTGTATAAAAATTTTGAACGAAGCAGGATTTGAACCCGCGCCTCTGGAATACCGTTTCAGCGCTCTGACCAATGAATGGCTTAGTTGGTCAGAGCGCTGGAACGGTATTCCAGAGGCGTGGGTTCAAATCCTGCTTCATTCAAAATTTTTATACGATTTTTAAAATTTAAATTTAGTATAGACTATGTATGTTGTAATTCTTTATCTCTGACTAAGTACGTGAAACCAGGTAATTCTTGTGTCAAAATACACCATTCTCTGCTTTCCATCTAAGCCCATGGCAAATCATATGAGGAAAAATTAAATTTAAATTTACTCAGGTTTGGGGATCAAATCCAAGCCAAGCCAATAATGCACCTACCAACCTTCTGCACCAACATAACCTCTTAAATTGACTTTTATTTTGTCCAAGATACTAAATTCTTTTGTAATTAATAGATTGTTTTTCTTTTACAGATATTAATATTCGATGGTAAAAAATTCAATAATCTGATAAGGCTCCTCAAGGAAGAAGTTGAAAGTGTTTAAGGATATTGCTTCTATGTACACCCAAGTTATGCCATTATTACTCTATGTAATTTTATATATGTAATTTAAGAATAATAAAATTACGCAAGCTAAGCTTTACAATTATGTTGTTTTATTTCTATTTCACATTTAAAAATATAATTCTGTAAAATAAACCACAATTATATAATTAACTCGACCCGTGTGTGGGTTCGCCCTCTTGAATCACACTATATTATTTATTGTAATTACTTTTTTATTTTAATAACATTATCATTTTTAAGACAATATATACATTAAAAACTTAAATTACAGTTACATTTAAAAAAAAATAGCAATTTTGTTGAATTTATTAACTGAGTTAAATAATATAAAATAATAGTGAAAACTGCATTCAAATCTGGTTAGCCGTTACTAAGATTTACATGTACAAATGCTCAGATAAAAAACATCACTAGTTTGAGCCCTATAACTTTCATAAAATATGTCTTCCATGTACAAAAAGTTAAAGATTTATTTTAAGTATAGATTTCTTTTTTCAAGTGAAAATTGAATTAACAACCAGACACGCTTCGTGGTACGCTTATGCTTCTGAACCACGACAGAGTCAGTTCTTTTTTTCATTTACCTATATTCAGCTTCACGCTGTATCCCGCACATGGCAGGGTAGGCTGAGCGAACTTGGGAACTCAGTGTTAGGACACTTCGTTTCATTTCCGTTCCCCACTTTCCGCCGAATTTTAGGCATTGCGTGTTTAGTGGCGCAACGCCGCGTTTTGCCTTGTACCAGAGCTTAGAAATGAAAACATTAAATATTTAAATTGAAAATATTAAATATTGCATTTCCTCGAGTGGGGATCCAACCCCCTGACCTGTCGGTTACAGTCACACGCTTGTGCCGCTGCGCCACGGCAGGCCTCATTTATCTATATTTTTAAGTAAGTAATCACTAAAAATCTATTTTATATATTTTATATAAGAAGCTATCATAAAATCTACTAATTAAATTTGGGCTACCAATACCTGAACCAAGTAAGTATACTTTTGTTTTGGATACTTCTACTGACTAATAACTTTAAAACTATTGGACCAAAGTAATTCCTGTACAAGACAATAATTATCTCCATTAAACAACAAAAATGACGAAAGTATTTATTTGAATAAGAATTTCATCCCAATATCATAAATATGTATTGTAAATATAATAAGTAATTTAAATGTTTTGCCTTCACGAACTTTCAATTTGGAAATTATAAGGGAAACAACCTCATCCAACATACATTGTTTTCATACATCTGTAACGCCAAAATAGCTGCTCATTATTTTTTTTTGGTCTATGTGATAACTGCCATACTTTAGTTATTTTACACAAAAACCTTCCTCTTGAATCTATTAAAAAAACTGCATCAAAATCAATTACATACTTTTACAGATCTAATTGTAGACGCGGCAAGCGAATTTGTTTTATACTATGTATTGATGATTCTAACCAATGCCAGACTGCAAACACGTGTCAACTATTGTGTCCGATTTAATTCTCTAGCAAAAGGGCAAAATGTGGCTTGGAGTTCTAAGTAGGGTGCATGAGAAATGTGAAACATTGTACTGCTATCTGGGATAAAGCATTTCAAATAAAAAAATATAACTTAATAAATGATTCCAAACTTTATTACACGATTTTAATAGCTCTTATAAATAGAGAGTGCATCTTTCATCATAAAGTCACGGAGCGCACAGAGTCCTTTCAAGACTTTAGTAGTTTGATCCATTTTCTGAATATCTGTTTCCGATAGATTTTTGTCTTGTTGCAAGTAGCCATTGACTGTTTCTTCAGTCATCCAGTGGGCGGGCAGTTTGTGAATGTTATAGTGTGAAGGGTCGGGGTTCGCCGGCATTGGAGTCAAAGATTTCTCCCACGGAGTTATATATTTTTGTTCAGAGTGCAAGCCTTCAATGTATCTGTAAAAACAATTAAGAAATTATATAAAAGTTTAAAAAAAGAAAATTGAAATAAATATTTAAAAAAATCTGAGAAATATCGTTAGTAAGTTTTGATAATTCATTGATGTTTTATAGAGGAAGAGTCCGTGACACCCAGACTTAGGGAATGCAATGATGGTGGCATTCACAGTTAAATTTTAAATAAGGTGCATAAAATAACACCAGTAACCAGTATAGTAAATACCATTTCACAATAAGTAATAAAAATGCTTATATTTTTTTTATATTGCACTTTGCTCTATACATTGTGCCTTATGCGGTATACAGACTTATATAAAATATATAGGATTACATACTGATTGCATTGATAGTTTTGACAGATTCAGCAGAAGAAACAGAATGTTTCATCACTAAGTACCCTTTGATCAGAGAGACAGTCATTTCGTTTGTGTCTTATTACCGAACTTATAAAAAAAATACAATTAGTACTTTAACAATAGACACACGCCAAATGAAATAAAAAAAATGTACCGTATATAGGCCTCGGAGTGCGTGACGCGTTGCGCCCGAGGCGGCGCGTGCACGAAGAGCGGGTCGAGGCCGGCGCGCGCCCCCGCCGCCCCCGCCGCCCCCGCGCCCGCCGCCCCCGCCCCCAGCGCCGCGCCCTCGCCCGGCGACGGCGTGTTGCGCGCCAGCGGGGACATGCCTGCGACGTATTACAATTACTATTAAGGTAACACATCATACATATATATATCTTAAGTCTAGTATGTAAGAGTGAGGCCTGTCAAGGCGAAACGTGTGACTGTAAACGATAAGTTGTGGGTTCTATTCCCACTCGAGGAAATGAAATATTTTCAATTTAAATATTTAATGTTTTCATTTCCTCGCTCTGGTAACAAGGCAAAGCGTTGCGTTCAGTTCCGCCACTCAACACACAATGCCTCAACTTTGGTGGAAAGTATGGAACCGAAGTGGAACGGAGTGTCTTAACATTATGTTCCCAAGTTCCATCTGCCTACCCTGCCGTACGATGCGGGATACAGCGTGAAGCTGAGGATGTAAGAGTGATTTAAAAGTCATAACAACACACAATTCGGTCGTCGAATCTTAACAGATCTGATGTTAGATTTTCTGGACTTTTGTGCATTGTTCACTCGGGAAGAAAAATCCTTAATGAAATCCGAGTGGTCAACTAACTGTTAAAATTCTATTAGTCAATACACAAACTCAAAATTTAACAATTAAAAAAAAAAGTACTACAAGATATGTATTGCGTCAGTCTACATATAATTACCTCCTGGCGACATTAGTCCACTGCGGAAGCTAGTCGAATACACCTTAGGTGGCTTCTTAGACGATGGTACGAAGTTCCTAAAACAAATGTGTTGATGACAGAACGCGTATGTAACGAATGTATATGATAAATTATTTTAGAGTTTATAAATTATCAATTTTATTTTGCTAAGTATTTTAGTATTTTTATGTTCAAAACAATCAAATTATCAGTACATAAATTTTGCTGTACTCAAAAAATATATATCATAACTAAAAATATATACGACATTGAATCCCTCCACTCAACACGCAATGCCTCTAATTTGGCAGAAAGTGGGGAACGGAACTAACTATCTTAACACTACGTTCTCAAGTTCACTCTGCCTACTGCCATGTGCGGGATATAGCGTGAAGCTGGCTGAATAAAAATATATAAAATAACTGATGAAACAATCACCTGGAACGTTCATGGACAGCCATAATCCTACCATTCCCTTTATTGACATGTAAATCTCTAACATGGCGTAACAGCCGTGGGAGGTTCGGGAAGGGCGCCTGTCCTTTACGCACGCGGGCACAGCTGCGCCACAGGCACGGGAACTCGTTACCACCAGTGCCCCCCGCGCCCCCCGTGCCCCCCGCGCCCCCCGCGCCCCCCGTGCCCCCGGCCGAGTTGCCCCGGTAGTGTTGCTGCACGTGCCCCGCTGCCGCCACACATGTAAGTTCAATTTTATTTCATGTTAAATTACATCACTAGAGGACATTAGCGCCAGGATATGTGATGTGGTGTAACCACCAGCGATGATTTTAGGTTAACATAAAAAAAAATATTTACAATACATAATTAACAATACTCACGTTCTAGCTTACTCTTCTTGGTCTCAACAAAAGTTCCAATCACTAGCAGCGTTAAATATTTGAAAACATTATAATTTAAATATTCAAATAACAAAATAATATTTTGATAGGTAAGTTATTGTAGCTTGTCTATCAAGAGATTCATGTGTAAATCTCTCAAAACTATTTTACTACACATTTTTTTCTATTAAAGATAATAATTATGTATTTTCTATTTTTATACTTATAATACAACACAAGTCAACACCTCTCAGCAAATGATAGACAATTGATAACAATATAGAAACAAACAAACATAAAAACACTATAAATACTTACTGTTACCACCATCACCAATGCAGTGCTCCATACAATCAGCCAAATCTTCGAACTGATAATCGCACGTGTCCCACGCACATTCGTACGTCATCTCCATTGGGGTCTAGTACAGAGAATAAAAAAACAATATTTAATTAGTGCGTCCGATCCCCAATCTAAGAAATTAAATATATTTAATATTTTCAATTTTAATATTTAATGTTTTCATTTCTATGCTTTGAGAGCTTTGCCTTGTTACCACAAGACAAAGCGCGGCGTTGAGTTCCGCCACCCAACACGTAAAGCCTTGAATTCATGAGCTGAAATCGGGAATGGAACTGAGTGCGTTAACACTAAGTTCTCAATTTCCCTCTGCTTACTCTGCCAAGCGCGGTATACAGCGTGAAGCTGAAAAAAAAAGTGAAAATAAGACAAAAGGAACAAAAATACCTACGCATTATCCAGTAACCGTCTCTGGACAGTAACATATTTTGATATTTCATAAGAGGCCTTTACGTGTTAGATGAGTTACCTTACACTGCGGCAACTTAAAAATAAAACAACAACAACAACAACAACAACAACAACAACAACAAGAACAACAATCCCGCACATGCTGCGACAGCTCCCGCATCTCGTCGGCCAGGCGCGCCGACGTCTCCTCGTTGCAGCGCGCGGCGCGCTCCTCCCAGCTCTGCTTGGTGGAGGCCGGCAGCGAGCGCCACTCGTTGCCCACTATGCGGGATATTTCACCTGGGAGTGGGACTCATTATTAGTGGCGTCGTAAGAAAACTTTTTTTTTTATGGAAGAGACGGCAAACGAACGTACGGGTCACCTGACCCGAGTGACTGCAGAAGAGCTACAGGACCGTTGCCGTCTTTTAAGGTGGATGGGCACCGGGGACCTAATCGAAACGCAGTGGCCAAAGCCACTAATTAACGCCGGTCTTAAATACCGGGGATGGTAACAATCCGGTCGAGTCTGCCCATATGTGTTGCCATTGCTGGCAACGTGACTTTACCACACGCACTTTAGTCGCCTCTTACGACACCATCAGTACCAGGGTGATCCTATTCTAAGCCGGGATCACACGGCTAAAGCACTTGTTTCGTATAGCTCAATTTTATGCAAAAAAAAACAAAAAAAAAATGTTAAATAATTACAAAAATCAATAAATACTTACCAAAAGTAGATTCTGGATTGTTAGCAACAATGGCCTTTCTAACTTCACTGGAATATAAAATGTAACCAGTAACAATCTTCTGTTTCTGCTCCTTCTTCTTCTTGCCACTGGCTGGAGTAGAAACAGTTTGGGTACGCTCTTGATTTGTTGTGACGGCCATTGATGGATTGTATGGGTTACTGTTGCCACCTTGTAAATATAAAATTCAAAAGAGTTTGGAATGGAAATAATTATTTTACCCATTTTTACCTTCTACTTTGCCTGTATGGTTCTATAGAAGTAACTTACAGTTGTCTACAAAACACAGCATATGTACCTGGGGTAGCTCATATCTTAGTTACAAAAGCTTACATAGAAATAATTAAAGTGTTTTATTATGCCTCAAAGCTTTCTTCGATAAATGAAAAAATCTAAAAAACAAAAAAATGTCTCAATCTGCAGCAGTTAGTAGTTCTTGAGATTAGTGCTTCTAAACACTTCAACTTTGTAATATAGGTATAGATTTAGTTATTTATTCACCCCAATAGTTGTTACATTAATAAAAACACACAAATTTAACAAAAAAAAATAACCTTTAAAATTATATTGAACGCATAAATAGTTTAACATTAACTCAATGATCGGAGCAAAGTGTATATAGATTTCTAGTCTTATTTATATATACGTAGAGTTGTTATTACATAATACATATATTGATCAGCTTTACATTGTATCTTAAACTTGGGATGTAGGCAAGGGGAACTGGGGAACCTAAGTATATAAGATCATTTTGCGCCAAATTTGAGGTATTGTGTGCCTTTCTACAACAGAAAAGAAATGAAAATATTAAATATTTCATTTCCTCAAGTGGAGATCGAACCCATAACTTGTCGTTTCTACAGCCTCACGCTTGTACCACTGCGCCGTTAAGTTAAATTTACTTAACCTTTAATATAAACAATGATTTTGTTTTACCAATAGACAGTGGCGTAGCTGGTGAGGCGAGTGAAGAATCATCTAGGGAGTTCTCTAGAATCATCTCGACATCTTGACTACCAATTGTCGTATTGATGAGATTAGTGAATTGAGGTTTGCCATCCTGAAAATATAATTAAATTTCACTTTATGAAAATTGAGAGCGAAAAAGCATTTTCAAAATAGTAATATCTACGGGAACCATCATCGAATTATTAGATACATTGCATGTTGAGTTGCAGAACTCAAGGCCGCGGTTTGTCTTATCTCAGCTTCACTCTGTACACTGCACATGGCAGGGTAGGCAGAGGGAACTTGAGAACCTAATGTTAAGGACACTCCGTTGCACTTCCGTTCCCCACTTTCCGCCGAATTTGAGGCATTGCGTGTTGAGTGGCGGAACTCGACGCCGCGTTTTTCTTGTACCAGAGGGAAGAAACCTTGTACCTTGTACCAGAGGCAAGAAATAAATATTAAAATTGAAAATATTAAATATTTCATTTCCTTGAGTGGGGATCGAACCCACAACCTGTTGGTTACTGTAACCGACAGGTTGTGAGTTCGCTTGCCGCTGCGCCACGACAGGCTTTTGTCTTATCATTAGTAAAAAGCAATCATCGGATAATTTATTTTTCCGAGTAGAGACGACCATCACGTTAGCAGTCAGTAGTTAGAATCGCAGTGCCATAAGTAATAGTAACTGTCATTCAAAGTTGGTTGGTATTATTAATTTTTGACAATTAATATTTAGTATTGTAAATTATTGTTTTTTTTTCTTTTACAGATTTAATATTATAGTTGTGGTTGGAATTTATATTTTAGTTGTATTTCTGCTCAACAGAACTGCTTTTGGACATGGTCACAGTTTTATGTTCATTCAGAAGCCCTTTTAAAAATTATACTTTTTTGTTTTTTTATAGCTTCAGGCTGTATCGTATCCCACGCGTACAATTGTTTATTAGAAATTCATTTTTATTTTCTATTGTTTTTAATACGGGGTAATTGTTACTAGACTAGACTCTTCATTTTTTAATCTCTTATATTTTAAGTACACTTTGTTCGTTTCATTAAATTATATTAATAACTAAATAATAAAAGAACACATACCAACGAATCGGTGTTAACATTCGGATTGAATGGTTTCTGAGTGAACGCACTGGACGACGTCTGAACGTCCTGGGCCGAGGCAAGCGCTGGCGGGCCCAGGGTCTTGGGGAAGTAGTAGATCTGGAACATGCATGGAAACATAAATATTATACTTTTTATGATATGTATCTCTTATCTCATATCAAAAAAATATTGAGTCAACTAATAATATCTCTAAATAACACAAATCATTTACATTCTGATATTAAATTTATTTAAATATACACTGTTAATGATGTTTTTTGATTTGATTTCTTGTGTCTTCCGAGGTATCCAAGACGTTTTTTAAGTTTCCCTAATATTTCAATAAAAAACATTAAAAATTGTCATGACTTTAAAAATTGTCATGGTTTATTCTAAAAAAATCTAATTTCACGTAATCTGTACTAATATTATATCTAAACTAATAACATATACCTTTTAAGCTGAAATGTTTTGCTAATCTTTGAGATTACCTATTAGTATTATCGGATATAATTTATTTATACAGGCTATATTATATGTATATAAATGTGGCAAGCGTCATATGTAAACTCTATTTGACGACAATCACAAAGATGACTGTGAGATGTAGTACAATATAAAAAAAATATTTTATACCTCATCTACTGTGACGTCCTTGGTGTGTTCAAACTTGCGTAATCCAGCTTTCAGTTTTCTCGCCACACGATTCGACTCGTCATATACAGATTCACATACATACACGTCACTTTCCGCAATTTCTGTTGGACGACCTGTTGAAATTCCATCAATTGATATAGTTCGCCGTAGAAATATGTTTATCTTCACACACGGTAAACTATGTACCCTACAGTGGTAAACTGTGAAGACACTCTTTTCTCCATTGCTCAATTTTAGAGAAAAAGAATATCTTAAGCAAAGGTAAAAAGAGAAACAGGGAAGCAATCGTGTTTACATGCAGATGGTGGGACGTTCGTGGGACGCTCCCTTAGAAGATGATAATTAATAACTTGTGACTGACAACAGAAAGTTGAAAAGTAGGACTTTGTTTTGCTGTATTTGTATACCTTTTTCAGTGTTAGTGATTTAAGAAGATACATTACAATAACATTTTATTAAAAACATAACAAAATTTTATTTTAAATTAAAAAGAATATTTCACTGGGCATTTAATAAATTAATTATCTAAGTAACAAGTGTATAAGAGGTATTCTAAATTAATATTACAACATAAGTAAGTAAGTAAGTATACATTTACATACATTTCAAATAATCATCGTAGTCGAGCACCGAGCACTTGCCAACGATCCCCACTAAAGGGCTTGTGTCGTGCATTGTTGTTAGAAGCACTTCTTGTTTGTAGAAAGGCTGAAAAAATTTTACTATGAAAAATATTATTTACCACTTACATATTATATATTTTAAGCCAGGCCAGTGGTGGCACAGCGTCACAAGCGTATGACTAACCGACAGGTTGTGGGTTCGATCTCACTTTCACTCGAGGAAATGAAATATTTAATATTTTAAATTTAAATATTTAATGGTTTCATTTCTTCGCTCTGGTACAGGGCAAATTGCGGTAATGAGTACCGCCACTCAACACACAATGGCTCCAATTCGGCGGAAAGTGGAACGTCGGAACGGCGTGTCTAGCACTAGGTTCTCAAGTTCACTCTGCCTATCCTGCCATGTGCGGGATACAGTGGGAATTTGAGTAATATATTTTAAGCTGGTGATTCACTCGTGAATTACTTGCTTGATCTACACTATTATAATATGCACGTGTTATGCATAAACACCTTCCCCTTGAAGCACTCCCGCTCTCTCTCTCTCTCTTTCTCCCCCTCTTCCTCTCTCTCTCTCTCTCTCTCTCTCTCTCTCTCTCTCTCTCTCTCTCTCTCTCTCTCTCTCTCTCTCTCTCTCCCTCTCTCTCTCTCCTCTCTCTCCCTCTCTCTCCCTCTCTCTCCCTCTCTCTCCTCTCTCTCTCCCTCTCTCTCTCTCTCTCTCTGCTCTCTCTCCCTCTCTCTCCTCTCTCTCTCTCTCTCCCTCTCTCTCCCTCTCTCTCCCTCTCTCTCCCTCTCTCTCCCTCTCTCTCCTCTCTCTCCCTCTCTCTCTCTCTCTCTCTCCTCTCTCTCTCTCTCTAAAGAAAGAGCTCTTTGTCTCATTCTCTCTCTCTCTAATAGTAAATTAAAATTAGATGAGCGAATTACGGTCCATGAGTTTTGGATGAATGCTCAGGAAGAAAAACAAAAGTAAAAAAATCTTGAAAAAAAAATTCTACGCCGCCATCTACAGCTAACAAGGACGCGGCTCCAATTCGTTGTTCGTAATGTGACTTAAAAGTTTTATTATATAAAGTAGAAAAGATAATACATACCTTATTAATTATATTTGCTACTTCAGACGGGAATATTAGGAACGGGCCTCGGAAATAACATTTGTTACTGAAAATATAGAAAAGTAACTTTAATTATTAAGTCATACACACATGTTATATTTCCATTAAAATTGCGAATTGAGCATTAACTCGGTCTGACTGATTTGGAACATTGCGTGGTTTAATGATGTAACTTAGAACCTTACAGGCGCATATTTCACTACACTACAACACGCTCGATAACCAGTTATTTAATAAAGAAAGAGAGATCACTTGATTTCACAGGGCAATTAAATATTTATATGATTATTTATACAATCTTCACTTTAGTGAAGACAAAGTGCGGCAAACACTTCCGCCACTCAACACGCAATGCCTCAGATGTGCCGGAAAGTGGTAAACGAAAAAAAAAAAACCAAAAAACTCACTCTCCAGTCTCCCATATAGTATCAACTTGTGCTATCAGTTGCTTCCCACCGTCGGTCACCACGTACACATAATCCCCCGTCTTTATTACGCCGGAACATACTGTGTTGTATTGTTCGTAGTACGTGTTCTCATCGTCAGTACCCAATGGATTGTACATTACTACGTCCTGAGAAATAAGAAATTAAATGAATTAAAATGAATTAATAGAGGTTTTAAAAACATCTTATATTTATTGGTATTTTTGCTAATATCAATCTCTTACACGTAATATCCTTAATAGTTTTTAAAAAAAACCCTAAAAGCAATGCATCAAATTTCCTTAGCTGTTCTTCTGATCATTTTTAACTTCAGGTTTATACTATAAAATTATTATCAAAATTGAGCTTATGTACTAGGATTTTATAGTGTCATTCAGATAGTGATAACATTTCTATTCAACAATAATTGTATTAATTAAAATAACACATAAATTACAAAACAACAATTTTAATATTATTTTAGGGGAGAAAATGTGTTTATGTAAAGGTGAAACGGACTAAGATACTATGAGAAGAATCAGCTTAGATTTTAATTTACTACTAAATAACTATTAAGAAATAATAAAGTAAAAAAATAAAAACTCACGGGTCGTTCCTTCTCTTGCACATTCTCAAGTACTTCCAGTTCAGCGAGCTCGTCTTTGTGCTTCTCAACGCGCTCTCGGAACACTGAAACTGTTCTGTTTGGCTCGAGCGGCACCTTCATGTCACAAAATCGCATTTGAATGTTTTAAATACATAATTATATAATGTTAAACAATAATTAAATTAAAAAGCAGGATATATAAACAGGATATTTAATAACTATAGTCATTAAACTATTTATAACATATATATTTATATATATATATATATATATATATATATATATATATATATATATATATATATATATATATATATATATATTATTACATATATATATTTTAACCATAACTTGAAATTTTTAAATATTATATATATTTTTCATGTCATGAAATAATTTCATTGTTTTCATTAAGTTAACATCAGACCTTTCCTAGCGTACAGTGTGTGACTGTACCCGACGGTTCTAGGTTTAATTTCTCTCGCAGTAAATAATTAATATTTCCTTTATTATATATACTATTTTGTAAGAGGAAGAAATTGTGACGTTTAGTTATTAGCGACTTCGTAATGCACAATATCTGTGATCTTATACATAATATCTTATATCTATTTTACACATAATATCTGTAAAGTCAGTGGTAAGAAATTGAGGGGAAAGACCTCAGTTAGTTAATCTTCGGAAACACAGCTTTTACGATACTGAATGCAAGCATGTATGTGCAGGTCGATGACAGTAGACGAAGCGATTGAGGTAGCGTTTGGCACTCCGTTCTCTCTGCCTAAGTATCGTAAACTTACTCTGCTATTTGAGGAATATAGCGCTAAGATAAAAAAAGTGTATTTACATCTCTAGGTATGAGAGTGGCCTCCTTCTCAGCACCTTCCCAAACTTTGATCTTCTTGAACAAACGATTCTTAGCGTTATAGCGGCTTTCACAAACGTAGACGTCCTTGTCTAAATATCCTGTTATAAAAAAAATGTTTAAACTGAATATATCGTAAATTAATATTTTTATTAGTAAAACAGAACAACGTTTTTTTTATAAAAATTACTATAACAAAAATTATGTTCTTATTTTTTAAAGTTCAATATTTAAATAAACCATAGAAATTGTAGGGATCATTGATTTTCTATATTTTAATATAAGGTTCATAAATTGATCTGGAATAGGAAGATCTGATCAGGAATTATCTTATGTTCATTTCAGTTTCATTCATTCCATCAATCCAATAACATAGTAGTCAAAGATATACCTTATTTTAAAAAACATTTAAAAAGCAGCATAATAAGATAATTCAAAATATTTTCAGCTTCATCTCATATTTAAGACATTCCATTATGCTTTTTCTGCCCAAACAACACGACACAATGCATATTATTCGGCGAAATTTAAAACGCATTTCTTAGCCGGGATCGAACCCATAACCATCACATGCCATTTCACTGCGCAACAATGGCCTTATACAACCACTTATAATTATAACATTACCTTCAGGCCTAAACTTGAAGTACTCCTTGACATTCATAACATAACAACGACCGATCACGTGTTCTAGCGGTAAGGTGCGGTGTGTTTCCGTTTTGAATACTTCTTGCTGGAGAAACTTGCGTGTGCGCACGTGGAATGTTTCATGTGGCCTGTAGAAAATATATTCATCGATATATTAAACGAGATGTGAAGGAAAATAAAACATTCTACGAACGATGCACTCAGCTTCACGCAACATATGCACATGACAGCGTAGGCAGAGCGAACTTGGGAACTTAGTGTTAAGATTTTCCGTTCCGTTTCCGTGTTTTTCATTTTCAGCCGAAATTGAGGCATCACTTGTTGAGTGACGCAGTGGGGATTGAACTCACAGCCTGTCGCTTATAGATACACGCTTGTGCCGCTGCGCACGTCAAGCATCAATGAACGACATTGTATGAAATTTATCGTACCTTAACTTTGTACTGAATTAAAGAAAATCAATATATTTTTAAATAATACATAAATACAATTTAAATTAATAAAATAAACATAGCAAACATACATAAATGTGGTATGTGTGTTATGTTATGACAATATATACTTTTATACAAAATGACGGGACAAGGACTTTTTTACAAATGTTACTATAAGATTTATAAAGGTTATAGGTTTTGTATGTATCAATTCGTACTTAGATTAATATAATTATATATTTTTTAATTTAACATATTCATATTTTAGACCGTAGCGTTTGGCCTACCCCGCTAGAGATACAGCGTCAATCGTAAGTTAATTTATATTCATATCTATTTTATTACCAACTAGGGTTGCTAAAGAAAAAATCCAAAGAAGTTCTTAATACTACAAGACATTCTTAATACTACAAATTATTAAAAAATATATATATATCTATACACTGTTATAATAAAATAAAAAATAAAAATAATTATAAAAAAAAATGTAAGTGACAAACATGTTTTTTTCGTATCCTTTTATATCCTATCTCGATAAGAATAAATGATTTAAAATAATTCTATTAAATAACATTTATAATTTATTCAAAATAGATATAATACAATCTAAATTTGTCTCCAGAGTAATATTTTGAGTATTATCAATATATTTTTTTTATTTAATTTACTAACCTAAAATACACATTAGTGTATATCATGGGCACATTATCAGAATTAGTCCACACTCGTTCTATTTGGACTATGGCTGGTTCCTTATTAGCTTTTTCTGGTTGAACGTATACGAAATCTCCTTTTCCATATTGAGTTTGTGGTGGTGCCCCACCTGACGCCATTGATTCGTCAGTACTCGATCTGAAAGTTATAAATTAAGACAATAAAACCAATAATATTTTTTTTCCAAATAAGAATTTACATACTTAATTTCAAAATCGTATAAAAATTGTAAGTAGCTGGATTTGAACCAGTGCCTTTTAGAAACCGACCAAGAGGCTCAGAACGTTTTTATAAAATATCTATTTTTCTATTCTGAGTATAAATAAACATTTTAAAATTAATAAAAATAAAGTAGTAATGAGTCACATAGTTCACTAAAGTTAAACAGAGAAGTACCGGCACAAAACACTACGACGGAGCCTGTTTGTTTTTTTTTTAAATCATTATTTACAGTATAGTATATAAGTCAGCTTCATGCTGTATTCTGCAAATAGCAGGGGAGGCAGAGGGAACTTGGGAACCTAGTATTATAGTATATTATAATAGCTAAAATAATAAATTTTATTATTTTAGCTATTATAATATACTATTATACTAGGGCGCAGGAGCACAAGCGTGTGAATGTGAACGCGACAGGTTGTGGGTTCGATCGAACGAACTCGAGGAAATAAAACATTTATTATTTTTAAAAGAAATATTTTTATTTTTTCGCCTTGCTAATTAGGCAAGGTTAAGTTTCGTCACTGATCATGGCCTTAAATTTGGGGGAAAGTGGGGAACGGAATTTAGTGTCTAAGTCCAGGTTCCCAAGTTCGTCTACGATGTCATGTGCGGGATATAGCATGAAGCTGAAATTAACTTAAGTATGAAAACATAAGTGTTTGAAGATAAATGGTTATTATAATGAAATTAGTAATTAATATAAATATAAATTCTACATATATGTATATAATATTTACTAAGAAAATGCACTTATAGAAAGATATCATTTTTAAGATTTATACGAAAAGTATCACATTCAGTATACAGCGGACGAGTCAAATTGATTTTACGGTGTATTTTATTTTTGATTGCACATCGCAAAAATGTCACCTAGTCTCGTCCTCGTCGTCGTTCTCCTGCAGCAGCTTGCACTGCTTGATGAGCTCGACGCTGGTGGCGACGGTGTCGCGCGTGTACACGAGCGCGGGCGACGCCAGCGCGGCGCGGCACAGCGCGTCGCGCTGCTCTATGAAGTACGACTGCAGCTCCACGGAGTCCTCGAATATTTGACTGTCCGTGCGGGAGAGACGACGTGCACTGCGAAACAACAGATATTATTCAACAAAAAATATATATTTATTTCATATTTTAACTTTCTTAGAAAAGCCACAGAGAACGTAATTAAATCACCCTGTAATCCACCCGAATGTAAGTTACTGCGTTATTAGTGGCAGAATTCAATATCGTAGGTACTTTGCTTTATCGACTTAATTAAAATTTAATTTGTAGAATTGTATGGCGTCTTTCCTTGAAACCACTATCATTACGTTTATTACATCACGATAACTATTAACACTAAAAACAGGTGAAATCTTTATCATAAATATAGGACTTTTACAACTTTCATAATCTTTGCAGTTTGACATATTGAAACAAAGTAAAACGACAGAAAAACATAAATTTAATGTACATAATCTACAAATCTCAATTTTGCGCTGTATCCCGCACATGGCAGGATAGGCAGAGGGAACTTTCAAACCTAGTGTTAAGACATTCCGTTCCATTTCCGCTCCCCACTTTTCGCCGAATTTGACGCATTGCGTGTTGAGTAGCATAACTCGACGCCGCAAATCTGTGTCATATAATATAACATTTTATGATTCAAAATTCATAAAAAATAAATTAACATTTAATTCACTATTTTATCAATCTATTAAAAAACTACTCCCACATTAGGTAAATCAACGTCATAGCACAGTGGGACAGTAAACACGTTTGGCTGTAAACGCGACGGTTATGGGTTCGATCCCATTAAGAAAAATAAATTACTTTCAATTCCTCTTTCAGATAAAAAGACAAAAACGTTCATTTCCGTCACTTCACACGAAACATCTTGAAAATTAACAGTGTGTGGAAAACTAAGCGTTTTAAGAACTAAATTCACTATATGAGGATCACTCACCGTTCAAAAACAGCAAACATATCTTGTTGGAAATGGTCCAAGCGTTTGTATAGTCCCTTGTCAAGTCTCCTCTTCACCAAGTCTAGAGAGATGGCACGCACTTTCTCTCCGTTCGCTAATTCATCATGTTCGGGCAGTTCTGCCATACTGTCTGAATAGCATCTGCAAATAATGCACACTTTTAAGTGTTTTTACCTAAAATTTTGGATGTACAGTATAAAATACATTTCTCATACTAATTGTATAATTAAAGTGGAACTGTTTCCAAGAATCTATGAAGAGTTAATTTCGAATCCGGCATGTTTAAATTTTTGATGAAGAATGATTTTCGAAAAAGACTTTATAACGATACTATAAAAAAACAATTGACATTTTAGTCACTATTATTTAGCCCAGTTAAATATAGTTTATAGGAGCATACTGCTGTATGCTACCGATAGGCATATATGCCTAATTAGAGCTATGTAATATTAAGATACCATATTTCTTATGTTGATAATATTAAGTTGAGAAGGGTTTTCACGTCGACGAAGTCACGGTCGGTCGGTCATTAGTATTTCAATAATTGCAAATACGTCAGTGTTGCACCAAAATAACAATATTTTCCAAAAAAAAAAAAGGCGGCAATTTCGAACAAAATTCTAACATAATACAAATATAAGTAAAATACAATAATAATTACCTTCCTTCTTCATCCTGGTGATTATAAACAGTGGTGAACAGATTGAGCAGTAAGTCTTGTACGGCGGCCGGTACGTCGGGGACCGCGTCGTCATCCTCCCTGATAACATAGACGACCATTTATATTAAAAATCATACATAATACTGAATATTGTAATAAAAATATATATGATCTGCCAAAGTGTCTTTCATTTTCTACACCACTAATGTTTGCTGATGATCTCAAAATTATTAAGCCTATCTGTAATCCAAATGATATCTGCTTACTACAGAAGGATCTTACTAGCTTGGAAAATTGGTGTAAGCTAAATGGCATGATACTTAATATCAAGAAATGTTTTCATATTAGTTTTACAAAAAAAAAAGGCAATGTAACTACTGAATATTATTTGAATGGTTCCCCTGTAAGTAAAGTGGATACAATCAAGGACTTGGGTGTTATATTTGATAAAGAGTTGACATTTGTACCACATACAGATAATATAATTTCCAGAGTCAGCAGAATGCTGGGATTTGTAATGCGAAACTCAAAAGTTTTTAAAAAAAGTTTTACGAAAATAGTTTTATTCAAAAGAAAAGTTTAGTAGTGAGCCTACTGGAGTACGCTAGTGTCGTCTGGAGACCCCACTACGCTGCTCACTGCCTTAGAATAGAGAGACTACAAAAACGTTTTCTACACCATCTCACCTTTTCTGTAGGAAAGTTGAGATCACTTAAAACTTACGCGGATAGGCTTACGTATTTTAGATTAAGTTCATTGGAAAATAGAAGGAAAATTTTGGATTCACTTTTCTTATACAAAAGTATTAACAGTGTGTATGATAATCCGTCCCTAGTACAAACTTTCCACCTTAAAGTTCCTAGGAGTTTTCGCAAGCCATCTAATCTTCTCGAAGCGCCTTTTCGTAGATCTATTTTAGGTAACAATTCCCCTATATCTCGTTTTTGTACTTTACTAAACGAACCAAACGCCTTAGATCCCTTCGGTAGTTCTCTGTTTAAATATCGTCAAAACGCAACCCAACGTATCTAAAGTAGCTGTTGTTTTGCTTAATTTAGTCTATATATTTATATTTATTTTTCTTCTTAATGGTTTACTAATTATTATAAGCATATGTTTCGTTTATTTTTATATGTGTTTAATGATTAAGTATAAGTTTACATAATATATGTTTTTGCATGTGGTATTCACCTTAAAGGGTAATACATTTAGTTATAAGACAATAGTGAAGTAAGAGTACTGTTATTATATGTTTTTAATGTAATTACCACTGGTGAATCTAAATAAATAAATAAAAAAAATAAAGTAAAAAAAATATATATCTATGGAATACCAGCTACCGCTCTAAGTTTGGTAAAATATATTGTTTTCCCTTTTACCATCTTCATCATATCTCTGGAAACTTACATGTTAAATTTCAGCGTTCTACGCCGCGTAGTTACAGCTGTGTTGTCTGTTAACCACTCAGTAACGACAATAATAAACATGAACCACTATTTTGAAACTATTATCGCTATTGTGGCAGAATGTAGCATAAATGAAACAATGTTTTTTAAATTTATTAAAAAAAACCATATCAACAACAATAACAAGTAATTAAGAAAAATAATTGAATTTTTATTCATACTAATGCTAACTAAATAAATAATTTGTGATAAAAATTCATAAAAACCAACCTTAAAAGTTGTTTAGTTTGTAAGCAAACTCTTTGCAATATCAACGCGTCCTTATATATTTGAGAATCCGGCTCGTTGTATTTGCATGCATTATCAAACATTAGTATGAAATCTGACGCCAGTTCATTGACAGCGGTGTAGGCGCCATTTTTGAGTTTGTGCGCTATTTTTTCCATATCTATCGGATTCTTTATGAGTTCATAATAGTCTGGATACTCCATTTTGCTTGGTAGCTTCATGAAGATGAGTGCCAGTTGACGATTCACTTGAAATATAATTGTTGTTTATATACTAAATTAATTTTAAATTATATATATATATATATATATATATATATATATATATATATATATATATATATATATATATATATATATATATATATATATATATATATATATATATATATATATATATATATATATATATATAAATTGGAAAATCGTGCTGTCATGATATACTTCTATTTGAAAGGTTTTACACCAAAACAAATAAAAGAAGAGATGGATTCAACACTGGGAGATTCCTCCCCATTATGTTCTACTATTAAGCAGAGGGTTTCTGAATTTAAAATGGGTCGTGTGAGCCCTAGAGGGGCTATTGCACATATTCGCATTAAATATATTCACAAACAACTATTACCTTTGGGATCTCTATAATCTCTAATAGCGTCGTACAAAGTACGCAATTTCTGCTCAAACGGCGACAGTTGCTTAGATTTATTTGTTTTTATTGTTTTAACGGGCGTTTTTCTTTCATAATTGCTATTAACTTCTTTCAATTTTTCATTCATAATACGTTCAAGAAGATTCGCGTCTTCATAGATCATGGAGCCCTCTTCGTTAAACTGACGACAGTTTGAGAACATCAAACGGAAATCTGAGACCATTTCCTCTATACTATTGTAACGGTCGGTCTAAAAAAAGATTGACAATTATTTTATACTATATAATACCAGCGACCCACGCGTGGCGTGTCTCGCTTAAATTTACCGTTGAATTCATCACATAGCAGACAAAACAAAAGAATCAGAAACAAAAATGTACAGCAGGCGGCCTTATCGCTATCAGCGATCTTTGCCAGGCAACTAGCAGTACTAACTAGCAGTAGGTGTACTTGCTTTAAAAGAGGTAAGCTTGCTGCGAAAGAGGTATGCCGAGACCGTAGCGTTTGGCGCTCCGTTCTCTCTCCGTTCTCTGCCTACCCCGCTAGGGATATAGCGTGAATCTAAATTACGCGTAAGTTTAGTTCTATAAAGCGCATAATTAAAATAAATATATATCAATTTACCTTAATATTATTCTCAATGGTCAACATATCAATCGGCCGGTCGATCACATTATAATATTCAGGGTACAATTTCTTGCTCGGCTTCTCCATAAACAACAACATGGGCTGTCTACCATCGGAACAAGTAAATTCTACCAATTGCTTGGAAATGTAATGTAATTTCTTTTTAAGTGGCAAATTAGATTTTTGTGCGATAGGAGATGGTGATGGAGACGGTGCTGCGGAGGGATTTGGATTAAGTCGTGGACGGCCTGAAATAATTTATTATATTAAATGCTAAATGGCTTTATAGAGGTCTGTCGTGGTGCAGCGGCACAAACGTACGAATCTTAGCTTGGGAGGTCGAAAGTTCGGTCCCCATTCGAGAAAACGAAATGTTTCATATTTTCAATTTTCGCCCCAACGATAAGGCAAAGGGCGGCGTTGTTTTACGCTTTTCAACACACAATTATTTAAATTTGCCTACATTCGGCGGCAATGTCACGAACGGAACGGAGTGTATTAACACTTAGTTCCTAAATTCCCTCTGTCTACCCATGGGAAGGATACAGCGTGAAGCAAAAATTATATATTTTATCTTTGTATGTTGTTTATTTTACTAGAATAAATTAATGTGGAAATTATTACACTTGTACATTTAATTATGTTGTTATTTTACCGAAAAAATCACTTAATAAATGTAATATTATATTAAATACTAATAATAATAAATTAAAACCGGTCGAAATGCAGGAGCACAAGCATGCAACTGTAAACGTGACAAGTCGTGGGTTCGATCCCTACTCGAGAAAATGAAATATTCAAATATTTATTATTTTTATTTCTTCGCTCTGGTAACAATGCGTTGCCACAAACTCTGTTAAAAAAAATGGGAAATGGAACAGAGTGTATTAGGTTTCTTAAATCTCTCTGCCTACCCTGCCATGTTAGAGTTATGTCTGTTGAGATACAGTGAAAAAGTATAGTATAACAATATGAATATATATATTTCATTATTAACCTCTAGGCCGCGGTGTGTTCGCTTGTGCTTGATTTTTCACCGATGACAAACTTTCATCATCACTGGAAGAACTCTGGACGATGTCTAAAAGTTCTTGGACGCGATGTTGCATCAATCTATTATAAAAAAAATGTTTTTAGCTAATCAACTATTATTGTTGGTAAACATAATAGTTCCAACATTTTAAACATATTTACTGTATATATTATATGTACTTTTATACACACAATGTATCTAACATATAAGAAAAAGCTAACATTAAAGACTTAACGAAAATCGAAAGGATAAGTTTCGAGATCTAGTTCCTCTACGATCTTATTTTTATACGTTTTAATAATAAAAATAATAAATATATTTTAAAAAATAAAATATACAGAAAATAACCACAACATTATATACTGTAATCAGTGTAGTCGACGAGTCGTGGCCACCTGGAAACTAAGCTGTAAATATTTGCAAAGATTGGATTATAGGATTTTTCTACAGATTTTTTCACAGTATTATTTAGTAAGCCAAATTTCAGAGCGACCACGACTCATCGACAATATTATAGGAATAATATTAATTTACCTTTGCAATTTGACAGCGTCTCTGTACAATCTGGACGTGGGTACGTTGTACTGTTTGGCGTTTTCGAACATGATGTTCATGTCGCCGGCTACTTCTGATAGTGTGCCATAATTGCCACGCCTTATTTTATTCTTTATTTGATTCAACGATACTGGATTTTTGATTGCTTTATAATAGTCTGGATATTCACGCCGCGATGGAAGCTTCCAGAATGGGTCCGCTAGTGGTGAACCTATCGTGAAAATACATATTTTGTTATATTTTTATTTTTCATTATTTCCTTTTATTTTAGCTTCACGCTGTTTTGTAAGAAATGAAGAAAGAACAGTTTGCAAGGTCAGTGTAAATGATAAGATATTAGAACAAGTGAATGAGGTAGTATATCTGGGAAGTATGTTTAGCAGAGACGGTAGATACAGAGACGGTAGATACGAAATGGATGTGGAAAGGCGTATTGCTGCCGGTAACAGAGTTAACGGTGCCTTAGCTGCATTGTTGAGACGGCGAAATGTCAGCATAGCTGCGCGTTTGGCCGTACACAATGCAGTGTTGGTATCGACTCTGTTATACGGCAGCGAAACGTGGGTATTACAGAAGAAGAATGTAAGAAAGATGATTGCGGTAGAGATGCGATCTCTTCGTCGGATATGCGGAGTCAGTTAATCTGATCGCATATCCAATGAAGAAATACACAGAATGGCAGGTACTAGCGTGGATGTCACAGTGAGAATGAAGAAGAACGTGCTCAGGTGGTTTGGGCAAGTCGAGAATCGAAATGAGTGAAGAAAGAATGGTAAAAAAAGATTTATGAAGGAAAAGTGAGTGGTAAGAGAGGGAGGGGTAGAACTCGGTTGACCTTCGAAAACACAGTATCGACGATACTGGAGGAAGGTCACGTAAAAAGCATGAGGACCCCCCGGAGGGCATGTATGAAGAGGTTGATGACAGTGGACGAGGCGAAAGAGGTATGCCGAGACCGTAGCGTTTGGCGCTCCGTTCTCTCTGCCTACCCCGCTAGGGATATAGCGTGAAGCTAAGTTAAGTTGGTTAGGCAGAGGGAACCCGGGAACCTATTACCAGAGCGAAGAAATGAAACACTAAATATTTAAATTGAAAATATTAAATATTTCATTTCCTCGACTGGGGATCGAACCCAGAACCTATCGGTTACAGTCAAACGCTTGTGCCTCTACGCCACGATAGGCCTCTCTTTTTTTTTATTTATGTTTATAATAAATCTGTAACCCATCACTGTATGTACATGGAAGATATATTAAATAACTATTATAGGAGACTAGTCTAAATGTAACAGGACACAAAAAAGTAATTTATTTTTTTTTTGTCTGAGAAATTGCATTTAAATCAGATTAGCTGAATTTGATTTAAATACAATTTTGCAGAATAATTACATATTTGATTATTATTTTGGCAACCGTCACTTAACATTTAGTGTTTGTTTTATTTAAATAATTTTTAATGTTAAAATATGCTATAAAACAAGATTAATAATTCAAGCGGGAAAAGCCAACTAAAATTTCAGTTGAATGAATAATAATATTGTATTAATTTTGTTGAATTTGATATTTTAATTTGACGCAACTTTTTTATTTATGTTATGATTGAAATAAAACATACATTATACGTAAAACAAAAATTGGAAAAGTATAGTAGTGAAAACACATTTAAATCTGTTTCGCCGTTTCTAAGCTTATTGCGTACAAATACACAGACAAACCGACAGACCGACTAAAAATTACTATTTTTACTTCACGTTGCATTCCGCACATGACAGGGTAGGCAGAGGGAACTTGGGAACCTAGTGTTAAGACACTCCGTTCCACTTCTGTTTCAATTTGAGGCATTGCCCGCCATGTTGAGGCATTGGTGGAAGTCAATGCCGCGCTTTGCTTTATTACCAGAGCGTACCAAGAACTGAAAACATCATATTTAATTCCAAAATATTAAATATTTCATCAATCCATCAAGTGGGGGACACTTGAGGACATGAAATATTTAATATTTTCGAATTAAATATGATGTTTTCAGTTTAGAGAGGCCTGTCGTGGCGTAGAGGCACAAGCGTTTGACCGTAACCGATAGGTTCTGGGTTCGATCCCCAGTCGAGGAAATGAAATATTTAATATTTTCAATTTAAATATTTAATGTTTCATTTCTTCGCTCTGGTAATAGGTTCCCGGATCAAATCCACAATCTATCGTTTACTGGCACACCCTTGTGCCTCTGCGCCATGACATGCCTCTTAAAAATAATAATATCATTAGAAGGAGAAGGTAGTTAAAATTAATAAATAAAATAATGTAATTCAAGCGGACAAAGCCGCGGGCGTGTCGCTAATTTGACATATACATGTGATTATTCCAAAAAACAAATGACGATTAAAATATTTATTTTGTACTGTTACAGTTTTATTCTTATATACAAAAACGAATAGCTCAAAATCTATAGATTCAATTTTAACTAAATAAACATGGTTCATACCTATTACATCGGATTATCAAATCAAAAGCCAAAACTCAGAAGTAACATTCGGAGCGCGTGAATTGTTCTATCAGTATCAACGACCAGATTTTACCCCCCAATCAATCTAAGAGTGTTTATATATTGGCTTTAGTTTGGTACGTTATAAAGCGATGTGTTACTTTTAAAAAAATCTTTCATTTATTTGTTATTTATATTTTTATAAATAAATTATTATTGATAACGATATATTTTATATATATGTTTTATATTTGAAATGTCTTATAATTTTCGTTTTTTTAGAGATCAAGCTTTTGCGTTGTTTGTTTTTTTTGGCTTTCGTTTTTTTAGACAGGACTACGTTGGTTTTCGTTTTTGTTTTAAGAACAAGGACATCGTTGGCAGGGTTTAATATTTTGGACATGACAATTATTAAAATTAGCGGCGACCAAAAGCCATGTTCAATATCCTGCGATTCATTAGGGACATGAAACCATAAAATTGGCCGTATAACATCAGCCCTAGCAAAACGCAAATGTTACAATCAATTAAATTCACACTCTCGGCAGGCAGATTTTCGCTGTAAGTATTAATATTAAGCTCTATTTTATGACTATTTATAACAAGACGCGACTAAGTTTACACTAAGAGCGTCTCACAAAAAAGTAATTTTTACCAGAGGGTAAATGAAAATAATTACTTAATGTAACAAAGGCAAAAGTATTTAGTCTGGCAAACTGAACGTAGTGATAGCGCGATTCAGTTCCAAACACCGCCATCTGTGTTTAATATTGGTAAGCTTTGAACTTGACAACTTAATGCATAAGTAAACCAATTGGAAGGTATTGAAAAATAAATATAAATAAAATGTTGTATAAAAATTAAAATAAACATTTCAAGTATTATGTAATAAAGAAAAGGAATTCTGCAGAAAGTGAGAAACGGACGTGGAACGGAGTGTCTTAACACTAGGTTCCCAAGTTCCCTCTGCCTACCCTGCCATGTGCGGGATACAGCGTGAAGCTGAGTGAATAAAGAAAAGCAAGAGGAATAATATTTCCACACAGCTACATTTTTGTCAAAATAAACGTTAAAATGACAATTTAGATGTCATATTCATAATCACAGTGGGTATCACTGTGAAATAAAGAGAAATAGCAAATTAGTAAATTTCTCTTTTGCAAGTTGTAAATTTCACAGTATATTACGGAAAAATCATATTTCGTCACCGCGTGTCAGTTAAATATCCAATAATCACAATTTGATATTTGGTATTCGTAGGATATTCAATTTATAATTTTATTACATAGGAACACTAAATAATAACAGACTATATTTTTAAAGTAAAGTGGGGAACACAAACACAGTGTTTTAACGCTAAGTTCCCAAGTTACCGTCCTATCATGCCATGTGCGTGATACAGCTGAGTGAAAGTGAGAGACTGTTAATCCATACTTAGAAAAGAAAAATATTTAGTTTATAATATTCAAAAAGGCGATCAGATCCCGTTTTTTAAATAAAATATGAAATGTTCAATTAACTAGTTCTTACAAATATCGACACTATTCTTTAACATTAATATATGTAACATAAATAAGAAAAAATATTTAAAGGGCTTTAATGTAGAGAGAACAAAAAACAATAATTTTATTTTCTTTGTCTGTTTGTATTTGTGATTATTCCCAATAACATCAGAAACCACTAAACCGATTTTTTCACTATTGAATTTTGGCAAGCCTCCATCAACAGTGTTTGTTTCATTTCGATTGGTTAATAAAAAAAGAAAATATAAAAATTTAAAGAATGTTGTTTGACAAAGTTGCTATAAGTATGCAAATTAATAAATTAATAATTATTTTGATCAAGCAGACGAAGCCGCGAGCGAGACGGTAGCAAGTAATATATTTGAAAAATAAGTTTTACCACTTGGTCCTAAATGATTTTTGACAGCATCTAGAAGTTTCCACTGCGGTGAATCTTCATCACCTTTATCTTCATCACTATCACCACTATCTTCAGAGTGCTGCAAGCAATTCACTTTTGTTAGTAAGCCATTTCCTTACCAATTTCAACTATTATAATTTTAATATTATACAAAATAATTCCTTATTTTTTTGCATATTTCCATATAATATTATGTATTTAGCAAGTAAAATATATTTCTTTAAACATTTTTTAAATTGAAGCTATAATGGATCATTGTCTTACTGTAAATCAGATAGTTATAAGTCCGATTCCAAATTGTTGAGATTTATATCAAAATAAGGCATTACTAACACCATCTAACTCCCTATATTGTAAATGTCATTGTGTATATAATTATCTGTTTTTGTAATAAACTCTCTCATTCACTCGGTGTACTTCAATACAAGTGTTTTAATTAGACAAATCAATGAAATGAATCAGGTTTATTTCATTCACGTAATAATCTGTAATTTTTTACACTATTAAATATTAATGCTTGAATTATTACTAGAAACGTGAAGTGAAGTAATTAGAGGTAGACAAAGACATGCTGTTTCACTTTCACACAAAGCTTGAACAACTTTTAGATGATTCTTTTCTTGTATATCAGAATCAGTATAAGAAATATATGTTAAATTACAAAATAACACATAGGCTACATATAGAGCTCAGACAGCGTTGGTGACTGTTAGAACAAATTTAAAGGGGCTCCAAAAGTTTCACCTGAGTTTTTTTGTAAGTTGAGAGTAATTAAAACTATATGCAAAAATTATATGAAATTTTTTATGTTTTATTTATTAGTTACATATGATGGATTAAACAAATCATGAACAAAATATAAATACAAAGTGGTTGAAAAAATAATTAAAATACAATTATCTTAATTATACATAGTATTTATATTTACACGAATTTCAATGAATTCAAGTTTGAACATTATTTTCATTATTTACATCATTGTTGTGACTCACAAAGTTATACTTATCCAAAAAGCGTCCAACGCGCACATAATACAGTCAGAAATAGTCGATGTATTAGTGTATACGTGTACACAGGCTATATTAGTGTATACGTGTACTACTGCGCATGCACTAGTCGCACACCTGCTATTACACTGGTCAACAACGGTTTTGTTGCCCTTGATGTGAAAGTAGTTTCGAATAATTTTATGCATACAATTTATAAATCTGTGAATGATTTGGAATATTGGCTCTAGTTTTTTTTTTAATCTTTATTTTCCTATTTTACTACAAAACACAGAATGAAACAGTTAGTATATTTTTTAATTTCATTTATTTATTACCAAAGTGTCACTATTTTTTGTTTAAGTTTTTAATTAATTAACGTAGAAATAAAAAGAGAGAACAAACTTTTAAACTTTATTTATTATTTAAAGAAACGCCTTTTATAAGCTTTGCGTCTATAGGTAATTTGGGGACAACAATCTCTTTTTAAGGACCAGCTGTAATCTGCCATCATGTGACAATCCCATCTGTCCTGATACTTTTCTTTCATCACTTATAGTTTTCTCTTATCTTGTTGGAAGCATTCTCCCTTTTTTTCACTGTAATCTCCCAGATTGTTGGGAAATCTATCCAGGTGGCTGTGGAGGAAGTGTAGCTTTATTCTCATATTTGTGCCTAAATTCTTGAAGACTTCCAACATCTGTTGCAAATTTCTATATAATTTGGTGCTTTATAGTTACCTTAAAAGCTTGTTACTACTAACACAACACCTTTCCATGCTTCACGTTCAGCATCAGTCATAGCTTTTGTGAATTTTCGTCTTTTCTGAATGTTCGTATCTGAGGACCGTCGAATATTCCAGCTTTTAACTTTTCCGTACTCAGCTTAAAAATGTTGTGTAAATATATCTAAAACATTCTCCTTCCTTGTCCAACGCTTTGACAAACTGTTTTATTATACAATTTATAAACCAACTTAATGTGTAATGGCGGGAGTATGATTTATTTATCTACATAACAGTGGCTCATTTAATACATTTAACAACTTACGAAATTCGTTCCATGTGTCCTCCAATGTTTTCGAATAACAAAGAAAAATGCAGGAAAGCATGCGTGGTAGTAAGAAGTTTGCTTTTTGCGCATGTATACGCGAAACCAATCGCAGAAAACAATTTTTAATAATTCGTGTTCGAAACAACCGACGTAAACTGTTAAGAGTTTTAAATTTATGATAAACCAAATTAAAAAAAAACTAGAGCCAATGAAATATTTTTACTCAATAGATTCGCAAACAGTGTACTTAAACTATATAAATCTGAAGGAATATCCAGGGCAACAAAAAAAAATATATTTTTGTTGAGCTGTGTTATCATTAGCATGTCGGTGACGCGAACCGAGGATTTTACCCTCTACCAATACGCTCAACGCGCCTAAAGAAGTTTTCACTTCAAAAAAATAAATGGTGTGCCACTCACCTTCACTTCAGGCTCGGTTTCAGAACCGGGGGGCTCCATGATGGCCAGTGCTCGACTCGTGAGCACAGGGCCGACACGTGATGTGCGCTTGCTACGTATACGTTCCGAGGTTTTTGCTGGTCCACAACGGCCATGCTGCTCTATTTCCTGTTTACGGACTTGGATCGCCTGTGAATAGAAACATATGTATATACTTTAGCACAACAGTAGTTTAGATTAGTAAATAAATATTTGTACAGAATTAGTTTAGTTAGAAGAAATATTCATGAATAAAAATAATTAATATGATATTGATAATATCTTATAAATTCCTTATACATATTTCGCCAACTTGATCTATAGTTTACCACTGAACTATAGATCAAGCTGGCGAAATATGTGTTACTAGTAGTAAAATATATTTCATACAATGTTACCATGATAAC
Source organism: Eueides isabella (assembly GCA_019049475.1). Taxonomy (NCBI): domain Eukaryota; kingdom Metazoa; phylum Arthropoda; class Insecta; order Lepidoptera; family Nymphalidae; genus Eueides; species Eueides isabella. The sequence continues at coordinate 6,355,417 of CM032405.1, forward strand.
CAAAAAATATATATTAGAGTAAGTTGAAAATATACAAAAAAGAAAACAAACAAGAAACAAAACATTAAAACACAACAACATGAAAACATTACATATACCTTTTTCAATATTTTAGCATCTTTGTAAATTTGACTGCCGGGTTCATTGAACAGGCACGCATTTCTAACCATTAAAAGCAGGTCTCTCTCTAAATCATTTAAATTTGTATATTCTCCACCTTGTATTTTTTGTGCAATTATCTTTAGATCTATAGGTGAGTCTATTACACAAAAATATTCTGGATAATGTCGTTTTGAAGGAAGAAATTGAAAGCTTGGATAGATTGGGCGGCCATCGGAATTTGCCGTCATCACCTAAAATATCATAAATATATATAGTTAATATGTAGTTAATATGAAGAATGCAGTGGAAGTCTGACTGAAATGTGACAATTGTTAGTTTGATCCTTGCTGAAGGGCATTATGTTCATTTTATCTATTCTAGGGCAAGTGTAATTCTCACACGAGGATATATTTAATATATTGATTTTGATTTCTCCGATCTGGTAACAAAGCAAAGCATAGTGTTGAGTTTTGCCACTCAACATGCACTCATCAAATTTCATGGAAAGAAGAGAATGAAAGTCTTTTAATGAAAACAGAGCATCTCAGCACTAAGTCCCCAAATACCTTATGCCTACCCTACAAAGTAAAAGATACAGCAAGTGAAGTTAAAAAAAAGTAATTGTATCTATTACAAAGAAATATCACATAAACCAAACAAATTTGATGACAGATATTGAAAAGGGCTTTTTTATTGTCTGTTTCTGCTTCCAATATGAAAAAAATAATAATAATATATATTTACCGCATTAAAAAGTTCCTCAAATATATTATCATCTTCATTGTTTGTTGATGTCTCAGACATGTCCTCTGCTACATCAGACCTTCTACTTGAAGAGCCATTGCGAGATAGTTTTGGTGTTTTTATATCATCACCTTTAATTTAAAAATATAATTTTTATGGTTCACATTTTATTTAGGGTTATGCCATTTCATTTATTTAGTTATGGTTATAATATTCAGTTAGTAATAAAATATTAAGTTAACCTTAGTTAAAATAAAAAAAACTTTACCATTTTCCATAGCCATTCTATGTTTGGAGTAAAGTTTCCAAAGATCAATAGCATCTTTGTATTCTTCAGAGTCAGGTTTGTAGAAAGCTTTTGCATTGTTTACAAGTAATTCAATATCCGCTGACAATTCCTCGATATCTTCATAAGTGTCTGTTTTTAATTTTTGCTGTACCTATAAATATTACTATTATATTATAAACACTGACAAAAACAAAGTACTTATGCCTCAAAAACTCCATAAGAGATTATATATGATTTTTCATTTCCAAGATTTTTTTTAACCAACATTCAAACTAAAGAATTATTAAACAACTACCATATTTAAACAATTAATATTCTATCAATATAATTATATCTTTTTATTATATATTTCTGTATTAAAATGTACAAACTAACTCTTAATAAGTCAATTGGCTGAGACACAACTTCATAATACTGTGGCTCTTGACGTCTTTTTGGCGCTCTTATAAATGAATCACATAGTAAAGTCCCATCTTCTTTCTTGTAAGTGCGTATTATATCATATAATTGTTGGCAAATTTCACTCTGTAAATGTAGATTTGCTTTTTTTATAATCAAATGAAAGACAAAAAATGTAAAAAAAATTTAAATTAGCTGCAAAACAGTGAAATGTCTGACTGTAAACATAATGGTTGTAGATTTTGACCCCTACTTGGGTACAATATTGGATAAAATGTTTTCATTTCCCCATTTGCTTTCGTTGTTGATATAATTGCTGGGTACTCTAGTCAGCGCTCATTCTCTCCATAATTATGTAAAAGTAGAAAATTTAGTGCTAAGTTATTAGGTTACTTGCCCAATACTAGGTTCGCACTGCTGCAAGGTATAAAAACTATTTTATTTTCTGAAGCATAAATATGATATTAAGCATCAGCAGGGAACTCAAAATTAGCAAATTGCAGTAAATGAAGCAATTCAAAAGTTTAATTCCCATTATAATTTATATCAACATTGTTGTTTACATAAATTGATTGACAACAAAATAAATTTCGGACAGCAAGCAAGCCATCAGCAAGTTAATTAACAAAGTTTTATATTTATAATTTAGTTACTGGTTCAAGCTTCTTCTTTTTCCTTGATGGTGGAGGTCCTGGATTACTCAGTTCTATTCCATCATCACTGTCATCACCGTCAGCGCCTCGGCTTGCCACCGAAGACGCGCGGCGCCTTTTGCTCATCATTAACAGTTATGGTACATTGATCTACGAAAACTAAGATTTATATGGTAATCCGTAATGAGAAGAGAAATATACCTGGAGTCGCAACAAAACTCTTAATAAAATAAAACTAAAATTAGGGAGATATTAAATACCTTCAAGAAACAAGAACTAAATATAACTATATACAACAAAATGTATTTTGAAAGGAAGCTAACAGTGCTGCCAGTTATTGTAAATTGGGTACAAAGAAAAGGTGTTAGCCTTTAATAAAGCTCTCTAATTTAAATATAAAAAAAAAAACAATTTTACTGTGTTGTAACTTGTAGGTACAAATAATATTAAATCATTTTTCAATATAGAAGTATGAGTTAATATTATTTGTGGCTATAACAATGAGTAAAATAATATGTTCTTGTACGCAGTATATAAAACACTAGTAATTTATATTTAAAAACATGTAAATAAAAAAAATCTTTATCCTCCCACATAGTAAGGTACACAGAGGAGTAGAGAAAAACTAAAAGGCAAATATTAACACTCTCTGAGTCTCTGTTTCTATTTACACAAGTTTTGTTTCCCATTTTCCTCTCAACTCTTAAAGCTAATGAGTAAGTCGTTAGCTATTTATAAAATTATTTAATTAAATTAAATATGTGATTTGACACAGGGATTAGTTTGATTTGCACGTTCAATACTACAATTAAATTAAAGATAAGTTTATTTTAATTTTATTACAATAAGTTATGTAGTACGACGTGATATTTATTTTAGTATGTGCTATCTATATACTCTTGTTTAGTTGATCTCAAGAAAGACAGGTTTGAATAGAAGTTTTTGTTCTGACATGGCGCTGTCCACCCTTACCCGGAAGGACCTGCCGCGGAGGAAACCGGCAAGGAGCCTTAGAATGTGGTGTGGGACACCAGATCAACCTTCCACAGTAACCCGTCGCAACCGTAACCCGTCGTGCCAAACACGGTCGAATGCGCTGGCCGCGTCGAGGAAGAAGGATGCTGCTACCTCCTTCTTGTTGGCTGCAGAGGCTGGGTAATGGACCACTCTAGCAATCTGCAGCGTCGTAGAGTTGCCCTAGTGGAATCCTAATTGTTCGGGTCGGGGCCGTGAATTCTCGAGGATTGAGCGAAGAATCAGCTTCTCAAGCAGCTTTGAGATTGCGCTGAGAAAAGTGATCGTGCGGTAGCCGGGTGGCTGCCTGAAGTCCTTGCCTTGCTTCGGAATCGCAATGACAAGTCCTTCCTTCCTTGCCTGGGGAAAATATCCTAGACGTAGGATCCCATTGAACAACCTGGTCAGGGCTGCTACTGTAATGTAATTAAAGCCACATCGATATTTTGCTGCCTGAGGAGGAGACGAAGAAAGTGGCATTTGTTTCTCAGGCCGGCGGCGTTCCAAAACAAAATTCTAGCTTCAGGCATGTTTAATCAGATTTCCCTCATTTCCCTGAAGGCTAAGAGTACTTCCTTGAGGGTGTCAAGTGCCCTGTCCAACGTTGATGCGTGGGCCTGTGGCTGGCTAGTGCTGGTGACGGCAAAAAAATGTATGTTTGTTTTGTTTGGTTTTGCCACATAGTGAGTTGCCAGAGCAAAAAAATAATTTATTAGGTTGTTTCTGAATCAAATAATAGATGTAGTCTCAAAAAAAGTACAACCACTTCGTAGTCAAGTTACCCCCCCTGACTATATTGAATTCTAATTAGATAACGAGTAATGGAAGACGGAACTAACAATATGATAAATCGCTATTAGTTAGTATTTTTAAATTGCAAGGAATTTAAATTTTTATTTGTACAATTTAAATATATTCCTCGACGTTTTGTTTGGTCTTGCCGCATAGTGAGTTGCCAGAGCAAAAAATAATTTATTAGGATGTTTCAGAATCAAATAGTAGATGTAGTTTCAAAAAAAGTACAACCCATTCGTAGGAAAGTTATCTCCAAAGTGTAAAGTAATTATACTAAGAAAGAGTGGAGACTTTCTTGATTTTTTTGAGCAAAAATTACAGTGATATCTGCAAAATGTATCCGAACCAATACATACACACACAACTCGCTACATACACATCGTTATATTCTTTACTTGCATGATAGGTATTGATAATGAAACACAAAAAATTATTATCATTTTTTATTTTATAACATGTTTCTTGTAACAGTTTTGGGCTCCTACTTTTAAGTCATTATCATTAACTTTATAAGTAAATTTTTCATTCAAAATACATTTGATTGATTTACACTACTTATTTAGAACGATGTTTATGTTAATACAAATTGAAGAAAAACAAACATCTTATTAACCAAGTACATCTATCTCTAACAGTTTTTATATATTTTTAATATCGTTTATTTGTAGAACATTTTTCTTTCAAAAGTTTCTGAAATAAGTTGTATGAATATGAAAACAATATAAAATCGTTTGATATGAATTTTATTGATGTTTTCATTAATATATTGTTGTTTTGGTTCCAGTTGTTTACACTAATTATTTTATTCTTGCATTTTTTTTACGACAAGATTATATGTTTAAAACATTTTGTCAGTACCCAGACCTATACACAATTTCTTTAACCTAAATCATGTTTTAATACAAAATTGACAAATATTTTGTATTATAATTAGTATTACAGCTTAAAATTATACAGAACAGAAAATAGTGTCTTTTCGCAAAATAAAAAAATATTACTTAATACAACGTCCTTTCGCAATATTCTATAACATTATTTCGGGGCGAAATCGCTACACTAAGGCGGAGGAGAATTGACGTCGACTTGACGCACTTTCTTATTCAAACTAATAACAAAAAAGAACAAATCTACAAACATTAATACTCACATAGAGTAGCCACCATTTTGTACAATTTATTCTTAATTTCTTTCTTTTTCAACGTTTTGTGTGGTCTTGCCACTTTGCTAGCAATTGTTGCCAAAACAAAAAATACTATATATTTTTTTTTCGGATACAAATAATAGATGTAGTTTCAAAAGATTACCCATTTGTATGCGAGTGTCCCCTCCCCTGATTATATCGAATTCTAATAAGACAACGAGTAATGGCGAGACGGAACTAGCATTACGATAAACTGCTATTAGTTAGCATTTTTAAATTGCAAGGAATTTAAAATTTTATTTGACTATCAATTACTTTGCAAAAAGTATTTTTAAATTACGGTGTTCACTTTGAGGACTAGAAGACTTTACTGTTACTATAAATTAAAAGGTTAAAAAGAATATTAGTAACTACCCTATTTAATATATTTTGAAAAAATAATACATTTTCTTAATAAATTACTAAATACATCTTATCACAAAATATGGAAAAATATTATAAAAACTTTATACTATGCGGTGAGGCTGATTATTATTGCCTGTTATGCCGAGAAGCATTCATTATCATTGAAGAAGTCGATAAACATTTACGGTGGCAAAATCATAGGAAGGATGTTAAACACCAAAAATATTTTTCAAAGTTCAGAGAAGATTACATTTATAAGGCAAGAAAGTCATTACTTGATTATTCTGTCATCAATTTATACATATTATGATTTTATTGTGCGTTGAGATTTGCAAATTGCGTTTTTTTATTTCAGATTGCTGATTACTTTTACTGTGAAATTTGTAATTTGATTATAAAATCTGCAACTGAGCATATAAAAGATAATAGTCATGTGGTTCTTAAGACTTCCAATAGTGTATCACAAAAGTCTTCAATTATCAAGCGGGCAAGTGATAGAGCCATAAGAATTAATAATATCACCATCACTAAACATCAATGGCACTCTATTGTAGATGATGAATGTCTTTTATGTAATGAGACTGTTGTGAATTCTTTCACTCATTTTACTAGTTTTATTCATATAATAAAATTAATACAATGTGAAACTTTAAGTAAGAATAATCACTATTATAGAAAGGTATGATTAAATTTGTAAATATTATTTAGAAGTTCATATAAGTGCATTCATAAAATATACTTAATGCAATTTTTTCCAGATTGAAAAAGGAAAGTACTACTGCTTTACATGCTACAAAGTATTTGAAACTTCATTGGATACACATGTGATTAATCATAAAGATATTAAAATCCTTGAGGAAGAGCCCAAGAAACTTTCCCATATTAAAAAGTCTAGTGATGCCAATAATAATAATGCAGCTATTATGCGTATATTAGGAGACAATCATGAAGAACACTTTAATATTAATGTGAAAAATAATACAGCCATATGCAAGATATGTCAGGAGATAGTCAAAGCAGATTTTCACCTTATATTGCAACACAGAGCAATTCATGCCACCTCTAATTATATTTATGTTGATAGTGGCAAACGAAGAAAAGAATTAAAAATATATGGAAATAAAAATGATATAAAGTTAAATGAGGGAGGTAGTAAAGGTTATTGCTCAATATGTAATATGTATATGTCTGGTCACATAAATGTATTTAAGCAACATGTGGAAGGAGCAATACATAGAGGACACTTGGAACTAAAAGGACTAATAAAAGATAGAAAACATGAAAAACCAACTTATAAAGGTGTGCCCTTTCAAAAGCTAGTAAAATCTAAAGTTGGTCCAATCCGTGTTGATGAGTTCAGTTTTGTTATACTAAATGATGAAATTTGCTTAGAAAAATTTAGCTTCCAATTAATACATTTTATGAAGTATTTTAATGGTACTAAAGGAAAATGTCTAGTTTGTGACATTACTTTAAGTCGTGATGATGTAATCAAACATGCTAAATGTAAGAAACATATGAATTCATTTGATGAGATTATGGTAATTCCTACAGAAATAGGATACAAAGAGTTTATCCGTCAGGTACCTATGATTTTTAAATAAACAATAATTTGTGTAACTCAAAGAGAGTACAGTTTCTACTAGAGTTGAAATGCTAATCCACATTGAGGATACCAGAGTATATAATTTTTTTTAACATAGCTTCTCTTAAAATTTTAGTTTTCAAAGGGGAGCTCTGCTATGATCAAGCTTTATGCTAAATTTATTTTATTAACTGAATAAATAATTCATTTTCTTTTTTTGTAAATCAGTTTTGTCTAAAACTACTGTTGTGGCACATGTAGCATAAGCATGAAATATCTAATATTTCAAAATATTTCATATTTTCACTTCTTTGCTCTGGTAATAAGGCAAAGCATGCCATTGAGTTCCGCCACTCAATATGCAGTGTATGAAATTTTGCAGAAAGTGGGGAATGAATCTGAGTGTCTTAACTCTAGGTTTCCAAGTTCCTTCTGGCTACCCTGTAATGTGCGAGATACAGCGTAAAGCTGTGTATATATATTAAGAAATCTTATTATGGTGCAACAAGGCAGGATCTGACTTTTAAGTAATACTGGTCCTTGATCAAAAATATTTTAATTTTTCTACTCTAACACAATTGAGATTAGTGAAACCAGATTATGCCTACATTGCTATAAGTGGGACATTTTAGAAGAAATCAAAGTTAGAAAAAATATATCTAGTAATTATTATTATATTTTTACATTTTAGATAAGGCCAGGTCTGTACCATTGTGGGTGCTGTAATAAAGTATTTCCATTTTGGGAAAACATTAAGAGACATTTAAAGAGTGAAACACATCAAATACAAAGAACAAAAAAGACACTTCTAAGTAATATCTGCGTTCTTAAGTACTTGAATCCATACGTAGCTTTGGAAAATTTAGAGGCATATGTTACACTGAGAAGATTAGATGAATTTAATTAAGGGTACTACAATATCAAGGTTTTGTGTTTCCTTTTGGTTTTTTATATTTTACAAACTATTTATTTTTACTTTTGGTTATGAGAAATAAAAGCACATGCAAGATATGTCAGACGATAGTCAAAGCAGATTTCCACCTTTTATCGCAACACAGAGTAATTCATGCCACCTCTAATTATATTTATGTTGATAGTGGCAAACTAAGAAAAGAATTAAAAATATATGGAAATAAAAATGTATATGGAAATATAAGTTAAATGAGGGAGGTAGTAAAGGTTATTGCTCAATATGTAATATGTATATGTCTGGTAACATAAATGTATTTAAGCAACATGTGGAAGGAGCAATGCATAGAGGACACTTGGAACTAAAAGGACTAATAAAAGATAGAAAACATGAAAAACTTATAAAGGTGTACCCTTTCAAAGGCTAGTAAAATCCAAAGTTGGTCCAATTCATGTTGATGAGTTCAGTTTTGTTATACAGGTCAGTTACCTATGATTTTTAAATAAACAATAAGTTGTGTTACTAAATGAGAGTACAGTTTCTACTAGAGTTGAAATGCTAATCCACATTGAGGATACCAGATTATATATATTTTTTTAGCATAGCTCCTCTTAAAATTTTAGTTTTCAAAGGCAAGCTCTGCTATGATCAAGCTTTATACTAAATTTATTTTATTAACTGAATAAACAATTCATTTTTTTTACCTAAAAGTCATGATAACTACTGTAACTCAGTTTTGTCTAAAACTACTGTTGTGGCTCATGTAGCATAAACATGAAATATCTAATATTTCAAAATATTTCATATTTTCATTTCTTTGCTCTGGTAATAAGGCAAAACATGCCATTGAGTTCCGCCACTCATCATGCAGTGCCTGAAATTTTACAGAAAGTGGGGAATGAAACTGAGTGTCTCAACACTAAATTCTCAAGTTCCATCTGGCTGCCATGCCATGTACGATTACAGCATGAAGCTGTGTATATATTAAAAAATCTTATTATGGTGCAACAAGGTAGGATCTGATTTTAAGTATCACTGGCCCCTGATCAAAAATATTTTAATTTTTCTGCCCTAACACAATGGATATTGGAGAGTAGTAGTAATAATAGATTCTCTATACCTACCCTGTTAGAAGCTGGGAAGCTTAGAAGAAGTTAAAAGTAAAAAATATATCTAGTAATTATTATTATATTTTTACATTTTAGATAAGGCCAGGTCTGTACCATTATGGGTGCTGTGTTTCCATTTGGGAAAACATTAAGAGACATTTAAAGAGTGAAACACATCAAATACAAAGAACAAAAAAGACCTTCTAAGTAATATCTGCGTTCTTAAGTACTTGAATCCATACGTAGCTTTGGAAAATTTAGAGGCATATGTTACACTGAGAAGATTAGATGAATTTAATTAAGGGTACTACAATATCAAGGTTTTGTGTTTCCTTTTGGTTTTTTATATTTTACAAACTATTTATTTTTACTTTTTATTATGAGAAATAAAAGCTTTGATTATATTTAATGACTATTTTATTTATATTTGTCTACAGTAGTATATAAACATATCTTATACACAGATAAATAACATAAATGTTATGTTCTATTTAGTAGTATTACATTTAATAAAGAAATATTATTCTACAATTTAAAATATTACTCAAAATAAATACTGTACCACTGTGGATAATGTGAAAGTAACATAATCAAATCAGTCTCAGAGTTTTTATATAGCATTTGTAGATATTTTCTCGTATTTTTAATGTAGTTTTGCCTTAAAGTAACAGGCATTTCTAAATTTATGTCTAGTAAAGTGACTAAATGGCTTAAATATGATGGATATAACACTGATATTGTGACGTTACATCCCTCTTTCACATTAAGAATGAATAAGCTAATAAATTTTTGTATTTGTAAATTGAGATTAGTTTTAATAAATATACAATTAAGAATACTTATGCACATTTGAAAGCATTGGGGTGAAACCACACAACATTTAAGTAAAGTAACAAAGTTCTCATTTGAAAATATTACATTATTAATATCAACATTATTTTCCTCAAGTACATATTGTGAAATTTCAAGAAGCATCTTTTCTATTTCAGGTTTGAATTTAATTGATGTATCATCAAATAATGTTATACTCTCGTTATTTCTACCATCAATGTTAGACTCGGATACATTACTCCTGTGCCATATGTCTTTTAATACAGTTGAATATTTTCTGTCATACTGGTCCCAGTAAATGATATCTTCTACTAAAGCACTTTTGAACTCTATTTTGTCATCTAAATTTAATAAGGCTTGTGCAACTTCAGGATTTACATTGGATCCAAATGATGTGTTAAGATTTGTTTCCTTCCATCTTCTTATTAAAAATGCATCAAGCTGTTTAGCTACATTTACATTTTGAGTTTCAGTTGTCTTTTCGATTTGTTTTTCATAAAAGTTTGTTAAAAGCTCAGTTATATTTTCGTTAACTTTGACGTGTTCCTCAGGTTCAATTTTGCATATTTTCCGAATGTTTTCCAATATAGTAAGTCTCAAAGTGTTATTCTCATTTCCATTTTCCTTTGATATGTTCAACAGTTTAACGAAACTCTTCGATAGCGCTTTTGTAACATTTTTATCCAAAAGTGGATTTGAGTACGTAAATTCTGGACATGTTTCGTCGCTGCATGATATTATTTTTTCTATTAATTTGTTATTCATTTCACTGTAAAATAGCTTTATAAGCTTAGTAGGGACTATTCCATATACGAAGTAAATTCTAATTCATACAAAAACAAAATATTTACATTTGCCATCAATCATTAATCAATATTTACAAAACAGAACACTATCTAGCCACAGATAATACGAAGCAATTTTCAATTGTCATTTAAAATGTAACGTTTGGAATAATTCATTCATTCAATGCAACTGTTTATAAATAAAAAGTCAAAAATATGATATTATAATAAAATATATTTTTAAAAATAACTTTAATAGATTACAATATAAATTACTATTACGCCATCTTTTGACGAGTAGATGTATACATGTTTATAATAACTATCAATAGATAGATAGGTTTCTATCACACAAGTTTATTTTAAAATTTAGATACTTTAAATTGCAATAACTGAGAATGTTATAATTGGAGAAAATGAAAGAAGATTGAACTAATTTATATCACAATATTTACATTTGCTTTTGCATTAATTATAAGTAAATGAAGATTTTATGTTCTATAACAATTTTCCAATAACAGACTGTTCGCTCTGGTAATTTTATCACGTTAAGATTTAAACGGCCATTAAATAACGAAATTACAAGGCGTGCACTTTGACACTAATGTACATTAGCTTTCTCAAACATTAGAAATCACGAAGACGCCATAAACATTTAGTAAACGTAACGCTACAATTTCACCGGGCATAATACGGCCGAGAGTTTCTAAATCGTGCCCGAACGCAATGAAACAAAATGTTACCATCAATTTTATTAGAACACTGATAACATAATTAGTTTAAATTTGCAGCGTATCGTTGTATTACTACTAATAATTCATACGTACATTTTTTGAGTTGTGTTTCGAAACTTGTATTTGTGGGGCCCGTTAATAAATTAGTTTGGGACCTCACATAGAGTCGGAGGTCTAAATACGTAGGCATCGCCGTGTGGAGCCCCGCCCGCGAGTGAGACGGGGCTATTCCCCGGCATTGCAACGTTGTATACGAACTTCAGTGTAAATGTTTACTCGACTGAGAGCTTTTTGTTGTAATTCTGTGTAAATAACTTATGACTGCGCTTACAGAGGCAGTTTGTTTTGTATTTATATTTAATGTTTATCAAATCATGAATACATTAAAGTTTGTTATTTTAAATTGATTTGCTCTTAGGTAAAAAATAGCTTGGTCATTTTGCATCTAAATACAGTTTACTTAGGTTAGTTCTATGCGTTGCGTCGTAGGTATTATCTGTGGCTAGGTAGGTATGATGTACCTATAATTTGATTGGATATATGAATTAAATAGAGATGTATCTATAATTCGTTTGGATATATTTTGTGTGTTACGAAAACTTAATATATTTGATATAAACGTATACAAACATTTTACAATATTTTATTGTATTGCTGCTAGGAAAGTTATAGGTAAATATTTATCCCATTAGGTATTCGTTCAAGAACAGCCGTAGGTACTGTGCCATCAAATAGTATTTCTAAAGTAATAATAATTTAAATTCAAAAGCAAATCACTAAAAAGTCATTATAATGTCCTTTTTAAGAATTGTAAATAATTATGTCAACGGTGGATAGTGTAACTCCATATATAAATATATTGTTATAAAAAAAATAAGTAATAGGTATTTAGATAAATTAGAAAATTTAATATTTTAATTCTAATACATGCAGATACGCATTTTAAAATATGACATATTTCAAGAAATATCTTAAATTATATACTTATGTGAAGGATATCTAGTTAACATAAAATATGTTTTTAGAGACTTATCTAATATTTACATATTTATTTAAGTTAAAAATCGTCGCAACGTTCGTTATTAACGGTAAGTTGATTTTGTAATATTTACCAAATATACTTTTTCAACTTTACGCTGTGCGGGATGCACATGCCAGCGTAAGCAGAGGGAATTTGGAAACCTTATCTTTATCTACTGATAAAATACCTCGTGCCAATTATGGCACTTCCATTTCTCTTTCCTCCGAATTTCAGACATTGCGGGTTAAGCAGTACTGTGTACTGAACTACGCGCATTACCTTGTTACCAGAGCGAAGAAATGGAAATATGCAATATTGTATTTTCTTCAAGTGGAGAAAAATATTTCCTACAAATGCTAACGATGTAAAAGTATTTGAATTTGTTTTATTGACACATAACGACTGAATAAAAAGCGTGTAAGTTACTTTGATATAAGTTTAATATATTTCCATCATATATAATTTAATCTGTTGACCTTTCACATTGGGAGTTGGGACATCTCGGAACACGTTCGCACGTTTTACCCATCATTGAGGACATGTAATGGCAGTTTTGTAAAGGCGTATCAATCATTGTGACGTCTATCAATAGGTTTTATGTTCGTGCTCAAATCTGTATAAAATGTAGAAGGAAATGTTTTTTTATATATATAATTTATGTAATTTAACTGTATATTATTTATTTTATTAAATATTTCCAAATGAAATAATTAATATTTTCAATTATTCATCATTTCGGTACACGATGCACGACGTTGAGTTCCGCTCCTCAACATCAACACGCATTGAGTCAAATTCGGCGAAAAATGGAGAACTGAATGGATTGTCTTAACAGTAGCCTCTCCCAGTAGTCCTCTGCCTATTCTGCCATGTGCAAAAAAATCTAATTTAACTTTACGATATCCTGTGTGTAGACAGATAATCGAGAATATAATATTTTTTTTATCTTTTACTATTTCGCATTTAAAGTTGCTGGGCACGACATTATGTATTTTTATTAAATAGGTATATAATGAATAATAATATGAAAAAACTTTTTGTATTATTATTTTTAAGAGTAAAAAAAATAAGGGGAACCGAACGGGAAGCCTTAATACTTAGTAGATTCGCAAGGTATAGGTACTTACTTCGTGAAGCTGAAGAAAAAAAAAGATACTCTATGGAAATTAACAGTAGTAACATAGCATAAAATACACAAAATCGTGAGACGAATTTGTGTCTTTATGCGGGTTATATTACAGAAGAAATAAAAAAATAATGTACGCACCTCCCGCAGACCGACAGGCAGAGGATGTCTATAATATTAAAAGGTGCTTAAACAATTAAATTTCATTTCTATTTTAGGGCTGTGTAATTGCCTACAAATATCTATAATACTAGTTGATTATACAAGAATCGCGTTTGGTTTAACATTGCTATTAAACGTCAGAACAGAACTGAGTATAGGTATTATTGTGCCGACAATGGTTACTTGCTTTACATGTTAATTGTAATTTCTTAGAAAGAAGGTTTGTAAAATAAGTGAATATATTAGTTTACGTAAATTAGGAAATAAATGATCGCAAATTACATGGCAATGGCGTCGCGGCTATTTAAGGTAAGATAAGTGTAAGATTTTTGAATATTAAAAATGAATTGTCTGATTCAGTCAATTTGTATAGATTAGTACGATATAACTTTTGAGTAGGTATACAATGAAAGAAAATGATTAAACTTTAAGCACTAGAATCAACGATTTAAAGGCTAAGTTCATTGCAATGTTATAGGTAGATGAATAGATTTATTTTGAAGATGTCTAATTTTCTGTACCTACGTAGAGAGAACATGGTAGGGTGGACAAACAGAACCTGGGAACCTAGTGTTAAGTAAGACACTCCGTTCCGTTTCGGCTCCGTTTTCATCGAATATGAGGCATTGCGTGTTGAGTGGTAGAAATCAACGCCGTTGCCGACGCTCAATATGTTTAATTTGATATTATCTACATACTTATTTCTTTTCTTCGAGTGGGAATTGATCCCATAACCTATCGCTTTTGCACAGTCGGACCTTTGGCCCCTACGCCACGACAGGCCTCATGTATTATTTCAGTACAGGTAGGTATATATTAATTATAAAAGTTACTATGATTTTCTTAAACTATTTTATTGTGAATTAAATACCTACGAAGCAACCTTAAAGAATCTCAAATACCATCACAAATCAAAACTGAAAATATACAACTATGTAATCGATTTAAATATCATCAAGTGATTAATCGTCGATTGCACGCATCGATATCTGAGAAGCTCGAATTAATGCAATTTTAATTCTGTCTCATCGATTATAAATTGGTACCTACAGTTATCGAGAAAGATTTTGTAGTTAGCCAATTAGGTAGGTACCTATAACTTCATATAGGTACATATAAATCTTTAATGCATCTAACATTATTTTAAATCAAATAGGTACAAATTGTTTATTTTGAAAAAAAAAATTTATTCAACCATATTTTAATAGCCAACAAGCTACGTAAGAGGAGTAGATTTATGTATCTACTACATAATCATTGGTTAACTTAAGGTGTTTTTTTGAATATGACGTTTAGTATATAATTCTATTTAGACCATTTCTACATAATAAGTAGGTATATCACCACATTTATTTCGTACTTATAAAATTATACTAACAGTCGTTAAACTTAAAAATAGAATTGTAACGATAAATATATCTGCATTTACTAAAACTATATCATAAGCTCTATCATTTAAGCGCAACATTAAATTCTTTATATATTTTTAACATCTTTAAAAAACCTATCGAACATTATTTGAACAGCATTGTATAATTAAGTATATTTTAATGGAAACTATTTAAAAATAGTAGTAATGAGTATTATATTGAGATCAAATAATTTGCCAACGCGTTTTATAATGAAATTAAATACTTTTTTTTTTAACCCAAAATGGCCTTCTTACGGGTTCGTTCTTTGTAAGGCCATAATGTTCCCTAGATGGCCAAACTAACAATAAGACTAGACTATTACCTTTTCATATTAATTATAATAACTTACAAACTAAAAAGGATAAATCTTGGATATTTTAATCACAATCTGGACATATAAATATGAGATCTTTTTTAGTGAGACCCATACACTCTTCATGATACCACTTTTGACATGCCGTACAGTGCCTCATGTCTTCTATTTTACACTCGCCACATGCATGGCAGTACCACTGGTTCTCTTCATCTTCTTTATGGACCGTAATGCGACACCCTTTTTCATCCATGTTATACAAGCGTTCTGGATGTGCAATAATGTCTAGCTCTTCATAGAGTTTCGTCACTTCTTCAAAATGGTGTTTCACAATTGGCTTTTGAGCTCTAGCTAGATTCATTAGCTGGGGTTTCCTTTTTGATATTGATGGGTTCCGAGACATAAACATTTTTAAGCATTTGCGGCCGGCCATTCTAGTGGACATATTGAACGAGTGCTTGATTTTAAATCTCTCACAAAATAAAAAAGCTTGCTTCCTGATAAATTTAGGCATAAGCGGGACACCCAGTTTTGCAAAACGTATGATTCGCTGCGATAAATCATCTTCTAATTGTTTTGTGAGAATAGTTGTCTTCCCAATAATTTTCGTACTATTACCGCTTAATAAATGGTTTCTAAGGGTGCGTCTTGGAATATTGAACTTTAACGCTGCAGCATATGTATTAAGTTGATCATTTTGTACTGCTTCCATGGCACGTCTTAAACTGTCTTCATCCCATGTACTACCTCTTTTTTTAGGTCTTGACCCCGACATTTTTGAAATCTGAAATACTCATTATATTATTGCTGTATCTATCAACTTATTGTTATAGAAAAACTATCTCAGGCTATCTTATATATAAACTATCACAGACTTTTTTCATAACATGCCTACTTTGTCGTTTTTAACATGCAAATATTTTAATTTATAAATAAAAACATTATTAATACCTACAATACACAATTGTTTTAACTATAACGATACGTATTTATAACTAAAAAGTAAGTATTCATGTTCATGGTTCGTAAACGTTCCTTGCAAGGCCAACCGTCTAAATTTTCGATTGGCCTTATTAGGAACCACCGGCATTCCTAGGAACACTACCAATATTTTAACTTAAATTGACGCAAAATTGTGTTTTTTTTCTTTAGTACCATAAACATATCCTCATACGACAATTCACAGTAAAAAATATGAAATAATAATAGGTTATTGACTAAAAACTTACATTTTGGTGTGCGCGCGAATAACAATTTTTGCGTCGACGATCGAAGTCTACGAAAAGCAAGCTTGCATTGCCACAATAGCGGCGCGATCGACTCGCCGCCGCGTTTGCGGCTTTAAGTTTGAGGGATCTTAGTGTGTAAAGAAGGAATATGTCTTAAGGTGTCACTAAATACGACTTTTTAATAGTTGGCCTTCAAAGGAACATGGCCTTCCATGGTCCACCCACCTTAATTGATTAAGTTGTAAACCCAACAGACGCACAGGTAAACAAACAGATGATGGAACAAACGAACATAAAAAAAGTTAAAAACATTGCTTTTGGGTTATGTATGGTCAATGAATGCCCTCAGATATTGATTATTTACAAAGTAAACGTCAATGTAAAAAAACAAATATATTTAAGATTAATAAAATAGGAAACTTAAAATAAAATACCAAAAAATAAACAGAAGAACTAGAATTAAACGTTAAATAATAGCTGGAAACAGTTCCTACGTAGGTATCTAGTATAAAAATGGTGAATGTGATAAGACTGATGGCAAAACGACACATTTTAATCTGTCGTTTTGTCATTCGTCAATGTACGCAGTGTAAACTACTTATTTAATAAACAATTATTAAAAGAACGAAAAAAATTAAGACATTTATAATATTAAATTTCTATCAGGCCTTAAAAAGTTCAATAAGTTCTATAAATATAATTCAGTATTATTTATTAATTATAGTACCTACCTACTCTCGGGGTGTTAGTTTGTTATTTTTATAAAATATATTAACCCCATCAATCGCGACCTTCTGTCTCACAGCTTCCTGAACAAGCTAAGGGTTGATTAACTATAACAATACGTAAACAATTTATTAATAAATATACCTAAGCTTTATATTTTTTAATAATCAAACCAACCTCTAAATAAAAATATCTATTTATTTAAAAATGATATTTCTTTACCGGTATTATGAATCTATAGATATAAAACAATTTTAGACAAGATTGTTTAAACATTTAAATTCTTAATTGATACAGATTTATACAAATACCTAAGTAAGTACTTTATTAAGTAATAGTAGTACCTAAGCCTTTCTTATTTGCGTATAAGTGTAAGTCCAATTATAATGCCTATTTGTCTTTTCATTATGGTTATAATGTTATAAAGAGATTTATGTGTCATCGTCAAATTTATTACAAACAGACTTGAGGTAAACAAGTAAAAAATTGATCCTTATATTCCATCCTTTTCACGTCATCTGAAGAAAGAGTGGGTTAGAATGAGATAGCAGGTCTTCTGGGTGGCCACAGGGTTGTCTCTGGAAAGCATAGATTTATCAGTATGGTAATAAAGTGAGATGAATTATTATATGCATTTCAATATTTGAATAAATATTATTAAATTATAATTATAATTACAGTTTTGTGTTTAATTGTCATTAATCTTCTTACTAAACGTAAATAAGCGTAAATCCTCAACGTAGATAGGTACTTAATACCTAATTACTAAAGTTCAATAGAGCGTATCGCATACTCTGTTACGGTAAAAAAAAATAAAATAATAGAGCAATAAATGGGTATCTATTTTATTTATTTTTGCCTATTTAGCATAACACGTTGACTAAAAATAAATAGCCTTGAATAAAATAAGTAACTAATTTTAACTATAATAATTACTACCAATTATTTAATACATTCATACTGGCATACAGTCATATAGTTGCTTAATATTGACTTAAATATCATAATAGAAATAACTGCTTTATTTTCTAGGTATCTGTATGTATATGCAGGAAAAGAAAATGTTTATATCAAAAAAGTTGTATATTATTTTCATAGCCCTAGGAAACAATAATAATGACAACACAGACAGACGTAGGTATTATGCTTGCGCAAGATTGGTTTGTTATTCGCCATCTCTATTGGATATATTCCAATTACGTATCTATCGTATTTAATTATCATTTATTTTTTTAAAATATTTATATATACTTATATATTATATGTACGTTAAGTAATAAAGTAAATAAGTATGAAATAAATAGTAAAGTAACTTAATTTACCTTTATTTGAAGACGGTTAATAATTGTGCCACCAAAGAAGAACTATTTATTCCGTGCAAAGAGGCTAAAATTAACTTGTCAGAGCGTAAGTTAAAAAAGCGAGTTTCACAGAAGTTGGTACCTACCTTCATACGTGTGTTAATAATTCCATCTCAGTAATCGGTAAGTTTAAGAGAAAATATTTAATAATGAAAATATACTCTGTTTACCTTATTTTAACTTATTTTTGTTTATAAGTAGATATTTTTTATTTTCGGTACAGTTATTTAGTACTAGGAAATAATATTGAATTTGAAATTATTTTGTTGGTTGGTTTGTATTTTTTATTTACATATAAGTAAGTATGTAAAAAATACATAACCTAAAAAATACTTAAAGAACCATTTTACAGATTCTCATTGAGACAGACATTCTGTTTTGTAATCTCCTCTCAACGTGATTTTGGTGAAGTAATGTGTAACCTTTTCTTGTTAAAATATTATCGTAAGCAGCAACATTATATGGCAGCATGTATAAAGAAATCTTATCTCAAATAAATAACTGTCAAAATCCAATGAAATTGATTATAAGCTTTTTTCCACCCGTATCCTGCACTTAGCATTGTAGGCAGAAGGAGCTAAGTAATCTAATGATAATCAATATTTCATTACCTACCAGTTGGGATCGAACTCACAACCTGTCACGTTTACAGTCAAACAATGGTGTACTGTTTTTCTTTAATGTTTTAATATTTTCTGGTTTGCCTTGTCCAATTTTTTTTATTTATTCTTAAGTTCATCAATCAATTTGTTATTGTTTAAACCAGGAGATTAAATCGAGCAAATTACGGAAAATATTATTTTTTACAATCGAATTTAACAGTTGTTTGCTTAAAGTTTAGTTTTAGTTAATCATATATCACAAAACTGTTTTAATAATTATATTCCAAACAGATATTTCATAAATTATGTCTTATAAACAGTAGGTACACCCTGTAGCTGAAGTGCTTACAGCCAGCGCGGTGTGAGGTATCGATATTCTTAGTAAATCGATGGTTTTAAAAGAAAACTTGAAAAAACTTGTAGAGCGTAATACGCCATATTTACGATGATTGAACACGCGATTATTAAATGGGTACGTTATTTATTAAACAAATAATGACAGTGTAAAGTACGATTTGTAGTGTACCTATTATTATCTGTGGAACGATATCTAAGTATAATATTAATAGAAGTAGTAGTAACATATGATTATATTTACATATACTTAGGTATATTTAATAAGTAATGACCGCGGTGGTGTGTTGACTGTAAACGTGATGGTTGGCGGTTTGATGCCCACTCAAGGAATGATTTTTTTAATAGATATAGGTATTCATTTCATATCACTAGTAAAGCGAGAGGCTGAGTTCCGCTACTACAGAATGCCTTAAGAACTCAGTGGAAAGTGAATACTATTTTTATTATTTTTTAATTTTAATCGACGACTTGGAAAAAATATATTTATTTAGAAATCGACCAAAAATTAGAACGTAGCAGGATTTTACCCCCGCCTCATGGAATTCGTTCAAGAAGCGCGATTTCACATCCCGCTAGGTTCAAGACGTGTTTTATCTAAAAGTAATGAAAAATAATCTTTAAACCGCTCTCCTGAAAGGTAGCATTTTTTACTTTCAACCCTTTGTCTAGGGGGCATCGATTTATTTAGTTAATTCGTCTGGCAGACAGAGTAAAGCGTTGAGTTCTGCCACTTAACACGCAATATCTCGAAAATTTAGAACAGAATGTTTTCAGGAAAAAGCATTAAGCAGTTTTATTAGTAATATTTAAAATTAATATGTTGCATTCGTTTTGACAGTTTAATCTGTGGCAGTAAGTTTCGCCACCCAGCACGCAGTCTCTAAATGACGTGGCTAAACGGCTATTATACTTATTTTTTTACGAGAACATATTTTTTTCAATTTGGTCTTGATGACACACACCTCCATAAGTGTAATGGACTTAGCAATTACCTACCTACATATATGTAGGGAAAATAAAACAAAAATGTGGGAGATTACAGACGTTAAATATTAATATATTAAAAAAAGGAGTAGGTACCAAAAATAAAAAAAATATATTATTAAAAATATTTATCTACGCTTTATTAATATTTAATAAGCTTTGATAATTCAGTGGTTTATTAGCAATAATATTTTGTTATTATTTCATTGGATTCGTGACGATATTTGTTGTTTTAATAGATCAATTTTACTCATAAGTTATTATATTTATTATGTATGTTCTATCATATTATGTAGTATATACAATGTACCTAATTATTTATATATATATTAGCGACCTAGACGTGATATAATTATAAAAGGAAAGATAATAAAATTATATATAAGTATAAGGTACTTACTGGGCGTTGTATCTTTAATTTAATGGAGGCCTGTCGTGGCGCAGCGGCACAAGAGTGTGACTGTAACCGACAGGTTCTGGGTTCGATCCCCAGTCGAGGAAATGAAATATTTAATATTTTCAATTTAAATATTTAATGTTTCATTTCTTCGCTCTGGTATTAAGGCAAAGCGCGGCGTTGAGTTCCGCCACTCAATACGCAATGCCTCAAATTCAGCGGAAAGTGGGGAACAGAAGTGGAACGGAGTGTCATAACACTAGGTTTCACTTCCGTTCCCTCTGCCTACCCTGCCTAGTGCGGGATACAGCGTGAAGCTGAGAGAGAGAGAGTATCTTTAATGTTAAAATGTAATAATTAAAAAAATATATTTTTTAAGTAAGTAGTTGGAATGAGTACCAAATCTTATCAAAGATAACCAATAAGCTAGCACTTGTCGCAATCACATTAAATCAATCCAGCAAATACAGCATGACCTAATTCCACTCCCCGTGCGGTCTCATTTAGGGACATAATAAAACCTCTTTTTGACATATCCGTGGCAAAACGCCTAACCGATATGACCCTTTACTCCGCTAAGGTGTTAAGAAATCTAAGCTGTTTAATTTTAAAATTGAACTTTATTTTAAATTTTATTAGAGCATACATTGGGTTGAGTTGTATAAGCTCATTTATTAGAACACAAAGGCGCCGAACGCAGCGGCGATCCCTTTGATCCGGCCGCCTGTAATTACGTAAGTGTGTTCAGAATGCATTGGCTGTAAGAGGATTTCTAGAGTTTAAGTTTCAAATGTATTATTTTTGATATTTCTAAAATATTTAGGGTAATTAGTGTTTTTTTTATTAATGATAATTAGAATATTTTTTGATACCTATAGGTATTTGAAATCAATTTTATTGTTATTTTAAAGCTCCACCAAAAAAAGGAAAGATTGGTAATTACAGATTAAAATTATTACTGTGTACCTATTTAAAAAAAAACATATAGTACTTATTACATTACCAAATAATTCTTCAAGTAAATAGGTACCTAATATATTTCCAAAAAATACACAATACAATATTACAATATTTTAACTAATTTGTACTCTTTTCTTATTTTTTTTTTCATAAATATTAAAATAAAGATAAAAGAACCACATAGCTGTCCTTGTTAAGTATTCAAATATTGTATATATTCTATGTCAAAAAATGTATGAGTGAATTTAAGCATTTTCTTTTGTTTCTATAATAAAGAGAAAAGACCAGGACATTGAGACACTGCAATAAGGAAAAATACAGATGTCATTCAAATCTTTTTATGATTAAAGAGGATTAGCAAGCGAATTATTTTATTTAACATTATATTTTATTTTATTTAAGATTTCCAATGATCTTTTTTTGTATAAACACCTTGGTTTGAGATTAATATATATTTTTTTCATTTTTTCACACTGTATTCCGCACATGGCAGAGTAGACAGAACTCGGGCACCTAATTAATATTATCTATTTTTTTTTTAGCTTCACGCTGTATCCCGCACAAGGCAGGGTGAAGGAACCCGCAGGCAGAGGGAACCCGGGAACCTAGTGTTAAGAATCGCCGAATTTGAGGCATTGCGTGTTGAGGAGCGGAACTTAACGCCGCGCTTTGCCTTATTACCAGAGCGAAAAAATTAAACACTAAATATTTAAATAGGAAATGTTAAATATTTCATTTCCTCGACTGGGAATCTAACCCAGAAGCTGTCGTTACAGTCACGCTTGTGCCGCTGCGCCACGACATGTCTCAATCAACATTATCTATAATATATATATATATATATATATATATATATATATATATATATATATATATATATATATATATATATATATATATATATATATATATATATAATATATATATATATATATATATATATATATATATATATATATTTTATTTTATACATTCATAATGAGTAGGTAAGTGAGTAGGTAATATATTAATCTTTTATACCCATAGAAGTTGCGCAGATGCTATAATAATCATATAATAATTTGTATCTAATTTCACTGAAATTACCTTTAGCTCCGCAATTTAATTTAAATTTATTTGCAAAAAAAATCACACAAGTCATTGCAAATACATTTTTCAATCTTAAGCAATAATAACAAACTAATCTATAAAATATTAACATTGATAATTTCTCACGGTACAATACAATTATTGCTTTCTACCGTTTAATTACTTCATAAATAATTAAAGCGTTCAATAAGGTATTTTATGAGACATACTATGTCACTTCCACTGTGTTTGTCCGTGCACGTTTCCGTTTGCAATTAAAGCATTGTCATTAGTGTGACGAATTAACTATAGGGCGGCGGGCGGCGGGCGGCGCGGGGGCGTGGCTTACTTCAAAGACACCGGCGTGAACACATAGATACTTGCCATGGACGTGCAAGCGAGACGTAACGTGACTTCTCCGGTACAAAGGAAAGAGACAGATATATGTGTGCGTGTATTGGTAAAGTTCGAACGGGTTGATTCAAGATTGCCGGAATGGCGGATAGTGGTTGTGATTTGCGTTGTCGATAATTTTTTTTTGTAGTGTTTGCTTAGACTTGTGGGCCGACGCTGATTATATTCGTAAAATAGTAACTTATCGTAGTGTTTTGGTTGTTAAAGTTAGAATTATTTTGTTGCAAAGCTTAATAGGCTTAAAAATATATTCTTAAAAAGTATATTTGATATAAATATTAAAAACATATCATATATCAAACTGCATAAAATATTCCATTATTAACATGAACAATTTTTTTGTCTATGTCTGACTATAATATAATCATCCTAAGCTGCCATAAATTTGTAAACAATTAAAGTTCCGTAACTCAAAAAAAAACTAAATTCTTATAAGTCACTTTAGTTGTCCAACTGTCAAGACCGTTAATTTTCAAATCACTTTAACCATTAATGGTTAAAGTGATTTGAAAATATAAAATGTAGTTAACTGCATTTTTTACTACTAACAAAATCACATCGTAGAGCTTACTAGTGCATTTTCTTACAATACATTCTAGAACTATTCTTGCTAGTAACATATCATAGGTACTTATTAAAAGATTTTATATATCAATAGGATACTTAAAAATGAAATCGATATCGATAAAAGCAATAACTTGCGCACGCGCAACTCTAGCGATAAATCTGTGCCGCTAAAGAAGCTTACGTCATTGAAGTATTGTTTATAAATCACACACCGCGCAGAGCTTTCAAATACTCGAGGGATTTGAAAATCTACAAATATTAATTAAAAATAACAGAATTTCTTGATGGATAATAAATATCTTTCTCATATTATTCACTTATATTAAAAGAAATTTACTGAAACCGCAACGATATAACTCAATTAACATTTGTAAAAATTCTTGATGGTTACAATACAAATAATAATTTATTTTAACTATTATACTTAAGAGAATAAAGGAATTTAATGGGAAATGTTATAGCTATTTTAGAATACACACTATTGTACAATAACCATCTGGCTATTTTAGTATGAATGATTTATAAATTAAAAGATATAAATAATCAGGCTACAGGAGGACAAGCTTTTCCTCATAAATTTTAAATTTCAAAAAAATACCTTTAAAATCACAAAAGTCGAGCGACGTCCTTAATTCGATAATTGTAGGGTTGCAGCCATTAAATCGAATTATCTATGACACGTTCACTCAGAAGAGAAAAGCTAACTACTCATTAAGCGTAATACGACCAAAATAATTGGAGCTGTGACGATCGAACAAAATCATCTTTTATTACGGCGCGACAAGTGTAGAATAAGATGTAAAAGGTCCACTTAAAGTGGCAGCGGGGTAATAGAATGATTGCTGACTCATTCAGGTAGACACTTCAGATATTATATGAAGTATCTAAAAGAAGCATTCCCACGATCGCCAATCTGCCGTTCTTATAACTCTAAAATATATTTTTAAGTTAGGCGTAATGCACAGGATTACTTTGCAGAATTCGGGAATGATTAATTATCAGGTACAATTATGAAATTAACATTCATTTTTATATTTCGAGGCGTGTCATGAGCAGACCATTCAAGCCGCACCTAACATTATTATATTGAATAAACAATGCGCCATTACTTAATTCTCACGATGATTTCGTAAAACGTTTTAGAAGCTACATAATCTGTTATATTTTTTCCCAGAATAATCATATTTGCTAAATGGGCGATAAAAAATTTAAGAGTCTAATTAGAATGTGATTAAATCATGCAGACACTCCGGCACTCCTGTGTTGGTTGACCATGTTTTAGTTTTAAGATGAATTTAGTATTTTTTGCATGATTTATATCTCTTACCAGTTAAGATATTTTTTAATAAACATATTAAGGCATAAATTGTTATTATAACGTTATTCCATTAATAAATTGAAGCATGTCGTGGCGCAGCGGCACAAGCGTGTGACTGTAACCGACAGGTTGTGGGTTTGATCCCCCCATCTCGAGGAAGTGAAATATTTAAAAACGTGGCGTTGAATTCTGCCACTCAACAGGCAATGTCTCAAATTCGGCGGAAAGTGGGGAACAGAGGTGGAACAGAGTGTCTTAACACTAAGTCCCCAAGTTCCTTCTGCCTACCCTGCCACATTAGGGATATAGCGTAAAGATGAGGAGAGTACATAAATAAATCTATGTATTATTTTTTAATAAGTGCTATGATACTTCACACAGGAATAATGTTAAGTTAATGAATGAACGCGAAGAAGTTAATGTGTTTAATCAATTAAAGGAGCTAAATAACACTTAGAAATAAAATAAGAATCGTGTGAGTATGTAGGTAAATTCTATTTAGAGCAAAAGCAGTAATTTAATTTGATTTTATCTGTATCAAGGCGTTTACGTAGACAATAACAGTTGCACGAAGGACATTACCAGCTATGAAATGGCCAGCAGTTGCAATGTAGTAGACCATTAGATAGCACGTACAACCACGCCCGCCGGCACTCTGGCAGCCGTTGGGCAATTAGCGATCATTTATCTTTACGCCTCTGTCAAAACTATGTCGTTCTGTCTGAAAACATTCTAAAATGTGCCATAATTAGGGTCCACTTGATTAATTTGACCACTCGAGAACTTTTGTACGTTAAAATTGGGTTCTTTAAGGTGTGAATTAGACGATTTTTCTCGTTGATAAAGGTTGACGCGGGAACTGTAGCTTTGTTGCTAATTATGCACGGTTATCTGTTAAATTTATTTAATTATATGATTAGCCTCGAAGTCAGAGTCAGATGTTTCCAACGTTTTCAAGCGTGATTGATGAGATGATCATTTTTTATAACATTTTATTATATTTCTTGTTTAAATTTTGGCAGACTTTAGGACCTCACGGATTATGTCTTTAGTCGGTCTCACCTTGACCGTCATTTATTAGGTGACATTTCAAAGATTATCATTATCATCATTAGCAAATTTCTTTACCTATACTTATTATTTGTTTCATAGAAACATATATGAATATACCTAATTATTTTTTTTTAAATAAAATATATGACGTAAACTTTACTTAATTGGCTGTAGCATTCTCATAAATATATTTGTACCGGAACGTGTTTGAAATTACTATTCATAAATTAGGAAATGAAACAAAATATCCAATAAAAATGAATGAATTATATAATTTGTAGCCGCCCGGATGCGACTGAAAATTATTTTAATCAAGCAGTGGAATCTAAAGTTCCAGTCATTAAGAGCAGGACCTGAAATTAACCGAACTTTAGTATTCACTCGAAGTAAAGGGGTTGCCCAAATTATTCAAACAACAATGCCTTTGCTTCCAAACCTGTAATTTCCTTTTTGTGCTTACACAATCGGCTACAGCCATTGTTAGGGAGATGTACCTACATTGGTAATACCCTAAGTGGCTCTATATTTAGACCGCTCTTTAGATACTAAGGAAACATTGATTTTTAATGTTGAATATTATATCTATATTTTTATAAATACCATCTGTCAATAATTTTTAATTGATATTTAAAGACAAACTCGTTGTAGCAATAAGCTCTACCAAAATGACACTTGAATCATGTTCAAGCAAGTAATCGCTATTAAACCGCCTTGTCAATTTATATTGTCTCGTAAGTAATTTCACATTCCCGGCTCGATTGTGAGGCGTTATAATGACAGGAGGATGACGTATGGATTTGTCGCTTACGGCGTTTGGAGGCGCGCGCCAGCGGCCACTTCAAAGAGGTGGGCTCCTTTGATGTTGCCGCGGTGCCGCGGTCAGTGATGTACTTCATTTATATATGTTTCATCGATATCTCATTTTTGTGTAACAGTAGGTAGTTCTAGTGGTTTAGATAGAGCAAATGAATTGTATATATAATTAATAAAAATAATATTTAATATACTGTTTATGGTGTATGGCTTTAAAATCTTATATGACTGTCATTTCACAAAATATATAATTATATATCATATATTAAATAGTAGGTGCTATATTTGTAGTTATAGTTATTATATGCCTCGGTAGGATTTATTCTACCATCCTTTTAAAGATATATCAAAATAATTTGAGTTGTAAGAAAATTATAAATAAACATATAAAAAAAATTGTACAAAATATAAATTCAACAAGAACCATTACTTGTAATATAACATTATCGATATATCGATATCGATAATCACATGGAACAGCCGTCTCGCGGCAATAAAGCGAATGGAGCACGTATTTTGACGTGGAGCGGCGCTTCTGGTCATCCATCCCTTTCACACAAATATCGCCATCTCGAGGTGTCTGGGAGGCTATTATAACGTTATAGCTTACAGTACGGTCAACGAGTCATGGTCGTCCTGACGAAAGGTTTTCTGAACTTTTGCATATTGTACACTCGAGATGAAAAGGGTAATAAATAAACACCTAAAATCAAATCTGCGCAGATATCTTCAGAGCGACCACAACTCGACGACGGCACTATATGCTTTGCTATAAATTATGGTGCAATGGTATTATTCCTATTCTTTTAGGAGCTCTGTTAGGCGCATAGAAATTGACAGGTTCATTTTCTCAGTTTTGATTTTCTCAATAGTTAAATTGAATATAAGATAGTAGATAATATGTACGGAATTGTTAGTGCATATTGCAATGAACTCTTAAGTGTAATGTGGATGTGGGAACATCTCTTGGTTATTGGTATTGTATATTAAATTTTCTGTTGTCTGTGTGTGGTTCTATTTGGGAGAATCGTAAATTAAATTAATATTATTTGTCTACCTGCGTAGACTTGACGTCTATTAATAGGTAGGGTACACAACAGAACGCCTCGTGGGACTAAATCTATATTTCACTTAACTCACTCTTAGCTTCACGCTGTATGCCGGCAGGGTAGGCAGATGGAGCTTGGGAACCTAATGTTAAAACACTCTGTTCCACTTCCGTTCCCCACTTTCCGCCAAATGTATGTGTTGAGTGGCGGAACTCAATACCGCCTTGTACCAGAGCGATGAAATGAAAACATTAAATATTTAAATTGAAAATGTTAAATATTTCATTTCTTCGAGCGGTAATCGAACCCATAACCTGCCGGTTGCACTCACACTCTTGTGCCGCTTACTTAATATTTCGAGTTTTATAAAAAAAATAGTGAAATTCTATTAAATAGGTGCCTGTATGAGTAATAAAACAGAACGTTGCGTTGCGCTATTTTTCATCCAATATCTGGAATTGCTTTGAAAAGTGAAGAACGGAGTGTTTTGGCACTTATTTCTCTTTGCCTTCTCTATATATAGCATATGTTGATATACAATGAAATAAAAAAACGTACATTACTCTTTCTAATATGGTGCTTTGTATATTTATTTAAAATATAAAGCCTACTAGCATGGATGTCACAGTGAGAATGAAGAAGAACGTGGTCAGGTGGTTTGGGCACGTCGAGCAAATGAGTGAAGAAAGAATGGTGAGAAAGATTTATGAAGGTAAAATGAGTGATAAGAGTGACAGGGGGCGACCTCGGCTGACCTTCGAAAACACAGTATCAACGATACTGGAGGAAGGTCATGTAA
Source organism: Eueides isabella (assembly GCA_019049475.1). Lineage (NCBI taxonomy): Eukaryota > Metazoa > Arthropoda > Insecta > Lepidoptera > Nymphalidae > Eueides > Eueides isabella. Next base: position 6,384,644 of record CM032405.1, read on the forward strand.
AAAACATGAGGACCCCCAGGAGGGCATGTATGAAGAGGCTGATGACAGTGGACGAGGCGAAAGAGGTATGCTGAGACCGTAGCGTTTGGCTCGCCGTTCTCTCTGCCTACTCCTTTAGGGATATAGCGTGAAGCTAAGTAAATAAGTATAAAACTTACATTAGAATATTCGTCTAGAATTCATAATATCAGAATATCTTTAAAGTAAGTACCTTCTCACCTCTCAACCTCTCTGTACAAAAAATGCTTTAGAAATAATAAAAAACTTAGATTTCAGCCATAAAATTACTATATTCATCTACTATTCACGTAAATATAACGTACATAAAATTTCATCACAAAATTCACAGTAATCCCAGCGACATATAAAACGTAAACATTGCCTAGAATCCGTATTTTGAATGTTCAAATTGATCTATCGTACATTGTTTACTTAAAAACTTAGAGAAAAAGGGGTCAATAAATACAACGGAAGGCTCTTTGTCGGCGCTCTGTGGTCATAAAAATGGCCATTAGGTGTCCTATTAACGCCTATTTCGACATAATTAGGAGCAATTCACTACATCGAGTTATATTATTGTTTATGTTCTACGTCTGCCTTATACTTATTAGTGGATGATCTCAAAGGATAAAAGGTTATTCCGCATCATCATCTTAAAATACGGGGAGAATATAAAATAGCAGATATTTATTGGAACTTTGTATATTAGTTAATTATTGTTCAAATTTATTGTTAACCATAATGCTATTAAATTAATATTTAAAGACCATCTGGTTAGAAAGTTCGGCGTAGGTGTCCGCCGCCCAAGACGTCATGTCTAAAGAATGAGCGGAAAGTGGATTAGGGTGTGGTAGGTACATATATCATTCACTGGATCACTCAGACTGTCTCTTGACTATAATATTATAGCCTAGGTCTAACTTAGTCTATAATATAGCATATTTGGCTAAGTGGATTTATGATTTGGCGATAAATATATATTTTTTAAGATTGTCAAATCAAATATAGTTGTAATTTTTACAATATAATAAATACATCGACAATTTGTTTCAGCAATTTTTACAATGTAGAACTGCTCAACGATAAGTAGGTATTCTCTTGTCATAAACAGGTAGGTACAAAATAATAATATTATTTTTCTTATTAAAAAAACGAATAAAAACATGTGGAATATGCATTATAAAATCCCCCCTTAGATGTACATATACTACCACCAATCCTAATCTAACCTAACCGTTGTCATAAAATTATGAATTATAGGCAGCTATTGAATTTTATAACTAAGCTTTAACGTCTTATAAGAATTGGATACAAGCCTACAAGGTAATAACGAATCCCGTGATAAGGAGAAAAGCAATTACCAAGATACTTAATAATTGCGTAGCGACGCCGCTACAAGAAACCTAAAGCTCAAAGCAATAAGACTACCGTAAGAGTTTTGTTAAAGAAATAAAAAGTTGCAGCGGCGCCACCATGAAACCGATCTGTAATCTATTACGTATCGCCATCAACGTGATTGGCAATGGCTATAAATAAACAAGCAAAAAATCTACCTTTAGTACTGAGAAAAGTGTTTATTTTTTCATATTATCGTTGTGTACTCAACTTTCTTAAGTAGGTATGTGAATTAGTGACAGGTTTTGAGATTTATTTTTGAAAATTTTACGTAACAGAGTATTTGCAGTCTCTCCATCTAGACCTAGTATATTCTGACAGATTATAGAGTTTCATTATTTAAAATGAAGACAAAGCATTTTTTTTTAAGAAATTAGTCATTTCAATTTCTTACTTTATTATAATTATAACTTGAACCGAACCTGAGGCGTGCGTGTTGAATGGCAGAGCTCAACGCCGCACTTAGCCTTGTTATCAGAGAGTATAAATGTAAATATTAAATAATTAATTTCCTCCATTCACAGTTGCAAGTTTGTGCTCGTGCAGTTCAATAGGCCACTTTCATTATTTTGCTATTTTAAAAATTATGAACATCATATTTTATTATACATTTACAAAGCATATTTACATTTATTTTATTTACTAGCGACCCGGTCGCGGCTTCGCCCGCTTTATTTACATTATTTTACCTACTAATCTCAATTACTATAGTGTTCCAATACATTATTACTTTTAAGACAAAATCTATTGCTACATTGAAAACAAAAAATTCAGCCAATGGTATAAAAAAAATTGAAAATTATTTTTTAATACGTTACTTTTTTATAAAAACCAAAATTAGTTAAGCTGCATTTTAATTTAGAAAGCCGTTTTTGAAATTAGCGCGTATACACACGCACAGACAAAAATACAAATCGACAGACAAAAGTTAAAAAAAAAAAAATATTTTGGGTCCTATACATTAATAAACGTTAAAAGATTATTTTAAATACATCTTCTATGTATCTACAGACAATGAACTGTTATCAATTTATTTTAAGTATAGATTAAATTAAATTCTAAAACAAACTTAAGCTTTCAATAGATATGGTTACCTTCACCTACCTATATTAAAAACACTATCAATTCAATACAATCTTTACTTATAATCACGCTATAAAGTATTAACGACCATTCATCAGAAAGGATGTTTTTGTGACGGATGCCTTTCAAAGAGATTAAAGCTCGTAAACGTAGATACTAGTAAATCTGCTTTATTTCACATTTACTGAAGCAATCAAGAATATTACTGTAAAATATATGTAATGCGTATGTCAGAGATACTTAGTGGCCATGGCTTTGCTCGAATGTTAGAGATATTTTCGGGCTGCATGTCTTTAGTAGTCTCCATCCCCGTGAAACTGTTTCCTGAAAAACAAAGACTTTCGGAAATAATAATTATTTTATAACAAATAATATAAATGTATAAATTAATATATATGAAAATATATAAAAAATAAATCAATTACGTTTTTTAAATCCAAAATAAATGAAATCATCTATCGTGAATGTTAATTCAGTTTCATTTATATAGGTATATAATACAGACATTACCTCCGAGTTTACTTTCCACGTTTCTTCTTACTCTTAAAACAAACTCACATCAAAGAACACATAAAACTAGGATTATAATATTTCGTTTGAAATTAATTACCGGAGTAAACAGCCGCGACCGACGGCTTTTGATAAATCACTCCGTGCGTTTATGCTTTTCAGTTTACTTTATTATACCTACGTAAGACAAATAACGCTTTATTGCGTTACGATTTCCTGAATTTAGGTTAATAGATATTAATATTAAAGTATAGATAATTACACTATAGATCAAAGAATGTACCTACAAAGTAAGATATAACGTACATATAATATTGAATAAAGTTAAAATAGTTGTTGCGTAGTAAATCAGTGTTAGAGTAAACACGATGGTTGTGGGCTCGATTCCTGCCCGAGAAAGAATAATTTTAACATCTAAAAAGGGTAAAACAGAAAAATGAAGTCTTAAGTATGTATAGCAAATAAAATAAGGGCGGCGAAAAGCTTAAAATTCTCTCTTGGATTAAGACTATTTCCGCTTCATCCATTTTAAAAACATGATTAGGTATCTATTTGTACGTTTTCTATGCACCTACATATTATAATACATATTACATGCTTTCAAAAGCAAAGCGGCACACAATTTGTTTTCTAACATAGCCAGTTAATGCCCTTAAGACACGAATATCAATTTCACGTCAAGCACCGTCAATGGAGGCCGACAAGCTAAGCTAACGAGCTCACACCAAAGAACCCGGCGTATTGTTGACCCGTCTAGTTTGCTACATCCTTGACAACTATTTAATCTTCTGAGTTTTAAAGTTTTTTTCTTATTGGGCTGCAAGTAAACTAATAATTAACACTGACTGTATTTGTTATATTACGTGGGCGATCATTTTTCTCTTTCAATATGGCGGTACAGTTCTATAGTTTTATCAGCCTCACGCTGTATCCCACACATGGCAGGGTAGGCAGAGGGAACTTGGGAACCTATGTTTTTCAATAACGCCATGTAAATTTGTTATTAGATAATTAGAATAGATTTCTTCGCTCTGGTATAAGGCAAAACGCGACGTTGAATTCTGCCACTCAACCCGCAATGCCTTAAATTCGGTGGAAAGTTGGGATCTGAAGTGGAACTGAGTGTCTTAACAATAGGTTCCCAAGTTCCCTCTGCCTACCCAGCCATGTATAGCGAGTGAGTAGAGTTGAATTATTAGAATAAATGCGATATCGATTACTTTTGAATATAATAAAAGATTTTATGAATTTTTATATTGCTATATTTCGGCTTCACGCTGTTAAATCTCGGAACTTAACGCCGCACTGTACGCCGTATTAGAACCATCGCATTTTTAGTCACGTGGTGTCTCATTGTGCCACTAAGGTTCATTTTATATTAATCTACTAAATTAATGTTATAGGTAATATCTAAACTCATAATAAATTTGTAGCTGATCACTGGTCTGTACATAGAAGATATATTTAAAAATATATACGAGTAACGTTAATTAATAGTGATTTTTTATTTTTTTGTCTGTTTGACTGTTTGTTTGTTTAGTTAAGCCTGTAAAGATGCGTCAACTTTAAATATTTAGTTCGGCAAAACTGCTACAAATGTTTAATCATTTAGCTGACATTTTAGTTTTAAATGTAGTTATAGACATAGTCTTAAAAGTAATAATGTTATTAAAATAAGGGAGTAGAATTACACTATTTTAGTAGGGCAGATTGCTAAAGCAATTATTATTTAAAAGTAAAAGTTTTGAAATAAATTTGAAAACGACAATAAACGCTTATATCATTTCCCCAGCTTCTTTTGTTTATGTGAAAAATATATTTCTCCAAATGAAATATTTTTTAGATATCATTGACACTTAGGCGGCTACTATTCAACAGTTGCAACCGAGAATGATATAAGTTCTGTAAGACATGTACATTTTCTTTTAGCTTCACGCTGTAACTCGCACGAGGCAGGGTAGGTAGAGGGAACCTGTGAACCTAGTATTAAGACACTCCGTTCCATTTTCTTTGCGTGTTGAGTGGTGGAACTCAACGCCGCGCTTTGCCTTATTACCAGAGCGAAGAAATGAAACATTAAATATTTAAATTGAAAATGTTAAATATTTCATTTCCTCGACTGGGGATCGAACCCAGAACTTGTCGGTTACAGTCACACGCTTGTGACGCTACGCCACGACAGGCCTCGCTTGTACGTTTTTTTTTTGTATAAAATCCACAATAATCACGAGGATTATATAAAAAAAAGATTATATTTCTTATATCTTATCTACTAATAGCAGCCCTTTATTTGATATTCCCGTCTTGCTCAAATGTCAAAGTGGTATTACCATTTCGACAGGCAGGTACATACATGTGTGTCGGCGTATCAATTGATTTTTATGAGAAATTAATGAGACACTGTTCCTTTTGATTCGAGAGTAATCGCAGGTCAAGAGACAGATTTAGTTTACTTAATCTATCGTTTAAATATGAAACTTATTAGAGTACATTTTAAGTTCATTTTGTTTATATTTTCATTGAATGGGAATTAGTTTGAATTAAGCTGATAATAAAATTATTCTTAACTGCTTAACATTCACATCTGTCAAGTAAGTGTCAAATTGCGTTTAGTTGATCCATTTGATGTGTAGTATTTCAGAAGTATTTGTAATACGAAGGGTTATAGCAGGCTGGTTATACAATTTATGTCTTTTTAAAGGAAATTATATAAAAAATATATAAGGAAACGTTCGAGTACTTTTTAAATTTTTGTTTAAAATTGTAGAAAAATACTTACAATTCCTACAATTTTGGTGGTAAACAGAGAATAAACGATAAATTCGCGTTCGGTGTAATATTTGTTTCAATTTAATAGCACCTATGAGCTACTGTAGCTGAGGTGCTGAAACTAATTTTAGTACTTGCCTGGACACATCACATCACCTTTATTGTAAAAAACAGAATTGGAAGATAGCTATAAGTATAAAAATAAAAATAAGCCTTAGTTTTAAACTGGGACTATCTGACTAAGCACTATGGCCGATAAAAATATAGAATATTGTTAATATTATATATTTAAGTAGAAATAACTTAAACTCTTAAACAGTCCATAGGCTCTACCACAATCCTATCTCAGTCAACCGACGAAAAAGCATTTGCGTGACGAATAGTAAAAGGAATTCAGCAAATATGCTATATTACAACGACTATTTAATACCGAGTCTAAATTCGAACATTAAGTTTTTTCCCATCCCTCGGGGCGACTCTGGGCAAAAGCCTCTGTGACGAATTAACAAGAGAATTCGACGATATGATAAATCGTTCCGCAGATTTGTTACTCTATTATTAGTAAAGCAGACAATATCGAGCTAGATAGTTAGGCAGAGTTCAGACTGCCATGTTGCCATTTTTACTTAGAAGTAGAACGCATTTGTATATAATCGTTTAATGTAAGTACATAAGTATTATATTATTAAGTGAAATATTTTAACAAATATTTAATTGTAGATATATACTAGTTATAAGAGCTAAACGTTATTTTTGGTATACATTATACAACATTACAATAACTAGGTATCAAATATATGTGCATAATTTTTTTACAGAAATAATTTTCTTATATAAAATTCAATTTTGAGAGCAAATAATTAAAAATCTAGTATGTCATCGTCCTAATTTTCTAAATGTGATAATCAATGTCACACACAACTAATGCATGTATATAGAGTACAGCACCCGAATTTCATACAGCCCTGCGACAACAATAGGTCATAATGAAGTGGTTTTTTCTCTAGTGTGGGCCTATTAAAGCACAATTATGACATAAATGGGCGTTTATTGAGCGATTAGCGTGGATGGATCGCATGTTGAAACTGGCCTCTCGAAATGTACTGTCGCCTACACAATGCTAATTATTGTTCGATCACTCCAAAACATTCATATTCACACGTTGTAATTTAATTTATCGTATGCGACTTTCTTTTATTCTTTGTGTTCTATATAAGTCAAGTACTTTATTGATGTTCTTATATATTATACATTCTATATATAGACAGTTTATCAAATGTTAAAAATTGTATTTGGTAATTTTTTATTGGTTTTTGTTTTTCACTAAATGGAGGATGATAAACATAGTTATACACACACATTAATTTATAAAAATATATAAAATTTAATAAAAAATAATATAAAACCTATAACCTACACAATTTTATATTTTAATTAAGGTACGTAAATATTTAAAATCTTAAACCCATTAATAAAAAAAGGCTCACATACGTGGTAATTATTAACGTATTAGATATGTACGCGTACAGTCATATAATATAACATTAGATCGTATTTTCGAGCGCAATTTGCCCTAACTCAATAGATAATGATGTAGTAATAAATTTGTGAAAGGAACGTCTAAGTGCCCGTCCTCTTGCCAATTACACATCGCCGTCATATTGTACGCAATTTAAGAGTAACGTGACAAGAAATATAATCATTAAATCCTATCATTACATCGATAATTTAGTTGAAGTTTTTATGTCAAGACGACGTTGAGAGCCGAAACTGTACTTTATTATGATTTAAAGGTATTTATACGTCTTTTATATATATCTTTTTATTAAAATGCGAACAATATGCTATTATGTTATGTGTAAGTGGGGAACGGAAGTGGAACGGAGTGTCTTAACACTAGGTTCCCAAGTTCCCTCTGCCTACCCTGCCACCTGCCATGTGCGGGATACAGCGTGAAGCTGAGTGAGTGAGTGAGCGAACCATATACTGGATATGATACTTAATATGTTAGGTTTAGATCGTAGCTTATTTGTGTATTGACCATTCACGAATATCCTATTATTTGGAAGGCGACGCAAGCTTGCAAAGCTTGCAAAGCCTTATATACATATATAGAGAACTTACGTTATTATTTTATAGCCATTCATGTAAAACAATTTAATGGTTATTGCTAAAATTATAACTTGTATTCAAATATATAATGTATTTTAAAAGAACAGATACAATGTATAATCTGTAGAATAAAATCCTGCTGGTTAAATCGCGCTGCTGGTCTTATTAACAATTTACTATTAAAACAAGTTAACTTTTAAGTAGATAATATTATATGAATGGGATTTTTAACGACATGTTGTGGGTTTGATCACTTCACGAGGAGATAAAATGTTAAATATTTTTCCTCAAATTAAAAAGGAAAGGATATGAATGCTCCGTTCTTCACTTTCCGTCAGTTCCAAGCATTATGACTTTATGACTCACGCTCACTCTCACTCTAATATAATGCACTCTCTCTCTAATATAATGTAATTACTATTAACATTTTGAAATGTAATTATATTTGAACAAATTTTTTTTAGCTTCACGCTGTATCCAGCACGAGGCAGGGTAGGCAGAGGGAACCCGGGAACCTAATGTTAAGACACTCCGTTCCACTTTCGTTCCCCACTTTCCACCGAATTTGAGACATTGCGTGTTGCCAAAGCGAAATAAAGAAACATTCAATATTTAAATTGAAAATATTAAATATTTCATTTCCTCGACCGGGATTTCTGAAACATTTGTCTGCAGTTAGTAAATGCAAGTTGCATAAGATAGCCAACTGGTGCAGTTGGGCCGCGGCAGCGCGTGCTGTCTAATTAATTATAATACCACTTTCATTATACAATTTAATGGAGTTTTCATTAATGACGGTAACTGATGTTTTATATGTGAATTTATGTGTTTCTTTGTAGGTATAACAAATTATGTAAAGCCTTGAAAATTGTAATAGATCACATTTTTTGTGGCCTAGTATTAAAATGTATTTAGTATGAATTAATTTAATATTACAAGGCCGTTGTGTCTCAGTAAAAGAGCGTATGTTTATCTAAAGCACGATGGTTGTGAATTTGATCCCTACTCAGTGGTATGATTTTATTGAATTTCCTTTCTCTGCTCTGAAAGATAAAACTCTGCGTTGAGTTCCGCCAATAACCTGCAATAACATGTAAGCTGCCGGAAAATTTAATGTTTTAGCAGTAGGATTCCTCTACCTTCCATGCTATCTTACGATGAACCTATAAAGCTAGATAAGGCCTTGCACAAGCAAAACGAAGAGGTTACTTACTGAGATAAAAAATATTACTTACTTACACAGGAGTAGAAATAGACTTTGCGGCTTACGCAGGGTAAACTTAAGGCGTAACTCAACGCCGCACTTTGTTTTATCAAATCTATACAAATGGAAGTTCATATTAATTATAAAAGAATAAGAAGTTTTTTTAAATTCAATATCAATGTTAGTGTACCTATTAATTAAATAGCTTTAATGATAATGACAGTTATCACTTTTAAAATAAAAAAGGCAATATTTTATACGTTAAAAGGTCTATTCATATAAGTTAAATAGAATATAAAAAAAACATTCATCAAATAAAATAATTGCTTTAATTATGTTCAATATTTTAATAACACGACGGTAATTTCCAAGTCTTGCAACACCTCCAACGGCCATTCATTACAGTTTTAAAAACAAATGGAACATAATAATATGCTATGATTATACTTCGTAATTATATCCAATTGCTACATTCGAAATCAACAACTGTTTTATAATGCCACTACGTTAAACTTACATTCTTACTTCGGTTTGCTAAAAGATGAGTCTAGAAGTACCTACTCAAGCAAAATAGTCAATATTTTACTAAATACATTACGCTGAAAAGGGCTTTAGTCATATATTTATTAAGGCAGTTTTTGTTTGTACAATTTCGTGTAAATATTCACTGAAACGTTTGTTTATAGCCGAAGGGCGTAGTTAAAATGGTCACATTCTACAAAGCAACGTTACAGCCCACCATCACGCGTGCTGACCTCAAAATTATAGTATTAAAGTCCGAACAAAGACACCAAAAGACTTTTGAAATTAAATTTTCGAAAATGGCATCCGCGAAATCAATATGGCCAGTTTTAATTGTTATAGAACATAAATTGACAGGTCGTGGCCGTGTATTTTTTCTGTTTTCAAACGATTAATTTCTTTGTGGTTTCTTTTCCTTACGAGCATATAATTATTATATGTTTGTACAAAGCCATGTTTTCTCGTACCAAATGTATAATTTATGCTTTTTTTAATGTGTAATGTAAAATTTTAATTTCGAAATACAAATAAGTATATACATATGGAAAGAATAGTCAGTCGGTTAGCCCCTATCGGCTGGTAGAGTTGGTCACTGTAGATTTTGTCGATTTAAGGATATCTCACTTGGATAGGTAGGTACTTGTAGTTCTAGATAACTACATTAAACTTTAAAGTATTTACATTGCCACCTGATGAGATATTTACCGCAAAAGGAACATTTATCGGCCGAACAATAAGTGACAATTTTTCGTCTGCCGTTAACTTTTTAAATAAAGGTTTTACATAATTAAAGTAAGTATTGCAGCAAAGTTAATTAATTGTTCTGATAATATTTTATTAATAGCTTAAAAAAGAGAAAAGGGTTAATATCATATATCCAGGTTCCCTTTCTAGCAGCAAAGACAAAATAAATGATGTGAGCCAACGCAACCAACATTTACGAACGTTTAATGCATTATTTTTATTGCATTTTGTATTAATAATTTCACAAAAAAAAAATTCGATCAACCTACGATTATAAAATTTGGCAAGAATTATCAGCTTGCAATAAAGAAAAAGTCTGAAATCTGAATATTATGAGGCATAATAAAAAAATTGAAATAATACATTAAAAATAATATTGAACAAAGAAAAAAAAACCTGAAATCTGAATAATTTATTCTTATTTATAAAGTTACGAAAAATAAAACACTCCAAACCTACATTTGTAGTTAATTTCATAGATACCCTCGTGGCTTGGTGACATAAAGGTGTGATTGTTCACCCAACGGTTTGGGTTTCATTTTGAGTAGAAGTTTAATTCTTTTCGTTCTGGTATACGAGTCAATATGAGGCGTTGAGTTTCGTCACATAAGAAGAGGGGAACAGAAGCAAATTATGGTGAAGAGGTGTCTTTACACTAGGTTTCCAGGTACTAACTATGTTTCATTACTAACTAACTAGTCTCATTGTACAAAATAATAAAGGAATTAAAATTATTTCATTTAAGTATAATTTGTGTATACACAGGGAAATATCATTGAAAAAATATATATATTTGTAGTAATTATAATACAAAATGTGTGTATATGCCTGTAAAGTTAAATTTGTCAACTGTTATAAGTTGTACCTACATCCATTTGAACTCCGATTGAATTTGTTTGGATCCTTCAGTTCACATGCAATTTGTATTCGACATAAAAAATATGTAGGGCAGTAGATCCTAGAAAAGTAATCTCTGAAATAGTATGAAAAATCTGAGTGTATCCAAGAAACGAGTATGACTCTTGTTCAAAAATAGCTCGCCTTAGAAAATAATAATAATAATGGACATATTTATTAATCCAGCGAGTTTCTAAGTGTGTATAATTACTTTAAAAATTGTTAAAATGGCTATACTTATATACTTAGTGTTAGATACTCACATCACCTAACCGCAGGTGTTTGGTACCAACAGTCGATAAAAGAGTGGTCTCGTGATATTATCGGACACTTTCTATATCTATGCTAATTATTTATAGTTTTTGAATGAATGTTATTGTTATTGAGAGGGCTTAAACATACATGTACGCTTGGGTAATTCTAATTGTAACATTGCCCCGAGCTTTTTTTACTACACTCAGGTACTCTCAGGGTAAAAGGAAGGAGACTATTAGGTACTGATCTTTGTATCTTATTAATGCTAAAAAGGACAATATATCAAATACTCTACACTAAAAGTATAGAGGCAAAATGAGCAGGCGTTTCCAGAGCATTTCTTTTACGGGATACTCCCGTGTAATAATAATGTTTATGTAATTTTAATAATTATATTTATGATCAATACGTTAAACATTCATAATTCCGCCGAAGTAGAAGCATTGCGTGTTGAGTGGCAGAACTCAACGCCGCACTTTGCCTTATTACCAGAGCGAAGTAATGAAACATTAAATGTTTAAATTGAAAATATTTAATATTTCATTTCCTCGACCGGGGATCGAACCCAGAACCTGTCGGTTACAGTCATACGCCTGTGCCGCTTCGCCACGACAGGCCATAGAGGTACTTAATTTGTCCTATTATTATATATCTAACAATTATATATTTAACTGTGTGATATTTAAATTTGATATCACAAAGTGATTAGTGAGGGAAGAAAATATTCCACAGAATTTTGTTATAAAATCTGTTTTTTACATATTATTTACAGTCACATACTTGTCCTTTACGCCACGACAGGCCTCATACAGGACTTTAAGTACATCCTCTTTAAAATTTACTACATGCTAAAAAATAATTAAATAATTGAATAATTACATAATAATTGAGGCACACGTGTTTGTTTTTTAGCGAGCGTTATGTAAAACAAAGGAAAGGAGTTGTTATCAGTGTTTATAGAAGCAATTATTTATTGTTCACGGTTCATCACATTTAAACATACTGGCCATAGTTAACGCATTAACAACTTCCAATGAATATTATAAATATTTAAAAGTGACCGAAACGCTATATTCGTGTCGAGTTTCCAGCTATTATTACAAGAGCTGTAACTGAAGTGATTTTGAACGCAACGAGGGTTTAGTTTTCATTGGTACGTACGCTGTCTTGCGACCAATTAACGTATAACAAACTTTGGCCGTAGCAAATTGTCGTACAGTTTTAACAATTTGAATTTTGAAATTTTAAGTAAATTGGTATAAGGATGTGTTTACGATATAAGCTTAATGTCTTTTTGTATCTGTATAAAGTATCAATATAAAAACCATATACCTATATGATTTTTATGATTAAAATATGGTAGCTATTTTTAACCTGCAATGTTTAATTTTATATAATATAATATGTACTTACATAATCATGTTTTCATTTTTTTACCCTAATTAATTCGAAAATTAACATCTACGTATTTACATACTCTGATAGAAAAGGTAGTAAGGAAATTCATATGAGTTTTGTAGGTAATTATCTTTATTAATAATATATTTATATAATAAATAATTGTTTGTCGGTTGCTAAATTATTTAATATTAATTATTTTTCTTTGTGTTTTTCCATCTTTACATGAAAATGAAATTCCAAGGTACCCTCCGCCTACCGGGGATCTAGTGTTAAGGTACTTCCGTTCCCATTTTCCGCCGAATTTAAGGCATTGCGAGTTGCGATTGGCGGGACTTTCACCAAACCAAAGAGATGTAAATATATTTCATTAGAAAACATTAAATAATTTATTTCTTCGAGCAAGGATTTAGCCCGCAACCTATAGGGTTTAGCGTCCTCTATATATTACTTATAAGTTAACATGTTTTAATAGTAATTAATGAGACTTGCAGTTTACTATAAAAAAGGCGGAATTACCTTTTATAATGCACTAGTGAAGTACGTTTCTCATATATATTACGTATTCAAATATCTTGAGCTGTAAAAATTAATGTTATTTTTCCCTAGAAGCAAGCCGTGTGCCGCGCCCCTAACTGCCAGCCCGGCACGCGACGCGGACATCAAACACTGCTGTACAAACACGCTGTTTCCAACGTAGCGAATGGATTTCACACAATAATGCCCAAATACTAGCGGTATTTCTAGTTTAGATCAATTTTTACGTAGTAATATATGAAAACAAAACAAAATACACTAGGTACACTTTTTAAAAAACTATCTATTCTAGGAAGACGTATAAAATTTTTAACGTGACAAAATAACACCTTAAAGTTTTAAAAACAACATATTTTATTTATTATAATTTTAAGTTCACAGTTTGTCCCGACTAGTAGGGTAGGTGGAGAGATAAACGGGAACCAAAAGACAAAGAAAAGAGAAACAAAACTTGATCTTTACTTTATTGTAGGAGTACATAATGATAAAGAATGATAAGGGTTAAGACACTCCATTTCCTGATTATCGAGAAACTGCGTAGGTACAACAGTTAGAAAAAAAATCTTTCCCCTGAATGGGGATCGAACCGCTAAACGTCACTTATACATTTTTACTATGTTTTTTAAAGTGTTATTCCACACTTAGGACAGAAAATACTAAACTTAAATTTAAATTCAAGTTTAGTATTTCAGTCCTAAGTGTGGAATAACACTTTAAAAAACATAGTAAAAATATTAAAAAAGATAGTTCCTCTCTTGCCAAACGATAATTCTTACGAGTTGTCTTTGGGTAGCGGAAATTTGTAAAAATATATTCCCTACAGAGATGCTAACAACATAAATAAGTTGTAACAAGCGTATAAGAATTTCGACGGAGCTTGGTGAGAACGAATGGCTTAGTTGGTCAGAGCGCTGGAACGGTTTTCCAGAGGCGCGGGCAAATCCTGCGTCGTTCAAAATTTTAATACGCTTTTTAAATTTAAGTTTAGTAGTCACTTATACAATCAATAACCGTCATATTGCAGGACGAAAGCCACAATAATTTTTGAATGTTATCTCAGCTACACGCTGTATCCCGCACATGGTAGGGTAGGCAAAAGGAACTAGGGAACCTAGTGTTAACACACTCCGTTCTACTTCCGTTTCACATTTTCTGCCGAAATTGCGCCATTGCGTGTTGAGTGGCGGAACCCAATGCCGTGCTTTGCCTTTGCCTACCAGAGCGGAGAAATAAAAACATTAAATATTTAATTTGTAACTATTGAATATTTCTTTTCCTCGAGTGGGGATCGAACCCACAACCTATCGTTTACAGTTACACGCTTGAGCTTGCCAGTTATTTTGAGCACTTATCATGTGTCAAACACATCTCTCTATGTCCATTCAATTAATATGTATTTTATTTACTACTAGCGTACCCCCACGGCTTCGCCAGCTTGAATTATTCTATTTACCAATCTTTATTACTTTCTGTAATAAAATTATCACTTTTAAAACAATATCTAAACATTGAAGACTAAAATTTCTACTTAATTAATAAAAAAATATAGCAATTTTGTCGAACTAGATATTTTAAATTGATGTAACATTTTATTTATCAACCGATTTAAATAAGCCGCTAAAAGGAAGGAAGGGAAGGTTGCTAAAATATAACAGTGAAAACTGAAACAAACTGACTTATCTTAAAATATTTGTTATATATACTCTTTTTATCTATCATAAGTTTTGAATTAATATGTCAAAATAAATTGTTACCTCAAAGATATTTTAAACTTTAAATTTTATTTAATTAGACCACACTAGGAAAGAAAACACTAAATTTAAAAGCATATAAAAAAATTTAATGCAGGAAAATTTGAACCCACGCCTCTTGGAAACCATGCAAGCGTTCTGACTAACTAAGCCATACGTTCTTATCAAGCTATGTCGAAATTTTTATACGCTTGTAACAACTTATTTGTGGAATAACATTTTAAAAATAAAAAATAGTAAAACATTAGAACTCAGTATATTCAAAAACCAGGAGGTCAGTCGTTACACAAGAGTAAGACTCAATTTTTTTATTTATTTATTTGTAAATGGGAAAAGTAAAATGAAATCTTTAATATTTTCATTTCTTCGTTCTGGTAACAAGGCAAAAAAAGAGCGGCGTTGAGTACCGCTACTAAACGCGTAATGCCAACGGACTATCTTAGCATTAGGTATCCAAGTTCCCTAACTTAACCTACCTTGCCATATACCGGATACAGTAGATACCAAATATATAAACAGAATTTGTTGAGAAAAACCTAATGACACCAAATTTATTATCTATTACTGACTTTTACTGACTGACTTATAAGTTTTGTCTCCTATCTTAAAGCTCAACCATCACACCAGCTCGATGACGATATAGTCATTTAATTGTTACCTGATCGACAACGCATAAGGAACTTGACAATTATAGTATATATACCAAGTTCATTTTACGACGTTACGATGAAAACCTGAAATTTTAATTTAGAGAAATTATATATTATTATTATTATATATTATTTCTGTTTTTATTTTTCTAGTACAATAAAGAATATTATATATATTTTAATAAAAAGACATTAGATGAGCAAACACCATCATCACTTGATAGTGACTGTTTTGAACTAAAGAAAGATTCATATAAAACTTTAATCATTTTAT
Source organism: Eueides isabella (assembly GCA_019049475.1). Lineage (NCBI taxonomy): Eukaryota > Metazoa > Arthropoda > Insecta > Lepidoptera > Nymphalidae > Eueides > Eueides isabella. The sequence goes on from CM032405.1 coordinate 6,400,745, forward strand.
ATTTGAATTGAGTTGCTTTTTATTTGAGTTTACTTGGATCAAACTATTTTATTTATTATTTTTAATTATTTTGTGTTCTAATAACATTATCACTTTTAAGCCATCACAAAAGTGAATTAAAATTGTGTTTGTAGCAATTTTGCCCGAAATAATACATAATTGCTAAATATATTGAGTTGATATTATTTTCATTTTCGAACCGATTGAAATAAACCAACACTACAAGTGATACAATAGTGAAAACTGCATTCAAATCAGACTAGCCGTTTTCGAGATTAGCTCGTACAAACGCAGAAACTATTAAAAATCACTATTTTGGGTTCCATTGTATAAATAAAAGTCATTGACAAGTGAGGCTCTTGCTTAATCACACCCGTTTCTTCGACGGCCTCGCAGCGTCCTTCTTGACCCCGACGACCCCCAGTATATAGGCAGGTTGCATTCCTCAGTCTGAAGACATTTTCGCCGTCGCCGTAAGAGGCGACAAAGCCAGTCCTTTCTCACGGCACGTTCAGACGGGGCCAGACGGTCACAGACCATCCTGATTAGCGTACGCGGGGCATTCCCCTGCGATCGCTGCTTCTTTCACGAGCGTTCATAAAATCTCGTATACATTTCTTCAGGGGCGAGCCACACTCGCCCCTCCACGCCCGGTGACGCTGTAAAGACTATCCCAGGTCAACAGCAGTTAAGTCACTCAGAAAAAAAAGGCTCTTGCTGTAGTTAAATTAACACGTATCTAACACGTATCACATAGTCAATGTTAAAGCTAAAACTACCACACAAATTGTAGAAAAAAAAGAAAAAAAAAGATTTTTAAAAATATATCTTCCATGTACAGACTTATCACTGGATAAGTTACAAACTTCGTATAGATGTAAATATATACTTTTAAGCTTTTTTTTACTTGCCGGTGGACATTATTGTATGAATAACGTGATGCGTTTTTAATTTATTTTAGGGAAGGTGTGGTAAATTAACGCCGTGGCTTGTCTTGCTATTGTAGATAAATTTAAACTATTGAAATATACGAATAATACACGAAACAGATGAAATCTATAACTACTGCATGTACGCATAGATTGTTGATTGGGGCTATATTGCGCCTAAGCTTCAGTCCTTAACAGTGTAGGTGGATCAACGTATCTAGAGATATTTTACATTCAATGTCTAGCCTCCAGTGGGCTAAACTTGGCGCGAAGTGTAACTTCAGCTGACCACTAGAATCCCGTTATTTCTACGTCCACAGTTTTTTTTTTATGGAAAAGACAAGGCAAACGAGCGTACCTGATGGTGAGTGATCACCGTCGTCCACGGCCCCGTGTAACGCCAGGGGAGCTACAGGGGCGTTGCCGGCCTTAAAGGTGGAGGTAGACGCGCTTTTCGAAGGTACCCATGTCGTATCGACCGGGAAATACTGCCGCGGGTAGGTCGTACCACAGATGTGTATCGCGTGGAAGAAAATTCCTACGAAACCACAGTAGTCGAATACCACGTGTCCAGATGATGTGGATGGTACTTTAGCTCTGCTGATGACCCCCAGTTTCTTAAGGGGAGTGTTCTCGAAAACTGGTGATACGACAAATGGCGTTTTTTTAGCGGTTAACGCGCAGACTTGTGTCTTCTGGGGGTTGAAGTGAACAAGGTTCTTTTCACCCCATGCGGAGACATTCTCGAGGGATGCCTCAACGCAGGACACAAGTTGATTTCGGCAATGGTCGACGTTTTCCCGAGAAAGACTTGCATGGCCGGAGTATACAGTGTCCACAGTGCATAACAATGTATGTCAGAGTCCTTCAACATATCATTGATATGCAGAAGAAACAGCGTAGGGGACAGCACGCAACCTTGGGGGACGCCGGCGTTCACGGGCATGTATTCGGAGCAAAAACCGTCGACCGCGACCTTGATGCTGCGCCCAGTGAGAAAGCTAGCAATCCACTTGCATAAATTCTCGGGAAGCCCGTAAGATGGAAGTTTCGCAAGGAGCGCCCCGTGCCACACACGATCGAAGGCCTTTGCCATGTTCAAACTAACTGCCAGGCCCTCTCCCTTGCTATCAATAGCCGCAGCCCAGCGGTGGGTTAGGTAAACCAGAAGATCACCGGTTGAGCGACCCCGACGAAAGCCATATTGGCGGTCGTTAATCAATCGGTGATCCTCCAGGTAAACCAAGAGCTGGCTATTAATTATGCTCTCCATAATTTTTGAGAGCAGGGAGGTAATAGCCTGTAGTTAGTTGGATCGGCACCATCGCCTTTTTTCGGAATCGGGTGGATAAGAGCGCTCTTCCACGAATCTGGGACGGTGGGTGGAGATGTTACACTACTACTCAGCTTCACGCTGTATCCCGCACATAGCAGGGTAGGCAGAGGGAACCTGGGATCCTAATGTTAAGACACTCCGTTCCACTTTCGTTCTGCAGTTTCCGCCGAATTTGAGACATCGCGTATTGAGTGGCGGAACTCAACGCCGTGTTTTGCCTTGTACCAAAGCGATGAAATAAAAACTATTGAATATTAAATATTTCAATTGAAAATATTAAATATTTTATTTCCTCGAATGGGGATCGAACCCACAACCTTTCAGTTACAGTCACACGCTGTGTGCCGCTGCGGCAGGACAGGCCTCATGTTTATGTTACACACTTTGAGATAAAAAAGTGTAATGTTTTCCGCTGTATTATTTAAATTAGTTATTTACTCCTTATTCAATTAAAAGATAATCTTTGTTTATTTTTATTACCATCATTATAAGTTTAACTAAGTATATAGACAATTATAGATCATATGTTTCTTTTTATATAGATATGAAGTGTCAAATAACTAAGTAGTTTAAAAAAATAGCAAAGTAGGTATATCGTTTAAGTACGCTCCGATTTGTCCACCGAGGCTTCAATATCATTTTTTTTGACCTTTTATTATCAAATTAGTACGAGAAATATTGTATAGCATTAGATTACTCAGCGAATAATGATGAAAAATGCACAAAAATTTGCGGGCATATCGATTTATTTCGTAAGTTGGTTTCTTTTTTCAATAAAATATCTATCGATTTTCACTCTTCGGAATTTCCTTTACTTGTATTGTAACTTCACGGTAAGTACGAGTTATTGTTACTTTTGTTTGTGTTGCCCCAGAAGCTTGAATTCTTATCTGATCCAAGAAATCGCAGTCTTAAATATTTTATAACCTCTCCTCTTTCACCTTGATACCTCAAGGCAATCATATGATAAATGGTCTTCATAGATGAACGGCAAAGTTGCCAAAGAAAAAATAATGGCCCAATTTTAGCGCTTTGTCTTATCAAAGCTAGGTAATGGAACATTTTGCAATAATTAAAAAGGAATACAAAATAAACAAATATTAGAACACATAAATTTATTATTTATTTACATCAAGTAATATTCACATAGTTTGCTAAAGCACAAGTATAGTGCCGCTATTGTTGCTCTTTAACATTAAGTTATTATAGTAGGAACAAGATAACTTTTGTATGCACTGTTTTACCATTTAATATATTAATTTATCGATTTATTGATGGTAAGAAATCTTTAAATGTTACATTTATTACTCTGCAATATTTATAATTACTACTTTTAATATTTCTTTTACTTTCAAGAAATTGTTTTTAAATTATTAATTTTTATATGGTAAAACAGTTCGTACAGAATAAATATTTACAAAATAGCCCGTGGTTAATTCTAAATGATAATATATTAAGAAAAGAGAATTGTCAATATTCATGGTAATCAGTAAATAACAGTAAAGTAACTTATGTCGATTCAATTTATATTGTACAATCTACCGCCTGTCCAAAAATAATAATCAATATCACTGTAAATAATGAAGTTTTTATTACAAAGTTTTGTTTACGTATATTGGAAAATTGAGAAGTCTGGCACATTTAAATCACTGAATAGAGTCCTGTGTATCTACAGTTTTATTACGTATACTTAGATATATATGATAAAAGGGTTAACAAATTACAAAGGAAATGCCAAATTTGTAATACATTATATTACGTAGTATTAGTTTCTCAAGTTCCCTCTGCCTACCCTGCCATGTTCGGGATATAGCACTAAGCTGAAAAAATAGGAAGTATTCTCTTAATAAAGAGGTTTCATATATTAATTTATATTATTATTATTCTAAATAATTTTCACGTGTTGACATCACAGTAAAGTATTCCAATTTTCACTATAAAAGAAAACATTTAGTACCCATATCGTGACAAGTTTTAATAGTATTTGCTTGTTTAACTTTTGCGTGACTGAGTTGTTAACTGATTGAGTTATTTATTCTAATATATAACATAACAGTTATTTGTTTGTACAATTGAGTGTTATGCTATCAGCTGTGTCTGATAAACATCTCTATTAAATATTTTTGAGACCTGTCGTGGCGCAGCGGCACAAACGTGTGACTGTAACCGACAGGTTGTGGGTTCGATCCCCACTCGAGGAAATGAAATATTTAATATTTTCAATTTAAATATTTAATGTTTTCATTTTTTTGCTCTGGTACAAGGCAAAATACGGCGTAGAGCTCCGCCACTCAACACGCAATGCCTCAAATTCGGCGGAAAGTGAGGAACGGAAGTGGAACGGAGTGTCTTAACACTAGGTTCCCGAGTTCCCCTCTGCCTACCCTGCCATATGCGGGATAGAGCGTGAAGCTGAGAGAGAGTGAGAGAGAAATATTTTAACTGTGCATGCGACCATTTAAAGTTTTTTTACAGATGTAAGTATAACAACTACAAATTAAATAGTTAAAAAATGGCTTTCTATGATAAGATGGGGTTATGTTTTTTCCCATAAGTGGACTGAAAACCGACAACAATTGTGTTTTAAAGTTAGACGTAGTCCCACTGTGTCAGAATAGCCTCAGTATGTTTTAGGGCATTACCTGTATGCTAAGTTAAAGATATGGAAGTAGCTTTTAAGACTAAAAGTTATTATATAGGTATTGTGTTTGTTTTCCAAAATGTTCCGGTTTCGGTTTCAGTGGCTTAAATGTGGAGCTGTCTTAATTATATCCAAATGAAGATAAGTACATAGTTTATTTAGAATTTATTTTATTTTTACCAAATAAATGTATTCGTATATCAAATACGTTATGGCAATTTAAAATTATATATAAGTAAGTACCGACATAAAACACGAGCGGTAGATTGTACTAATTGAGCCAAATTTATAATATAATCAGTAACGGTTTGCTTAGTAAAATTATTTTTATATTACTCGCTATATGCTCTAACAACTCTGTAGTTTTACCTAATAGCTATAAAATAACATTCAATATCAATAACTATACATCAAATAATATTTACACCTAGGCATTATCACTGGCAAATCGGTATTAAAGTTACTATTTCTTCATATTGCACATTGACGGAATTTTATATTAACATTTAATTGGTAAACTTCATATAATTTTACATATTGCTTTTCTAAATGCCAGCCGACACAACCCACAATAAATAATTTAGGAATATAATCTATAAAATATTAAGTACTTAAATAGAAACTATCACATTTATTCGAACGAAGCTTTGTACAATCGAACTAATCTATTTACATTATTAAATAGTGAAGTACATTAGCTAGATTAGTGGAAATAGAGTAACGTCACTAGGTCCATTTAAACACAATGTAGATAAAAGTCCTTAATATCGATAATGCCGATTAGTAATCGAGTAGTCGTCGATCGTAGGCATCTGGCGCGATAGAACGCGCCATCTCGTTTCATTTTGACGCGTTTACAACTAGATTTGTCGCGGCTTCCTCACTCGCGCCTATGCTCATAGCCTTTTTCTTTAGGATGCCCAAATCTGTGACGTTTTCTAAGAAGCTTTTGTGTGCCGAAAGCACTTTTGCGCTTTCGACATCTTTTTTAAGCTCCTCCATGTCTCGTTTGAGCTTTGCTCGTCTATTCTGGAACCATGTGATGACCTGCGCGTTGGACAGTCCAAGCGAGCTCGCTATCTCATCTCTGTCGGCTGGAGACAAGTATTTTTGATACAGGAATCGCTTTTCAAGTTCAAATATTTGATGATTTGTAAATGCCGTTCTTGATTTTCGTTTCTTTTTTGGCTGTGGCCTTGAATTGAAGAGATTTAGATGATTGGACTGACCATCTGTAAACAAAGAAAACAATGTTTAATTTTCACAAGTTTATGTAGCATAACTTATATTTGTAAGTAAAAATAAAATATAAAAAAAACAATATATTAAGTAATTAACACCTTCAACGAATTACTTTAATTAAAACTATAATAAAAAGATAGTAAAAAAGTAGTTTTTATGTCTATATTGTACGAGTATGAAACTAGGTATGTGTGTATAAGAAACGCTCAAACTCGTTATCAGGTACTAAAACATTATTCGAGTCTATGGCACTGCAATAAAGTGCCCGCAGCGCTAAAATGTAACTCTTCCGTCGTAAAAACGTATAATAAAAACACCAGGACTCGTTGCATTTTAACGAGCTTACAATAATATACGGGCTCTTGGTAAAATCTATAGAAAGAAAGCAATCACATACAAAGTTGAAAAATGCCATTGGAATAATTATTATTGGTATTATCTATATTAAGGTTTTAGGTGTGGAGCCTATTATTGGAACGGTTAAGTGCCTCCATAATAGGCAACGGAAATGAACAAAACAATAAGTATTCTTATCTAAGTATCGCAAGCTGTCCTACTTCTATCTTTATCTACGTAATTTCGCTATGCTCTAAAATCGTGTTATTGGTGTAATTGTTTTTTTTGTAATTAACTTGTTAATATTTATGTTTAAGGCATGTATGTTAATGCAACAGATAGGGTTTTCTTTTTAAGATTTCAAATTGAACATAATTATGATTTGAATATGATAAATTTGGAAATGAATAAATTATACTTAAAAAATGAATGTCGTAGAAATAAAAATAATGAACGTTTTGGCTAAATACCTATATTTACAAATTTAAATTGATAATTTTCTACACAGTTTTTAAAATTTTTGTTTCAGTAAGAATATTTTATTTGAGATTAAATTAGCTTCAAGTGATTTAATTATAGTCCTTGATAATTCAATGGTTTAATTCTTAAAAGGCCTCGTTTCCCAGCGTCCCTTGAATGAATATGACTGTTCTTATTTCATGAGATCACTTAGCCGCGGTGAACCACAAGTATTAATAATACAATAAAATAACATTTACGTCCGAGATGGTGTCGTTAAGTCTAACGGCCTATGCATTGTCAGACAATCGGAATTTTCTTTTAAATTGTAACGTACAATTATTGACACCGCAGCCATAAGAGATACATAAAATGGAATATTATTTTTGTAGCTTTTAAACACTATAATATACAATAATTGCATTCTTTTAAAGAAAAAAAAATAAGAAACTTAAGAAGTTTGTTACTTTTTTCGTCAAAATTAAATTTCATATAATTTTTTAAAGCATTTATACATGTTATTCATTATTATTTCTGATTTCATTCATACTTTCCGAGAAGAATACAACAAGTTGAACATTCCAAAAAATATAAAACATATGCAACTAACACAATAATTTTCCTTAATAGCAGACACAAATACTTCTTTCATATACGACGTTTGGCAAATAAAAAACAAAATCTAATCATTAATTATTGCAATTCCATTCGTTGGAAGTTACATCCAATTTAACAAACGTCGAAATAAAGGGAACAATTTATTTAAAATCGGCCTTCGCAATCGACAAAGCTAAATCGGCTTTATTAATCACAGCCTAATCGCATCCTTAGCGAATTCGGTGCTCAATTAGGACTGAATAAAACACCTAAAGTACTAAAAAAGAGGTGAGTCCAAACACAATTCTTAAGGCATGCCCTACACCTGACATATTTGCAATGAAAAATGAAATATTCGTATAAAATTATAATCTAATTTATAACGTTGCTCTTTTAATGGACAAATTGTACAAATATCATTTGACACCTTGGACCGATATGTGAATTTCTTATTTCTTCTTTTCAATCTTTTTTTTTTTAATTTGAACAAGATTTCTTAAATTAACTAACATTGACTATTTAACTTTTTTTTTTAATTCGGTGGTTAATATATTTTTTTTGTGTTAGGTTTGGAATCGTTATTTTCGTTCAATTTTACTTTAACGAACGCTAAATTGTCTGTCTGTATAGCGCTATATGTTTAGTGGACAATCGTCTAAAGTCACCGAACAAAAAACACTCAATCAGTCATGGCACATTGTTAACGTTTGATCGCAGCTGATGTGATTTTTATTCTCGTAATCTTCTAATGTTATATTAATTGTATGAAATATTTAGTGGAATTCTTTTAACATCAAAACTGCACAAATTAATTTCATACAAATATTAACACTATTTACGATATAAATAAATGCGAGCATTGTCCTTGCTAACATCCTCAAGTCGTAAGAACTTCAATGATGATGACTGTTGTTGTAATTAAACTAATATGAATCATCCATTTCATTTTAAGGATTTAAATATAAAAGAATTATATATAACTTTTCTGCATTCCAGTTTGTAAGCTACATCAAGTCCAGTCTATTGAGAATTTTCCTTTTTCATTCGCACCTCGAGTGTAATTTGTCGTCATTTCTGATTTAATAATACAACAAACGCATGTGGTGTGGAATGCACAATCACTTCTTAGTACGTGTAGAATGCCGGGCATTCTCGATTTCGCCCGCCCGTCATGATTACCTTATTGATTTCCCTCCAGCCTCCTCTTTTTAACTTGTCACGATCGTCGTACTTAATTAATTCCTCAATAACATCACGTACCGCTGTGTTTGTGCGATGAACGCAGGCACATCTGACCCAGGTACCTTTAGGCACGTCTAAATCCAAATTAATCCATTTCAAAAGCTATTTGTATGAACGTAACGTTTTGACTTGCTTAAGATTTTAATTTACGATGCCTCAGAAGGGCATTGTGATCTTTTTCTTAATTTAATATACATTGACAAGTTATAAAGTAGCTGGCTAAGGAGTGACGAAAAGTAGAAGCAATCAGTACTAACATCGGATCTCGTTACTGGGTGATGTTTTGTCGATGATTCAATGGCCTTGTGGCGATCGATACGCACGGTGTAGGCCTGTAAAGGTTCATTTGTAGTATGTGAATGAATGTGGTCGTTTTTTGTAATATTACAAATTGACAGTTCATCTGATAAAAAATATACTCGTAAGTATTTAAGAGACAATATATTTCCAGATATAATTGTGCAAATTAACGGATGTTTTTATAAATTTTATCGTTGGGATTTATTTTCTTTAATCAATGTTTATTTTGTAATGAGATATTGTACTTAAGATAATTATGTAAACAAAATTTGAAATTAATTTTGAAAGGTACGCTGTAACTAAAAAAAAACATTTTATATAAGTACTTATGCATATAATGCAGAAAAGTTTTAATTTCATATCGTGTTGTCAATCAACTTAACCCAAAATGTAATAAACTTAAGACACGGTTGATCAACGAGAACTAAATACAATTGATAACTCACAATACTATTGTTCCTTAACGAGAATAAATTGAATATCCTGCCACGAACCACACAAGAACACGTTACACCGAAGAAAAGCTATTTAGTAAAGCTTCAACCACGTCCTAGTGTGGCGAAAAAAGCGTGGCGAAACGGAGCTTATGTGATTCATTCATTTTTTTTATGTAAAAAATATAGATAGCCTGTTTTTAAATGAATAGCTTACATATTAGGTAGATTCTATCGATGACGTTTACTTTTAAATTTGAGTCCTTGTAATGTTTGTAAGTAAGCACTTTTATAAAATTTTATGTTTTCCTGGATGCGGAAGCCGTTATGACCTAATAATAATGTCTACCGAGTCGAATTTGTACTAGCTACCATCGTATGAAGTGTTATTACTTTGAAATTCGTTATAAAACAATGATGATGATTTATTATTATTATCGATATCTGATCAATATCAACTTTCCTTTGTATCAAAAGTATAGTTTTCAGACATAATGTAAACAAAAAAGAACATTTTTTTCAGCTTCATGGTATATTCTGCACATGGCAAAGGGAACTTGAGAACCTAGTGTTAAGACACTCCGTTCTGTTCCCCACTTACTGCCGAGTTTGAGGCATTGCATGTTGAGTGGCGTAACTCTACGCCGCACTTTTAATAAGAATACAAACTTCTATATTTGAATAAAACGTTGTTGAAATACAATAATAAACGAGCTTATAAAAGTCAGTTTCAAGCCACATTTCGGTTTTAAATTATTAATTAATATGCATGTTTTTTATATCGAAAAGTATCAAAACATTATTTGATGGATCAGGTATAATAATAGGTGTAAAATATCAGTTCTCTAATCATAATGTAATAAGTAATAATAACAGTGTAGAAAATATCGCATACACATGAGCGATCGCGCCGATATTAATGACTGTAATTCTTTACTTGTTATTCATAGCGGCGTTTTTTCAACGTTTGGTGTAGTTTTTTTTTTTCTTTGTTATTCAGAAGTCCGTAAAGTTTGTTTCGAACATATGACTGCAGTGAGGCGTATTAGTTATAAGTAGAAACATTTAGTTAGTCTTTTTTTTTTTATTCATTTTATTATATGCTAATTGCATTTTTCGCCATGTCACATATAATAGAAATCAAATTCAAATCGCGAGTTTCAGAATATATCTCAATAATTTTCATTTCTTATATATTTCACATTTAAAAGAACCATTTTATATTTTCCCTGGAGTCAACCTTAATAATATTTAGCATCATTTTATCAAGCGGCATTATCAAAACATCCACAAAGCTGCGTCGCAGTTGAACGGTCGGATTGTCTCCACGGCCGATTGACGCTGTCTCGACATACGTCTTATTAACTGCTCATAGTCATATTTTTGTTACACTCATTATTAGACCTGTTACTTATAATATATACATATATACGCATACTTAAAAGTCAACGTCAAAATGTTTGATTCAAAATAAGAAATTACATAGTTATTTCATTCAACGTCAAATAATTTAACACCAGTTCACTAAGGTTAGTGTGTCTCAGACCTGAGAGGAACTGGCGGCGGCGCAAGAATTTCAGCGAGATTTTGTCTATAGAAGCTTTTTATGCTTTTTCTTATATATGGTAGAGATTCACCATATGACATATACATTGTATATGTTACAGTGAAAGTATACTTCTAATATTAATATGTTCTCATTAATTGTACAGTATTTATGGTATTTACAAAGGTAAATGATAGTTGCTTATCATGTATCGACTGTAAAGATTGCTTAGTAGCGATCGCCTGTGTTGATAAGGCCGCCATTTTACCAAAATTGTAATCCACTTCTTGTCTTGTCTTTCATGTATTATTGGTGTAATGTAGTATTAAATAAACAAAATGCGTTGTGACTTGTGCTTCTATAATTGTGTAAAATTAAAGTATTAATTTATATAGAAATGCAACAAAAAATACTTAATCTGAAAACTGCCGTTAGAAGCGAACAGAAAAAAAACACTTGTAAGCTTTTATGACCAAAGAGTAAATTAACCTATATGTACAAGTTAAGTGCGTACGTTGTATCCACAGAAATATAAGTATTTTCATAAACATTAAATTTACCTACAATAAAAATATTGTGTCATCTACCAAGCAATATTAAATATGTTTTTAATTATTAATCCACTACCATCTAAAGACGGAGCGTTGTGTCTATTAAAGACACTATAACATACAAATGGTAGTCACTTTAGGACTGCAGTTGATGAATGATATGCCTTTCCGTTCCAACAAATATGTTTTATTACTTATACATACGTTAGCTATTAACAAGGATACTATTTTCATACATTAGAGTTACATGTTTGTATATACTAGAGTGCATTAGCAATGAAGTACTTAGGTTAAAGTGTCCCATAGGATTTGTCTATTTAGGTTATAAGGTAAAGTAATTACTAAATAAATATAACTAATTGAAGTTTATTAAAATGTTGAATTGTTGTTTATTAAAATGTGGCGTTAAGTTACGCTACTCAACAAGCATTTTCTCAAATTTGGAGGAAAGTGAGGAACGAATGTGGCTTAATGACAACGAAGTGCCTTAACACTAGGGTAACTTGTCCTACACTGCCATGTGCGCAGCGTGAAGGTAATATGCTACGTGGATGTAGCTACTAAGGTATTATGTAAAATTTTAAATGTTTTAACTCAAAAGATATGATGTCATTTTGTTATTTCTATGAAACGAAATAAAATCAATATTTAAAAACATCTTTTAACAAAAGCTTACTTAAATACGCGATATGTCATGTTTCTTTCATTAAAAGAATTACTAATGTTAGTAATCAAGCGGCGTACGAACACTTTGAAACAGTCGCAGATGAACGGCTGGTTTAGCGCTACGGCCGATTGATCTACCGACAGACAACCGAATGAGCAGTAATGGCTCGTGACAATGTTTCTGTTCTTGCCTCTTAATTAGGATAAGTATCCGGTTAAGCTACTTCTTATACACGCTTTAATCTTAGTGTTAGATTTAAATCTATCTACGTGTGGATGAAAAAATATCATGGCAGCCTTTATGATGGCATCTTTATAACTAAACAGCTAAGAGTATGTAAATTGTAATGTAATTTTTAATAAATGCACTTTATCCGACATTCTGCATATTAAATAATAAAAATCAAATAAAAAAAGGAGGGCGACAATCTAATGTCAAGACAATTCGTTTTCTACCTTTCATCCGAATTTGTGTCATTGCATGTTGAGCAACCAATACCTACATCAATAAATATTTTTGTGCCGTAAAATCGTAGAAGTAATGTACGTAAAAGACTTGTGAAGAAAGTAGGTCTGAATACACGATAAATTGCCAAAATATTATAAAACAATGGGAAAACCACATTCTCACGGAGTCAGTTCACACGCCGTTCTAGCTCCTTCTGGTTTTACGCCCCGTTGGCCGCCACCAACAGTTTTTATAGCGTTATCGATTCGTGAATTACTTCAATGCGGTTTACTTTTTATAATGTAATCGCTACTGAGTTGAGAATTCGATTTACCGGCCAGTTACATTCGATGTTTTTGTGGCTGAACTAAAGTTTGGGTATTTTGGCCGAAATCGAGACTAATTTTAGCTACATCTTTTATTTTTATAAACGATTATTTTCATAAGAACAATCATAAGAATACATTCAAATAACATTTTATAATTTATAAATAGCCTTAAACACATTTTGATTTTAAATGACCGTATAACCTTTATATATAAAAACTTTATATATCTTAGTCTAAATATAATTACTTATAGACAGTAATACCGTATGCTAAGCGTTATTCGCTTGCATTCTGACATTTTAGTCACAGATAAAAAAGGCGGCATTTTACGTCAAAGTGGGCGCCAAAATGCAAAGCAAATTTGGAATTCGAACATAAATTAAAGGCGCTTAATGATGTTTCTGACTTGAACGCATACGAAATTCGAATCTGAAATATTTTGAAAAAAGAATGTCGCATCTAATACAAAAAGGTTGCACGCGTGAAGTACCGCGGCAGTTAGTGCAGGGGCCGTGACAGAGTAACGACCGATGTTTATCGTTGCAACCTCGTTTAATGATGTCGACTGTCTAGTTCTAGTAATGCTAATGAATAGTTCTCATCCAATCGTTTACCCGAGCTTGTTTTGTATGTAAATTATAATTGAAGGCTTAGTGAATCTGTGCTTTCCTATTAGCAAAAAGTACTTTTAAAATTACACCAAACAACTATAGGAAAACTTTTTTATTATAATTAATATAAATAAATTTAAAAATTACCAAACATTATAGTCATTTAGTAAAAAATAACAGAGGTGCTTTTAAATTAATTACCTATTTCGTTTCTGTTAGGTTTTAAAGAGTGGTTTCGGATACTTTGAAGATATGGTGAAGATAATTTTTTTACCACCTCTTCAAGTAAGTAGTCAAAACAAACCATTTGAGCCCCTTTCAAGATTCCACTTGACTTATTTATTTGTATTCTTTTATATAAACGTTTTAAGCATACGACAGGAGCAGGAATAATGAAGTGTTTAGTATCAATTTCTCAAAATTGACATTTGTGATTCGAGTTGAAAATTAGAATAAATGTGCCAAAGCATGTGGTAATTATATAAATATTTTTTTCTTTACACTTTTATGCACGATACAAGATATTTTATTATCTTTTATACTAAAGATTACCTGTAACAGATCACTTATAGTGATAAGGTCATCTTTGTAAAATGTACTCTTTTTTGTTATTTTTTATTTCTTTTTAAAAAAAATACTGAGCAAGTGTTCTATTAATGCTATATTAAACTTGGCCCACATGTTAAAACAACTAAGATTTATGTACAACTCAAAACATTCTAAATGAGGGTAAAGAAGCTCCGACGGCAAGTACAGTGGGCAATATCGGTAAATGGACTATCCTACATTAAAATATTTTTTCTTTATGAACGAATTGTTTATAAGATAACGATAACGTGGCTACGTTAAAACAAGCAAAGTTAGCTTATTAAAATATAGGAGATTACTTGTAATAGTAAAAAAACAATCCACTACGGCTAATCACTTCTATAACATTCTATAACAATATCAACAATTGCTTCTAAACTGAAAATTTACTCTTAGGCTTTATGATGAAATGTTAATTCTCAAATATAAAAAGCTCATATACATTCAAATAAAATCGGTAGCGGTAGTAAATCACTATAAGGCAATAATGTGGGCCGTGTGCCCCGGGGGATCGCACCGTGTACAAAACTTCCTTTTGTCGGTTCGTCACATAATTGCTTAAATTGTTATTAGCCGGAATAAAGACATATGACTCGGAGGGTGAATAGATATTTATAGCGAATGAGAGATGCCCTTTTAATGTTGTTCTATGGAGTGTTTAAGAGATATTTGGTTGAGAATTGGAAAGATTTATGCATTATTTTCGTATAAATAGTAACTTTTTTATTTAATGACAATACCGAAACATAAATTTAACACTAAGTTTAATATTATCTGTATCTACCTCTACGACATATTGAAATCTTTTCAGTCTTGACATAATGAATTGTATAATATAAGAAAATAAAAATAAATAACCTTTCTTAGCGTATTAACGCTTACGAGGCAATTACTGTAAACTTTTAAAACTATAACATATACGTCGTCGGCTAATAACGATGTTTTGTGTGGTCCCTAACGCCACGTGATGTCAAAACCGAAAACAAAACGCCTCCATGACAGATATATTAGCAACACCAGTTTTAAATAAAAAATACATTTGTTCACTTCTAGTAATAGAATTCAACGAAGAACAATCTTTCTATTTACGTAATAAGGCTTAAATTCTTTTGTATAGGGAGAAAAAGTTTGTCAAGATGATAGGTTAGCTATAGCAGTGACAATTGTCAGAAATGTTACTTTCATTATACATATGAAGTGTTGAAGTAATTGACACAATTTTAATGATTTTATGGCTTTAAATAATACAATTATTTTTCATATGTAGATACTCTGTAATTCCTCATGTTACTTATATCGTAGGTATATAGTTTAATTATTTGAAAAGAAATTAATGTTTTTCTTTTTTATATGTTATATGCTTAAATTAAATTATTTTTTGTTGTACAGTCTGTTTAATATATTTTTAGTTCTTTTATCTGCATTTTTGAGACAATTCATAAATTTAGTTGTTATTTTTGCGTGCACTTGATGATAGAAACATAATTTAATTTTTTAGGCACAAATGCATGTAACGTTGTGTGGTCCCGTGTTCGTGTGTTGTTACAAAAAAAGGAAAACAGGAAAAGTATATCGGATTGGGAATTTTGGTTTCACCCGAATCGGGATCAGGTCTTGCGAACTTAATTTTATACAAGACGATGAAATTGTAATGTTATTATCTCTATCTTCGGATTGTAATGTTATTATTTTATTACCTAAAAATATATTTTTATTACCTAAAAATAAGGACATAACGACGTTTTCTGTAAACGTAACCTAGGTTGAACGATTTATCGCCTCCAAAACCCACGGCATTTTGTAAAATGGCATGTCAATCGTCGGAGCGGCTTCGAAGATTACATACAAGAATTGTTCGTTTAAGGGTACCTATAAGATTATATTTATTATGACTTAAAACATCTTAACATTATAATAATGTCTTAATCACTAACTTTAAATATTCGCTAATTAAACATAAAATAAAACACACAACAAAGTAAAATTTAATACCTCATAATAACAGTTCTAAGCATAAATGCGCCTACAATACGTTCCGTCTTTTTAAATTGCTGGTAATATTTCAATGAGGCATAATACTTATATGCCGTTAGCTAATTCGGTAGCCCGCCATTTGTCAAAGCGGCACTAATTGATACCTATTTGTCTTTACGTCTCACAGACTTTGTATTACTTTATTCACCATGTTTTATGTATAATTATATCTATTTTGATAGTTATTTTGTCATGAATGGAAGAATTGAATTAAGGAAAGGAAAGGATAGCTTGTGTGTAATCAGTTAATTTTTATAAAGAAATAAATTATTAACTACTGTTGCCTTATTTTGTGGCTAGTGTTATTTAGTCTTTGGAACGTAGGCATAGTCATGTAGGTAAATCAGCAAAATATCGACTAAAAAATAATATATTAAGGTTAAAGGTAAAGGTAGTTTCTTTGTTAGACGATATTTTTTAGACTATTATTTATTATTAAATAATTTCATCACATTAACTCGTTTGTTGATTAGGTGATAATTTGTTTTTTTTATCAGTACGCTTCAAAGTAAGCTTAGTAAAATTGAATACAATTATTTTTTTAAAAAGTTCTTAATAACTATTCATACATCCCTATTTGGTTTAACTATTTAAATATAACGATATTGCTATATTTTCTAAGCTATAAATAGATTTAGGTAAACAGCTGGAAACAATTGTGGTGTTGCTACAATCAAAACGTCAGCGGCGATTCAGATTTATTCCCGAGACGGGATTTATTGCCAGCGGTGCGGGGACACGCTGAGATCGCGGATTACGACTATCCCGGGGCGACGATTTGTCTGTATTCACATGATTTGGTGTAACACGGTAAATTAAAATTAAAGGGGCCGTTATTTCATTACAAATGGTATAATCGATCGTTTATTGTGCTTTTTGTGTCTGAAAGCTCGTTTAATGTATTATACATAGTTGATTGATTTTTTTGTCGCAAAGCGGAGAGTCTAGTGTTGAAACATTCTGTACTCCTCTTTTCGCCTGTGTTCATAACATCAATACGTGTTGAGTCACAATTTATTCATTGTTGTTGAATATCATATAAGAAATTATAATGCCAATTATAATGCCAAATTATAATGCCAATAACTAGAGCTTTTATAATTTACTTATTTTACCTGTATCCGTGTCCAGTTTTGTGTATTTAAAAATAAGATTCCCTCTAAAAAATCTATATAATAGAGTATAAATTCGGAAGTACCTACTATAACTTAAAAGTCACGTAGTGATGTCGATTTCGGGTCCCCTTAGCAAACAAATAGCGATTCCGTATTAGGGTGACAACTTAAAGGGATGTTGGCACTTGACTGAGCACCTTCGATTTGGTGCGATTACCAAGCTGGTACTACTGTGATACTTTGTTTCAATTAATCGCGCCTACAAATCGTCGTTGTTAATTGAAATAAAGAAAAGCATTTTGTTTTAAAATTATCTATTGTATACAATATATTTGTAATTTCTAATCTGATATTTTCTTTATTTTACATTGTGTTAGGTTTCTTTTATTTTATCATTGTTTAAGTTATCATTGGGTAAAACAAAAATATAAATTAATTCCCTTAAATCAAATATTGAAGAGTAAATTCTACAATACTCGATCACTTCTAAGAAGCGACATTACTTAGTTATCAATTATGAACTTGTATTAACAAAGCAGAGATTATATGAAATGCACTGTAAATTGTATCGTTACCACGCATTACCACATTGTATCGTTACAACAAAACAATATAAATAAATAGTTTCGGTCATTTAAGCATATCACAGTTGAGCAGAGCACAGTTTGCACACGAACAATTTTCGTTAGCAAATCGAGGGGTTGGGGGGTTTGTCACCAGTGGGGCGTTTTCCATTTCACGCTCCGTTCGCCACTGATGACACCGCATTCCAGCCAGCAAATGGCTCGACAAATGAAGAGGGCGAGGCACGCCCAGTGTCATAACTGTCACGTAGGGGCGCTAGTTGGTACTGAATCTGTTTTATTAAGCTTGTGTACATTTTCGTAAGTTTCATAATATTTTTGATCATAATTCATTGTGGTTGTAGCCGTAAACGCTGGCATCTTTTGTGTGCGTCTAAATGTCAATTTAACATTATACTATGAATTTATTTAGTTTGAGATTGTCAGAAGGAATTTCGTTATTAATTAATGCAAAATTGAAAACATTTTTAAATAGACTTTTCAGAAAGGCAAGATTTTAATACGAATTATAGTACCTTTTATATTCAAGACTGCGCATGTTATGTTATAAATATCTACACCACGTTACTTTGATTAATAGAATATATTTATTTCTATTTCACACTTTATCCCTCAAACAGGGAAGGCAGAGCCTAGTATTAAAATACTCCGTTAAGTTCTCCACTTCCCACCAAATTTGAGGCATTGCGTATTGAGTAGCGGAACTTAACGCCGCGGTTCGCCTTGTTACCAGCCCGAAAAAAATAAAATATTAATTAATTAATTTGAAAATATTTTTACTAAAAAAAACTTCCTCTTGAGTTAACGCAGAGCAAATCTAGTAGCTTTCCCAAACAAAAATAAAAGAACGATCAAAGACCAAGCAATTTCATATGAAACATGAAAATTATACATAAACTATGATATCTATCAACATATGTAATTATGAGAGATATATATCATTTACCCAACGATAAATAGTTAATTGGTTTCAATTGTCAGTGGCCACTGGTAAGCGTAAACAATGGCAGTCGTAGACAATGTTGCTTGCTTACCTGTTTGTAACACCGAGTTGTCATTAGTATAACGACAAAGTCACAATTCTATTTAATTGCGATCGGAGAGTACATTTTATAACATTGTATCTTGTAAATGCTCATAAAACAATGAGTATTTATAATGAATTACATTTCTGAATAATTGTTCGGTATTACTTAGTGGTTTTAAGATGGCATAGGCTTAAAATGTATACAGAATAATTATTTACATATATTTTTTTTCTATACATATAAAGAAATATTGTCCGTCTTTTATTTTGCAATAACCGTGTTTTAAAAGAAAACATGTAGTTGACACAAAAACATAAGCAAACATGTTAAGAATATTTACATATTTTTCTGTTTGTTTGATCTATATATATATGTTTGTCGTATCTCCGGAACAGGGGAACCGATTTTTGTGGGAGTTTTATTGACCGATACAACTTCAAACCCGACAATTTTGGTGGACTTGATATTCACGGGGTAAAAACAGCGGGCACTTAATATTCTAAACATTTTTCTATTTAATACGACCATTTTGCGGGCAAAATCAAGTAAAACACCAAAAAATTGTAATTATGATTCATGAAATGTATAAAAGCAATAGTATTATATATCTATTTTTTTGATAGATTAAGATTTAGATCCAGTCATCATTAATAAAAAAATAATTTGTACGGTCAAATAAAAACGTAACTTGAATTCAACGCTTAATAATGGTTAACTGGCATTCCATTTAAATGTGAGTCTTCACAATAATTTCTCCATATCGAAACTCTTTGGTTACTATACAATTGTCACGGCTTTTTTATCTGTCCACCTTGCGATGGCACAGATAAAAAATGCACTTATTGTCCACCTGAGCTATTAACTGCGCGTGCTTCTGTTTATAGTCTATTCCGAGAACTCGTTTATCGGTAAGTACATATCGATTCAATTTTTTGCGTGCCATAGTTATGTTGTTACTATATTACTGTGTCTTTTGTAACAAGCTCGTGTTTTACTTTTGATAGGTTTTTGTTTGTATTACAAAATGAGTAGTAACAACGTAATGACTATCTAGTATTGTGTTTCTCTACTATTATCTTTTGTTTATAGATATAAACATTTTTCTCAGCTTCAGGCTGCATCCCGCACATGGCAAAGTAGGTAGAGGGACTTTGGAAACCTTTAGTTAAGATACTCCAATCCGTTTTCCACTTTTCGCCGTTTTGTGTGTTAAGTGGCAGAACTCAAAGCCGCGCTTCTGACAAGAACAAGAACAACAACCTGTCGTTTACTGTCAGACGCTTGTCCACTTTTATAAAAAAAATGTTGTTTGAATAAGTATTCTTATAATATGACATTGGTATTGTAAAAAAACAACAGTTATATGTAAGTATCTATCAAAATATTAACTTTACATTTCTATAAAATCTCTGCTATAATTGTAGCATGGTCAACAGAAAACCTTATGTACTATTAAAAACTATGATGAAGGATGAATCAGACTACATTTCCAAAGAGCTGTTGATGCAGTTTAATCGATTTGAAACCCGGCAGGGTATCTACAATAGTTAATGCTCGCAGGTTGGCATTTCAAATGAAACACAACTCGAATTCAGTATTATTTTTTTATCATATTCGAAACGCTCGCTTTTTGTTGCATTCCACTTTTATACGTCTTTAATTTAAGGACTGCAGACAGAAATAAACAAAAATATATAAATATAATTGTCGCTCGTATATATGTACGTTTCAAATAGTGTTTTTATCCATTGCAGGTGTTAGCTATGCATATAATTTACTATATAAAATAATAAATATTATCAAGTCTCTAGATGTGACTTGAGGCTTGAGAATAAATAACAGTGTTTCTTTTTAATTTAGCAAAGGTAGTTTAAATATAGCTGAGGTTATTATTCATTGGTACATATTAATTATTATAAAAACATAAGCTGGCGTCAATAATATTTATTACTTTGAGATCATTTCTAATCCGTAAATCAGCTTTGTTTTCTAATTTATAAATATAAATATAGGTACGGTACTTAGAAAACTTTCATAACAATTCTTTTCGCGAAATAAGTAAATAATAAGATTTTAGGCAATCAAATAGTCGTCGTTTTCTTGGTTTTAATTTTTTAGCAAGAAAGTTAACAAAGTGTAGTAAGATGAAAGAATTTCAGTTTAAATGTAATTATGTACAGGAGATGGGATAAGCGCTTGAAAAATATATATCTTTTGCCGCTCTCATTTGTTAACCGCTGGCGCGAGTGACATCTAGTTAATTGTCACACATTATTAAATGCCGCGCTGTCACTGATTGCTCGTATACAGCCAAATGTTTCCAAAAAATAATGGTACTGAATTTCAAAATCTTTTTTATGGGGGTATAATTCTGATTTTAGTAGATCTTAATTTACTTTTCGTGTGACACAAAATATTTGTATGAAGTGCTAATTTTATATTTATTAAAACTATAAAAACGCGTGGCTCTTTGGTTGGTTCTTTTTTTTAGGATTTGTTTAAATTTAAAATTATGAATTAAATTATTCATACTTGTTTACTATCTATAAAATGTTATTTTTTAGTAAGGTTTCAAAATGAGTATTTTGTTTAGCTTTTATTCGATGTATTTAAGATCTCTATATGTGTTTAATAAATAAATCTTTTACTTTAACTACTAATCATTGAAGAGTAGGGATTCTATCGTCATCGTCAGCCCTGTATTGCCATAAGATGTATAAATATAATTATTATCAGAAATGATTACAGTACGTAATAGTTTTATACGCCTTAAAACTTCCCTTGATGTCTACGGGCGATCCTGATTTGATGGTAATATGACCAGTAGGAAAGTATGCCATTTCAATATATATACATATACATACATACACATATATATACATACATACTCATATACATACATAAGTATATCAATTAAAGGCGGAGAAATATAAAATTAATATAAAAATGAGCAAGCTCTTTTTTGAAAAGGCGTCTTCTTACAAAAATTTAGTTAAAATTGTTTGCAAAATGAGGGCAAAACCTCATTTTAATATAAAATGAATAAAGTTTAACATGTTTTATACATTAAAGGTACCTATCTATTATATTACCAAAAGACCGTGTAATCGTATGGTGTAAAGTTACTAATAAAAAACGAGAAAAATATTATAAAATATTGAATCTTATCCGTACAAACTACGTAGTACGCTCCGATGCATTCGCGGTAATCAAGGATCTTCGTAGTTTATTGGTCTGCAAAATTCTCTGCGTTGCTATTTACAAATCAAGCTGTCAGTATACAAATGGTCTAACTCAAATTTCAGAGTGGTATTAAATTTTCTTTTTTCTACTAGCACTCATATTTTAATGAATGTTGCCAGTTGCTAAATAAAAATTGGAATTAAGTTTTAATTTTTTCTCTGCCATTTCTTGTTATTGCATAAATATGTTAAAGAAAAGCTTTTGTACCAAAATTCCGTTCACATTTACGTACTGTGTAATATCATTCGAAAAAAATAAAAAAAATACGTTACGCCACTTTTTCTCCAAAGTTCTTTAATAATCATATTGTGAATAGGATATTCAGCGTATTTTGAAATAATTTGCATGTGTTTAACGGCACGGCTTCGTAGGCACAAGAACTTATATGGAATTCTTATGATAAATAAATGGTCTGACTCTACCTAATCTTACCTATATAAAATTAATGAGACGAGAATATAGCCAATTCTGCACAAAATTTACATTTAAACCTTCTTTTGTTAAAAAATAACTATATATAATATTTTAATTCAAATTCAAAATATTGTTTATTCAAATAGATTATTGTAAGCACTTTCGAATCTTTGATGTTCGCGATTAATATTAATAATACCTATATACTTATAATATTCATAATAATATTTGTTATATTCATAATATTTTAAATGAAACAAATTTAACCTGATTAATCGCGTATAAATATTAATTATTATACGTTTTTAAAAAGTGACGTTCTCTTGTCTCTTGTCTTGAAACGTCAAGTTACCAAAATATATACAATATTCAAGATAATAGATTCTTCCAGTTAAATTAGTTTCATTTAAAATTTTTGAATCGTCGAATTAATTATTACATAAACTTGCAGCTATCATGCATGCATATTCAATAGATATGTATTCCATACATTTATATAAATACTCTTTAGTTACTTAATGTTATAGTTATCATCATATAGGTATTAAGAGTTATGAATATTATTATATTTATAAAAATAAGCAAAAAGTTAATAAAAACTGTAATATTTCGATTAAGTTAAAATATTCCACGATGATTATTATTGGCAACCTTAAATGTAAGTAATACAAAGTAAGCAATTAATTAAACATGACTGCTTGGCACTCTGCCAGAGATGCTAAGAGATGAGGCTAAATGTACTGCCGTCTGTAGATTACTTTCCAGATTCTCTTAGTGGATTCAATTTAGACTGAATAAATGAGAGTTACTAAAGAACATAAAAGTAAAATAATTACTGTTAGCTCTAACATATTTTAAATTCAATCTGTTCAGTTAACTCACAACTTATAAGACTTAGTAATCGTGGTAAAACCATCTAGTACCCTACATATTTTAGTAAAATTAATATGAATAAAATATACAATGTACAATATAAAATTGAAATGAAATATTTAATATTTTTATTTTCTTGATCTGTTAATGAGTTGAATTGAGGTGTCGAGTTCCGACACGCTATGCCAAAATCAGCAAGAAGTGAGAAACGTAAGTGTCTTAAGGATAGACTTTTCTGCTCACTCTGCTATGCGCGGCATTCGAGTATGAAGCTAAAAGAAAATCAACATATCTTAATATAATTTAAAAAAACGGAGACTTCATATAATAGTTTGATACGTAATAGCTTGCAGGTGTCAATTCATACAACAAAATTGCCCCACACGTGTGTATCTAACATAATTTTCATACGAGCGAGCAATCGTCTAATAGAAAAATATAAATGTCCACATTTATTTATGGCGTGAATTCTAATACGTTTTATGACATTTTAGCCACCTGCTCAACGATATTATTTATTTGCGTTTTTATTTTAATTGTCCGCTTAATTAATTAATATGAATTGATATATCTATCAGTTAATTTAACAGATTTAAATTAAAAAGACTGTTAAAAATGTTGACACGACTTTTTTTTTTGTTATAATATAAAAGAGTGTATTTTTTATGGAGCTTTTAATTTTATTTTGATATAAGTAATAGGTATACTTACATATTAATGAGATATAGATGTTACATAAATGATTTATAATTAACAGTTCCTTGTACTAAGAAACAGTAAAATAAATTAAGTAACTATTCAAACCAATACTAAATAAAATGATTATTTCCTATCAATATAAAATGCTATAGTGTTTTATTATATAGGTGTCGATTTTCGAACAATCATTTTAATGGCATCTGTGTTTTTTTATGATTTTCCGCGCCCCTTCACGGATATATTGCTCCTTTTATTCCCGTTCATCCATTTTGCCGCTTCTTCGCTTCACAAAATCTGTATCACCGATCTATTGTGAGTTTTTATTTTCAATTTATTACTTATACGACTCCCTTATTTCATGTAGGAATTCTTAGTTACAATATGTTTTTGTAGGTTATGGGTTATCACTGCCGTTCATGTGGTTAAATCTATCTAATAAAAATTTAAAATATTTATTTTCTTTATAAAAAATAAATATGTTTAAATGTATTTATAATCTATTACGACTAAAAGAAATTAATTACTGTCGCTCCGGCTAACTATAATCCGAAAGGCCCTATGATTCACTATTTTACATTTCCTTTTCGTGCTAGAAATTGATAATTTAAAAAAAAATATCGTAACTGTAAAAGGAGATCGGGTATTTCCCGTTAAACGATAATAACTTAAAACAAAATTAATTCAAATTCAATCTAATTCAAATTCAAATATGATTTAATAAAGAATTGATGTGCGATTTTTGAAACTTTTAATAAGCATCTAGTCATAATAAACTATCTTTTTCAAACTTCTTTTCAGTGAAAGGAAATTTTATTATACCTATATATTTGAACATTACAATTATTTTAGTAAAACTGTAAAAAATATTTTTTAGTATTAGATTTTGCGGAAGAATGACTGTTGAATCTGTAGAAAAATGTTTTTACAGCGAAAGCCAAAAATAAATTAAAGTTTTGAGTTTTTGCGGTACGCGATTGTAACGAGCTATTTAGACATCATTCGTGACACCAGCAAATCAAACAATAAAACTTTTTAAACGGCCGTTCTTTCAGTGAAGTTGTATAATTTTCTTTCTTAACATAATGTAGTTTTTTTATTAATGACCACTATTATATAAGCGATAAAAACAAAAAAAAATATTTCCATTAAACGTTATTTTTAGCTTCCTCATAGATTTAATCAACCCCTTTCTAAGTAACATATTTAAACCAGTCACTGTGTCTAATCGAATTTCTGAAATGTGCAATCATTTTGATGCGTTGCAAATCACCCTCCGTTAGATATCAAATATTAGCAGCAGATTACGTCGGTTTGTTTCAAATCTGTCTAAACAAATTGCTACCTAAGTGAAATCAAAGAAATTGCACATTTGGTTGTTCGTAAACAACTACTTCTATTTTTTCTAAATACCATTTACAGATGACATCTTTAATATGTTTTTAAAGGTTTTAAGTATGAAAAATAAGAGGCCTGTCGTGGCCAGCGGCACAAGAGTGTGACTGTAACCGACAGGTTCTGGGTTCGATCCCCAGTCGAGCAAATGAAATGTTTAATATTTTCAATTTAAATATTTAATGTTTCATTTCTTCGCTCTGGTAATACGGCAAAGCGCGGCGTTGAGTTCCGCCACTCAACACGCAATGCCTCAAATTCGGCGGAAAGTGGGGAACGGAAGTGGAACGGAGTGTCATAACACTAGGTTTCACTTCCGTTCCCTCTGCCTACCCTGCCTAGTGCGGGATACAAGCTGAAAAATAATAATATAATAATAGATGAATATTCCTATAGACTAATTGATTAAATTTAGGTTTATTTTAATTAACAGTAGTTAACAGGTAACAGTTAATAATAATAACAATTCTAAAGAATTATGATTTGAAAGTAACTTTGTTTAAAAAAAAACATAAAATAATATATTTGTGTAACCCGCTAAGCTAAGATACTCTAGCAAAAGCTCTTTTATGGTGTATAGTTCAGCCAAAGTTGTAATGTTACCTGAAAAATTGGTACTAACCGTATTAAAAAAGACTAGTAAACTAAAATAGTAAACTAATTTCTGTCCCCTTCATGTATCTAAATAAATATATTATTTCTTATATCATAATATAATTTTGTTTCTGAGATACCTAAAAGAGTAAATAAAAGAGGTATTAATATTTTTTATGAGAACCATTATATTATAAGCAAATATATTAAGCAAAGTAAATTAAACATATAAATTGAAATCTTTGTTAATTCACTTATACCATACATTAAAATTCACTAACCGTATAATTGAATCGACCCTATAGCACAAGTGTCTTTTGTAAGTGTTAATTAAAAAAAAACAACGTTACTTCCGCTTTAACAGTTCTATTAAAAGTTTAATATTAGATTTCTCCCTTATTTATTTAAAGTTGATAATTATTTAAACATACAATAATAGTATTTGGTTTTTCTAACTTGTAATAAATATATGTATATAGAATATTAATTATCATGGATGAGTTATTTTTAGGAAAGAATAATAGTTATTTAGAACACAAAAATTCTAAGAGACGCGGGTTCTAATCCCGCTGCGTTCAATTTTTTATACGTTTTCTAAATAAATATGATTGATGCTATAAGTATTCAAAATACTTTTTCTCTATTGATTAATACGTAATGCTTCTTTTTCCATTAATTAGGTATGTATTTATCAGTAGTTTTTATTAACGTTCTGTTATTTTTCGTCACTACAACCAGTTGAGGAATCAACTTTTATAAATTTAAATGCATAGTTTTTATAACAATTTTAAAATATAATTGTTCTTGAAGAGTTCTTTGTCATGACCTAAAAGAACAATTGTTATAAAAAGTAAGTAAGAAATGACTAATATTAAATAATTTTAGCACTTCTAACGTTCTAAACGTCACTACGCCTTCATAGCTAAGTACTTACATTACACAATACTATTAAGTTCAATTCACATTTCGACGCCGATCAAGCTAGCTTGAAAGCTTATTTGTAACACGCAACTCTAGTAAGTACATCTTCTTAATAAAGACTAAATTCATGTTAATATATATTTCTGAGCAAAATATGGGCACGTACAGGCTCGCGTGCATATCAGAGTAAAATCATGACCACACGAACTACGACAAATCACTGGAATTACGAACTAGGGCTCATTAGCGGTGATATTTCAAAGGAAAATAGAAATGAACGAATTGCCAAAGTATACTTGGTAAAGTTTTATTTTGTACTGGAATTGACATAGTTAGTATGCAAATTGATATTTTATGCTTTTCCCGGATCCCCATAAAGTTTTTTCTTTGACGCAAAATCCTTATTTTATTTGACTTCACAAGTCGCACAGTAATTAGGCCACGGGGGCAATAAACGAAACAACAGTAGATATAGTGCACCTCCTACTGCACAAAAATGGGCTTTTTTCGTCCTGCCTACTCAAATATTAGGCTGGACACACACAGACGGGTGAAAAAAACTCAAGATAACGAGTCGCTACCGGTGACCAGCCAAAGCCGGACCGTGCCGCTAAAGAAACATGGGCGTGGCGCGTCACGCACTAAACAAACGATAGCGACAAGTGCGACAGGGACGCGTGTAGCGAACGAGCGCGCGAGTGAGCGGGACGCGGCTAGCCCGGTGCTCGGAACACGACTAATTTAAAACAGGATAATAATTGATGGTGAGCTCAAAACAAACAGATATGGCTGACAAAAAAGGACGGCACCATACGAAATCTTCATTAGCGGCAGAGCAGCGACGGCGGGCGCCAGCGGACGTTACTAATTTAAAAATTGAAAGCAATCGCGACGGTGAGTCGACGGTTATACGAAACTGGGACGTTTGTTTTAGATACCTCAATGGTATGGTAATTAGTAAAAAAACTCATTTCCAATTTATTCACGGAGATGATTTTTCATAAAACAAAACAAAAGGGAATGACAGAGCGAAATTGGTTAGCGGTAATGAATGAGTGCCGGTTATTAGCAAATTGTGACCGTTAAATTTAAATTAGCTCGCGGTAGCGTCGGTTTGTATCTAATTAATGGCGTAATAAATCTCCGCAATCGGCTGAGGAATTAAACTCCGCTAAAATATAATTGATACAGATGTTTTTATTTTTCAATTCGCTATAATAGTCTAGTGTCATAATTATACATTTTCAACGCTTAAATACAAAACTAAAAAGCAACTATTGAAAATGACAATAGGTAGGTACTATTAAATCTCACATTTGTATGAATCTGCATAAAAGGACAACCTATATATATTTAACCTATTAATAATTTACAATTAGGCAGGACATAAAATAAAAAGAAATCTTTCCACAGAAAATACAAGGTAAAAAAAGTTTTTATTTGATGGCGCCACGGAACGACCTGCATCGGCAACACTAAACAGATTTAGACGCAATATTTTGACATATTGCTAAGTGAAGAGATAACCGACCCTTTTGAGCAGGTTCTTGTTTGTCTTTGGTATCAAGAATATTGATTTATGATTCCTAATGTAACTTTTACTTTAAGTCTGATAAGTGTTTGAGTACCTATACGTTTTATAAATATTATGACATTGGATAGGCACTAAATACTTGCTTTTCTGGCTACACGTGTAACAAATAAATATTAATGGAGTGTCTTAACACTGGGTTCCCAAGTTCCCTCTGCCTACCCTGCCGTCTGCGGGATACAGCGCGAAGTTGAAAAATATTTAGAAAAACTGACAGCAATTGTTACCAATTAGTTTATTGCGTAAGCATGTTTATTTAGGAAAACAATAGAGATGCGACCACACATATCGCTTAGGTCGCTTTTAAAACAATATTGTACCCAGCTGTGACTTCTGGCTAAAATGGCATAGAAATATTATTTGTTTACTTAAAACAAGCTTATTGTAGTTATTCGTTAATGTGTCTATTGACAAATGTTTTTAATTTCATTTTATTGTTAAAAAAATTATTTTAAGAAATAAATTAAGTTTTATTTGTTAATATATATTTTCATTTGCTTATATGTATATTTTTTTTAATTTCAAGTCAGAGATTACATTATAAGTAATAATAGATAAGGCAGAAGGTAACCATAATATTAGTAACGAATCAAGTGTTAGTACAATTCGTTAACTGTCTCTCTTTCACTTCTTAAACATATGTGTTTACTGGCATATAGTAATAAAAATAATTACAAATATAGCAATTCGTCTGGTCGGAATCAAGACATAACATTTTTATTCCATGGTGTCCTCATGTAAAAATGCTTATAATTTTGGCTTATCCATAATATTAGTAATTAATTAGTAATTCATTTGTACTACATCAGTCAATAAACATTTAATAGAAATATTAAGAAAACATATCATGCCATTAAATATATATTCTCTAAAACACATTAGACTTCCATTTTAATTTAATAGCTACCATACACTGCGTATAAAATGTAAGACACGTGTGCTGAGGTTAATGGCTGGCATCTCGTTACCGATTTACAAATTGGTAATCCGAGTATGGAAAATAACAAAACATTATCGAATGAATTTAGTTATAATAAGTAAGAAATTTGTATTTTGTTCATTAAATGTTATTTAAATATATTTGTAACGTAAATTGAAAATTAAGGACGGTACTACTAGGTATTTTTGTTTTTCCATAGTAAAACAAAAAGTAAGAATAATAAGCCAGCTCAGGGCTCTCGTGGCGTACGGGCACAAGCATGTGACAGTAAATGTCGGTTGTGGGTTCGATACCCACTCGAGGAAATGAAATATTTCATATTTTCTATTTAATTTTTTAATGTTTTCATTTCTTCGCTTTGGAAACAAGGCAAAACGCTGCTGTTGAGTTCCGCCACTCAATAATAGTTATGCGTAATAGAGTGTCTTAACACTAGATTCATAAGTTCCTTCTGCCTCCCGTGTCATATGCGGGATACAGCGTGAAACGGAAAAAAATAGATCACCTAGCGTATCAATTATGTAGACACTGTTTATGACGCTAGTTAATATTACCCAAACACGAAAATATCTAAGGAAAATATATAAGGATATTTATTTTTTTTTTGCTTTTTTTTTAGCTTCACGCTGTATCCCGCTCGAGGCAGAGTAGGTAGAGGGAACCCGGGAACCTAGTGTTAGGACACTCCGTTCCACTTCCGTTTCCCACTTTGAAATAATTGAGGAATTTGAGGTATTGCGTATTGAGTGGCGGAACTCAACGCCGCGCTTAGCCTTATTACCATACCGTATAAGGATATTCATACAGTATCTAAAGGTTGATTGCATTGATCAATCCGTTCTTCTTTATTATTTCTTCTAGACTGTATAGTATTATATTTTTTATTATGTATATGAATTTTTAAATCCTCAAACCTTAACATATTTAACGACGTTAGAAGAAACTAGATATTTCAAAGCTCATATCGGTAAGGAGCCAAACAATTAGTGCGTTGCTCAAGTAATTATGGTACCTACAACTCGCCCGTGTAATGAGATATAATATGAGACTTCGTAGCGTTTGGCACAATTTCTTTAAAGTTAGAAGCGATTTGATATAATTTATGTTATTCAATGTTTATATGATTAAAATGCATTAATATAACAGTTAGAGCTGTAGGTATGTGTAGTCACAACTTCATTGCTTATTTATTCTTTAATTTGATGCCTCAAATTCGGAGAAAAGTGGGGAACAGAAGTACCTAAATGGGATGGAGTGTCTTAACACTATGTTACCATGTTCCCAGTGCCTGCTATTTGCGGGATACAGCGTGAAGCTGTTGTATTTACGTCGCACTTTTGTACCACTACGCCACGACCCACTTAACAAAATCTTGACTTATAGGTTTTAAATATTTAACTGTGAGAGACACTAAAACGCTGCTAGCTTTATCTCCATACCATCTCACATAATAATATGTTTCTCAGAGGTTGCCGCGTCAAACGGCAAGGGTTGGCTCACATTGTGTTGTTACAATGTATGATCTTATTCCACAAATTAGATTTGTTATTTGTTGTAACACAAAAGTATAACCACGTGGATAATTAAGAAACAAACATTATCTTGAAATAATATTTTATAATTATATTCATAGTCATTTTTGTCTCGTGTTTACAATATATTAAATGATATCTACGACTTTTCAAAGTGTCAAGACTCTATTTTATATATTCACATCACTAAAGCGACGATTAAAAACACAAAGGTCAACAAGAAATCAAGAAAATCGATAATATTTAAATATTGATTTATAAGACTTTTAAGAATGCATCGATAAATATCATATAACACCTTGTTTATCATAACTTTTAAAGTTTTTTTCTTAACATTTATATTAAGCACCTATAATTAGTTATAATTGCAAAACAGAATGATTCATTTGATTTTAAATCGTTCATGAGAATTGTATGGACACTCGTAGCTACCACTTAAATTTGACATTTGCTTACTTGGACCGCTTATTAATAACGCATATTTTTATTATTTTTTATGGCTTCAATATGATAACAACGGCATTTAAGAAAAAATAAAACTCAATTCTCGTAACTGGGTAAAGGAGCTAGTTAATTTTAATACGTAGGTACCCATATTAATTATATACTGTTGCCTACATTAAATAAAATGAGAATTTTATTATTAATATTAATAGTGATTATAGTCTATTATATATGTGTAATCATGAGTGAGTGATAGTATTATTGTATATTTATGAAATATTTCTAGTAAAAAAATATTGTTTGAATGTAGTAGGTACCGTTACATACGGTTTAGTTAAGTCCAATTTGTTGATTTAAGAACCTTCAGGAAATTATTTAAATATAATTTGATTTGACTCTTGCCATTTTCGCGATCAATTTTTTAAAGAATTTTCTCGAGATGTAATTTTTTCTCTGTACGTATTTTTTAAATACACCATTAGGTAAAAAAAGTAATCTTCCAAAAAATATACAGATAATCTATAATTATAATTATATTTATAATATCTTATCTCTATAATCATGACACAAAAAAGATCTACTTAACGTTTAAGCATAACGTTTAACATATAAAAAAAACACTTTTTTACCAACTTAGCTGGTTTGAACATTGACAAGTCAATTAGGCTCTAAAATTATTTAAAACGGCCAGACACGATATCGCGATGTTGTATTTTATAAAATAATTATGAAGCGGACGTGATGTAAAACATAGGCACTAGTTAGTTAACTTTATGATTGCATTGTGATGCTTAGGAAACATGCAACTATTTATACTAAAGAGAGTAAGTTATAGGACAGATATGCGTTGGACTTGTGTTAGCATGTTTCAAAGCCGTAGATTAAATGTTAAATTGAATTTTAATGGTCAAAAATAGGCAGTGACTGACTCACTTTTTTGCTAAGCTGTAGAACACAGTTATTGCATTTAATGAAAATAATAACCAACGTTTGTCATTAAGGCTTTGCTTTAATCTAATCAATATTATCAAACAGTTTAAATTTTCAGAAATTCTTTATAACTTAGTTAAATATAATTTTGAAATATATTCATTGAATAATTTGATTCGTTCTTGTCAAAGTCTAACAGAAAAAGTATTTTGTGGTTACATGAACAAATAACGTTGTTAAATTAATAATACGATAATATTAAGGACTTATTAGACAGAAAGCACATATTAAATTAAGTATACGTGAATAATTTGCTTAAATAGAGTGCAACTCATTATTTATTGACATTGGTGATTTATAAGTTAAGATAAATAACTACTTCATTTTAAAAGATTTAAGATTATAAAATATCTGTGCTTGAACACAGAATTCATTTGTTCCTTAATTCGATTAATTTTTTGCACAAATCTTTAAACTAACTTGATTGTGACTGTAACTCAGGTTGTGGGTTCGATCCCCACTCGAGGAAATGCAATATATAATATTTTCAATTTAAATATCTAACATTTTCATTTCTTTGCTCTGGTACAAGGCAAAACACGGCGTTAAGTTCCGCCACTTAACACGCAATGCCTCTAATTCGGCGGAAAGTGGGAAACGGAAGTGGAACGGAGTGTCTTAACACTAGGTTTCCTAGTTCTCTACCTACACTACCATGTGTGGGATACAGCGTGAAGATGAGTATATTTAAGCTATTTGATTCTTACATAAAGAAACGGGAGTATTCTAGCTAATTTTCAAGGAATTTGTACACTGATACCTTTTTTGAGCTACTTGCCGTCTTCCGTATACGGCAGCGTAGGCAAAGGGAACTTGGAAAACTAGTGTTAAGGCACTCCGTTCCGTTCCCCACTTTTCACCTAACTTTTTGAAAATATTAAATATTTTACTTCCTCGAGTGGGGATCGAACCCAGAACCTTTCGCGTTTACAGTTACACGCCTATGCCCTTGCGCCACGAAAGACCTCAACACTGATATCTAGTTCTTACAAAGTAAGTAATTACGCATGTCATAGATCTTAATTGTTACTACTTAAATGGTGGCTAAACAACGTGCAATGCCAATTAGAGGTAATTAATAGATCAAATGTCAACTAAATAAATACACATTTTTCCCAGTGTTATTTTGTTACAATGTAAGCGGATAATAATCGTTGACCTGCGATTGTACCTGAATGAGTAAACAAACAATGTTGTATATAGAAAATTGTTAAATAAGTATTTATATAAACAATATGGCATATTTTAGTGCAATAAAATAATTATTTACGTACAGTATGTACTTATGAATATTCGTACGTATAAATTAACATTAGCTGTTACTAAACTCATGCATTATTTAATTATTAAAAAAGATATAATAAAAAATATATGCATTATACTAATTTTTAAAACGTAAACAAATTTGAACTCAGTGGAATTTGAACCCGCGCCTCTTGAAAACCGTACAAGCGCTCTGACCCACTAAGCCATACGTTTTCACCAAGGTACGTCAAAATTCTTTATATTGTAAGCTCTGTATGGAGATTTTTCAATTTTCCAAATAATTGATTAGAATTATCGTTTGGGCAGAAGAAAATGCTATTTATTAAATATTATTACTATTTTTAAAGTGTTACTCTACACTTAAGAAAGAACGATACTAATTTAAAAAATGTATAAAATTTTTAACGTAGCTAGGATTTGATGAACCCTTGCCTCTTGGAAACTGTCCAAGCGCTCTAAGCCATAGGTACCTACTACAATTTATTTATATTGTTATCGTTCGACGCTTGGTCTTGCTAAGAATGTATGGCTTAGTTGGTCCGAGCGCTTGGATTCCCAAGAGGCGGCGGTTCAAATCACGCTACACTATTTTTTTTATTATTTAAAATTAATATTTTTCTTTCCTAAGTGCGGACTAACACTTTGTAAAACACTTTGTAGTAAAAATATATAAATTAGGCCAAACAGTCGATTATTAAAATATTAAATACGAAAAAAACTACGATAGACTTTTTGCATCGATATAATAATGTAATGTGAATGGATACTTGTAAGTTGTAACTGACTACATCCAACGCTGATCGATCGTAACAAGTTCGCAAATAGCGTTATCTAAGAACAAGATCTGGCTCGCCCGAGGCATGTTATTAAAGCGAGTTAAGTGTATAATTGCTTAAACTTGGCAGTAATGCATGATATTGAATAATTAACAGCTTATCCAAGAGCAAAATTGTTGTCTATCATTTTTTACCTTGACTCTACTTCCTTTTAAATCAACGTAGCTAGTACGTTCGGCCGGCGTACGGCCTTACAAACAAACAAATATTACTATATGAATGGACACATCGACAAATTTTGCAAGATACCCATCTTGCAAAAGATTTGATGAACCGTGACATTCAATGTCACTTTACCTGTATAATATGTATAATGTACATCTTAATCCGCAATATTCTTTAATTTTACTAAAAATATTACATTATACGGGTAAAATGGTATAAAAATGTATTTAGTTTTTAGTTAAGATATGTCATAGTGTAGCTACGAGCGTGTGGCTGTCACAGACTACAGGTTGTGGGTACGATCTCTACTCGAGGAAATTATATTTATTCTCATTTTTTTATGGTAATCATGCAATGCTTCATATTCGGCCGAAAGTGGACGGAAAGTGTCTTAATACTAGGTCTCCAGTTTCCTCTGCCTAGTCTTCTATGTATGATATAAAAAAAAAACAATGACAACCAATACTTAGAAATATTTAGTATTATTAGAATAGACTTAGCCTTTACGAATGTAAAATATTTTAGTTAACAAATACTGTAAAAAAGTTGCTTTTTATAAGTCATGGCCAAAATGTGCTAATGCCTTTTAGATTCTCATCAACACTTGCAAACACAAACAATATAAGTTACGATATTAATTATCGCAAAAAACACATTTATAGATAAGAATGAATGAATAAAAATAAAAGTCAAGGAGTAACTTTACATCAAGGTTTTTATTGATTACGAAGCAAATCAATTGTTAC
This sequence comes from Eueides isabella, assembly GCA_019049475.1. Classification (NCBI taxonomy): domain Eukaryota; kingdom Metazoa; phylum Arthropoda; class Insecta; order Lepidoptera; family Nymphalidae; genus Eueides; species Eueides isabella. Next base: position 6,436,407 of record CM032405.1, read on the forward strand.
AATAAACATCATATATATAGTAAGTAAATTTAAGTATTTTATTATAAAGTTATTTAAAGGATTGCTGTGAAATATATATAAATGTAGGTACCATAAAAAAAAACATTATATTTTTTTTCTTGTTAAGATAATTATCGTTTATTTAATTAATTTATGTCATAAAAACGTTTCTACGTCGATTTTACAATAAATTAAAAAAAAGTGTTATAAAATTATCAATTGACGTACGTACGGCTCGATAGTAATATTAACTCTATCAGACTCAAGTATCGAGACTACACTAAGATTGTTTATGGTATCCACTATTTTTAGGTGCCTTTATCAATTGAACCATCAATCAATCATTTATCAATCTGTTTGATTGATGAAGTATTTCGCATAAATAATACAAATCTGCATTTCAAGTATTCAATAAATTAATTATACACATTCATATTTTGTTACGCTTGGCTTGTGTATCACTGTAGAGTAGAGTGGCGGCGGTAAAAAATATTAATAAAAATTTCTAAAATATATTAATATATTTTTTCAAGTATTTTATTTCGAAAATTTCGAAAATTTCGAATTAACTACTATTATTAAAATCTTACTATAGTAATACTCATGGATTTCATATTGAATGCAAGTAGCTCCATGTTGAGTAGATAGTAAAATAGGTAATATTCGTCACCGGTACGACAGTAAAAAAAAAATAGTTGACCTCCAAATGTAGCCATATCTGTATATAACTGCCGACAATATGTCTTTCGACGTATAATGCATGAAAAGCCTCTTCGGTTGTTGAGTATGTGTAACCACATTTACTATTTTGTTCTCTTTGTTACCTTTTCAAGACAAGACGATGAACTTAATTTGGACGCTTTAGATAAAATCTAGGTAAATACAAAAGAAACATATTTTAATTCTTGTAAACGATGAAAAATACGTACATCTAATAAATTATACAATAACGCCATTGAATGGTATACATTTTGATTTGACGCAATATACAAGTGCACTGTGATACGCCTGGGTTGAGATGAAAATTACCGTCTTTAACCTAGCCTCAATCACGTTGTAATGTTTTTTAAATGTTTTAAATACACTGGCCGCTGTCGGCATCTTTGACTATATACTATTATGTTTTGATTTCTATTTAGTTTTTTAGTACTGCTTACGAATATAAATTATATAAATTTATTTAATAATCATTGGCTATATTAAATGTCTGTGTTTTTGCTGCGATTAATCGTACTTTTAAAAGGCTTAAACATTAATCGACATTGTATTTCTGAGCATCACTCACGTCCACGTCCATTTTTTATAAAACCAGTTTTAAGACACTAAACAGTGTAATTCTCTCTACTAATAAAAACATCAATCTATCGAGCCGATTAGGACCATCTCTAAAACCAATAGCTTAGGGCCTGTGCACACTTCTCGTTTAAAGAAGTCATTACATGGAGCTGGTTTATTTATGTTAATCAATAAATAGGTAATTCTTGTGTTGATATTGAAATATATATAAATATTTTATGGAGTCAGAGGTTAATAAATAATAACTCTTGACTTCATCGTCGAGAAACCAAAATAATGTTAAAATTCTATGACTGAGAATGGAATCCACACCCCACGAATATATAGTAAGATGCGTCCAAGTTAGTTTGTTTCGAAGAATATTACTACTGTCTGTCAAATATTATTTATGAATTATTAAATCAATTTTTAATAACTTTACTAGTTAATCCCAGTTAATATCTTATTTCTAAAAGAAACGTGGCATTACCTTGTTTCTGCTTACTGGATCGTCTGTAGTTCATTTAATAATATATTTTGAGCTCATAACTTAGACTTTTAATCATAAATAATAATTTATTAGGTCAACTAATAACATTTCTGTCTTGCGAAATTTTATTCAAAAGTATTAAGTAGATTTGAATTTCGAATTTGTAATTTTTAGAGTTCCTTTTGTTCTTGGTGTTATTTTGCTGAGTAATTTTAGTCAACAAACAATCAGACTACGATGTAAAGAGCATACGGCAACTTAATATTAATCAGAAAGTTAAAGTAATTTTGCTTACGTGTTGGTAATATTATTTAACTATAGGAATTAATTTTTTCATTTGTACATTTCGTCTTAAGATAAATATCACTACTTTTTTTTAGGAAATCGCGTGTGATATAGATATGTCAAACCAATTGTCACGTCATTAAGACTAAGAATATTTTTTCAATATACGTAGATGATATTTTAAAACATATTTTAATGGATTCTTTAAACAAACTCATGGGCATTAGTTTGCAAAATGTTAAAAAAATGTAAAAGAAATTTTATTATAATTTATGGTCAATTTCCTTAAGCAAACCTGCGACATCATCGCCATAATAAATAAAGTTTAACATAAAAATATATATTAAACGGTATAGCGTTGATAAATATATTAATCAGCCATATCTCTCATTTGATAAAATAAATCAAGATAATGCAAATGAGCAGAAATTTAATCAACGACATAATACAAATAGACGTCCCTATAACCTAATAGATGCACTATTAACAGTCTAGAAATTGTTTGTCTACTGTAAGTATATTAAAAAGACTAAAATAAATAATGAGTTATGATATTGCAAAAGAAACTTGATATAGTCTATACTATGAGAAAGTCTTGTACACACCAGGTTTCAATATTTTTCGGTTGGAACTGTTCTCATTTATCAGCTTCCCACAGTATCCTTCAAATAGTGGGATAGACAGAAGGTAGTTACTGTAAAGACACTCTCACAGTTAAGTAGAGCTATATACACTTGCTATTGACGATCTATTAACATACCTACATAAGTTATTTTACTACTTTGGCTTATGTTTACTCTAGATCTAATTTCGCATACCGTAGACAATTTATAAGTATACCATGAGATAGAGAAACATTTATATTCATACGACAGATTCCATCGATTTGTAATACTTGTTCTGTTCCACTTACCACTCCACGTATTTGATTATAAAAGGTGACAGCCATCGGAAATACTTTCTAGTTAAAAATATGTTTATGTTATATATATAGTGTCTTTTTAAATATGTATAGCGATTTAAGCGTATATAAAACACTGAGGAAAGCGTTTTAAGAGGTCATACTCTAAAATATACCTACAAATTTTATCAAGAGGCCTGTTGTGGCGTAGCGGCACAAACGTGTGATTGTAGCCGGTGGGGTGGGTTCGATCCCCACTCGAGGAAAAATATTTAATGTTTTCATTTCCTCGCTCTCATATAAATATTGTTTTCTGTCTTAATATAACGTGACATTGGCAACTGATTAGAGCTCAAGAGGCACATTCAGCAGAACAGATAGTCAATATTCTTTAGACATAGAGGTAATATAAGAATAAGGAGTTCAATTTTAGATAGTTGTAAAATCGAAAGTGGGAGCCGCTTCGTCTCGGGGGCCGCTTAATCGCACTTTAATAGCTGCGGCACTTTACAAAGAGCCTGCGTTTCTCCAATGGCAACCGACGTGTCGGAATTCGGAAGCGTTTGACAGAACGATTTATTTTATATATATATATATATATATATATATATATATATATATATATATATATATATATATATATATATATATATATATATATATATATATATAAACAATATAAAATTATTAAACAAATATCAAATTTATATAATTATAATAAATAAAGAAACATATGTTTTTTTATCGTACAAATGTAGATTTGATATTGGAATTGGACTTAATGTTGGTAAATAGACGCGAGTAGAATTAATATTTCAGTTAAACATATTAAATATTTCATTTACTCGAGTTGGGATCAAACCCACAACCTGTCGTGTGTACAGGCACATGCTTGACTTGCCCCTACCATGACAGGCCTCTATTGTATTATATTTATTTACAAAATTAAATTATTATATTTATAGTACAAATTAGAACGGGATTAGAATCGGCGTTTGAAAGTTGCTATGACCACTAAGTTATACGTTCTCATCAAGCTACGTCGAAATTCTTATGCGTTCGTTACAGCTTATTTGTATAAATAATATCTCTATAGGGAGGTTTTTATCATAAGTTATAAATTTTCTTTATCCAAAGACAATTGTATCGAATTATCATTTGGAAAGAGCAATTTCTATTTATTTAATATTTATAACATTAATAAAGTGTCCTTTTTACAATATATCAGGTAACTTAACGTTTCTATGTAATCAATTTGAAAATGTTAAATCTATCAAAACTCCATATTATAATATAGATAAATGTGTATTTAATAACATAAGCTTTTAATCAATTGTATTAGCTATTAAATTTTATTCGCTTTCGCACTGTGTCGATATCAATGGTCAACGCTACAATGTGAATAGCAGCATTATAGCAGATGAGCTCGTGTCTAATCTCGTACTTTTATTTTCATTCATCATGGATATGCTATATATATATATATATATATATATATATATATATATATATATATATATATATATATATATATATATATATATATATATATATATATATACCTATATATAAATGGCGATAAAATGTATAAAACATGTACATATCTACATAACTGACTAAATTCTTTACATTTACCTACTACTAAATACAAAGAATATTTTGGCAATCATATACCTATATAAAATATTTGTTTGTTTGTTTAGCTTCACGCTGTATCCCGCACGAGGCAGGGTAGGCAGAGGGAACCCGAGAACCTAGTGTTAAGACACTTAGTTTCATTTCCGTTCCCCACTTACACTATATAAAAAATGAACCTATTTAAATCGTTGTTCGGTACAGGCAATTAAATAAATAATACTATAACAGGCATGTTGTTTTCTTTATTATAAATATTTAATGAGTAGGTACACCAAGTGTTTGCAACCAATATAATTTAGACACAGTTAATTCTACTTCACAATACAACTCCATAATATTTCACGCTTATTGCATTTAATAGCAAAAACATGCATTTAAAATTGATTCAAATAAACAATGCAATTACAAATCTGCTTAATGTGGAAAAATTATAATACTATAAATGTGAAAACACAAATTAGAGTTAGTGAATCGTTCGTCGTTCGAATTCGTAATCTATTCAATTGCTTTTTCGAAACTCATCTAGTATAATTTTAATTTCCCGGCTAAGACGAACCCCGCTAACACCCGCTGGTCGTCATAACCAGCCACTACGTGACCGCGGCCTCTTTGATGTACCTACAACCTTTTTTATTTTTTTACTTTTTCCTTTAATTTATTTTTGTTATTGGTTACAATATCATCAGGCGGCTACCGGGCGATCTAAAGGGTTAATTTAGTTTTATTTATGCAAAATAAGTGTAAGATTTATTGGAAACGGGGTGGCCCGTTTAAGCTGTTATGATCTTGTAATAACAGTTATTTATCCACCTTAATTTCGCTAATATTTCGTACGTAACAATTTTTTATGTACTTAGGTCTCATTTTGGTTTACAATAATTGATACCTATCCATTAATTAGTTTAATAAAGGCTAAAATATTGGTTTATGTTTCAATAATAATATTTTTTTTAGCTTCATTCTTTTATCCGGCACTTTTCGTAAGTAAGTCATACCAATCTAAGACATATCTATCTCAAGAAGACCTACCGTAAGACATACCGATCTCAAGAAGACACTTCCGTTCTCCGTTTTCCGCCGGATTATCGAGGAGTGGAGGAACTCAACGCCGCAAACGAACTTTACCTTGTTTCCAGAGAACCCGCAACCTGTTGGGTTGACAGTCGCACGCTTGTGCCCTAGTGCCACGACAGGTTTTGATAATCTATTTACTACTTTACTTTGATTCTCTATATGATCTATTTACTACTTTACTTTGTTTTTTGTATAAGTTAGATTTTTTGCTATTCATACGTTATATAAAAAATGTAAAAGGCAACTATAAAAATTGTAATTTATAACCAAAACTAATTCCTGCGAAGCGCGAACGCGCGCCGTCGCGCGTCTCTTCGCAATAGATACTCGTAGTTATTATTTTTTAGAAATATAATAAGTTGGAAGTTAAAAAAATGTTCTTGAAAATATCTTTCATTTATTTTTATAAATAATTGTCACTAGTTGTTACAGTCTATATATATATTGTTTTCAGAAATATTCATTTCTTATATCAACACCATGGCTACTTATTACCTTTTCCTTAATAATATTCTTAAAACATTTAAGTTCATAGATAGTGCTTATGTAAGAAAAAAAAGGTGCCGATTTCTATTGTTATCTCTTATTTATTTAACTTATATGAATATTTATGTAAATTATTTAAAGATATAATTTACTTTTATCAATTAACAAAATATTGAAATAAGTTATAATTTAATTAAGCGTTGTTTTGGTAGATAATTTTATAACTTTTACCAAATGTACAGCAAAAAATCTAATTGCCGGTGCTTTCAATGTTAATTATATGCTAAATACCGTTGTAAATACGAGAAAGTTTTTTCTAGCACATTTAAAATAGTCTATGAGGCGGCGAATTATTCTTTCATCACATCAAAATTTCTTACACCGATAAAGATCTTTACGTGTGTGAACTTAACACTATACATTACATTACGACACGTTTAAAGCCTACCGCGATGGCACCCATGGAGGCTTAGAGGGAGAGGGCCGAGGTTGGATCGAGACAGAGTGCATCTTAAAGGCGGCGGACGCCAAAGGCGGCGGCGAACGCTAATTGGAGAGTACAGTAACATCAAAGAGCGCCGACTACAACGTTTATATTAGGCAGGTACGGTCGGTCACAGGTATATCTTCGTTTTTATATACAATTTTAGTCCTTATAAATATCAATATAAGGGCTAAACGTACTGTAACAGATATTGTAGCTCACTCCTGCGCAGATTGATTAATTTCACCGATCCGCGCTAGGCAATTAGTACGCCTTTGTTGAGGTCACCGTAGACGATTTGTGTGGTATGGCCTTTTGATAGGACTCATAGCATGGGTGTATGGGGAAAATTGTCAGTTAATCTCATGTAAAATAAGGCAACGACTCATTTTAGATCTTTCAGTCGGGTAGTTAGAAAATTTTCAATTCTAATTCTGATGCTTATAATAAATAAATTGTATTGTTTCTATTTTGTAAATACATTACAAATTTTAGGTGTCAAAGAGATTTCTTGGTGTAAATTGTTGTAAGAGGTTACTACTTTATAATATATTAATACCTTCATTTGTGCTGTTAACTTACACCAAAGACGAGAGTCAAAAAGCGTGTAACTTTACTCTAAACAACAAAGAGCAGACCGCATTGTGTCTACCTTCATTTATGGCCATCACCCGTGAAGTGTTGACACTAAGTCCCGATTTCCTACGCATTCGTCTCGCCATCCCTTAGACTATTAACAATATTAGTATTTGCTGTACACATGATCTTTAAGCTAATGGAATACGTTCCAAATTAATTAATCTTATTTTAATTATTAATTTTCTAAATATACTTATATTAGCAGTTCGCGTGATTTTTCTGTTAAAGTAGCTAAAGCTGTTTCATATATTACACGATTACAAATGTAGAAATGCAGTGGAAATTTTATTTGCAGTCTTAATAACGCTTATCACAGGTGAAAAGAGTCCAAAATGTCATAAATATACAGTATCACAAGTCGTAACACGATGTGTGATAGGATTAGATGGTTTCGTATTAAAGACCTCGGTAATTGGATTACAGCAATAAGATATTTTTTTTTAGTATAAAGAGCGTGGGCGGTGAAGTCACAAAACGTTTGTAAAATTCTTTAAACGTATAAAGCAATCGACTTTAAACTCGATTTTTAACGTTTACAATTAACAGAAGGATAAAATTTTAAAGTGCTATAGAAGTTGTGTAAAAGATTTCTTTATTTATTTGTGGTTCTATTACATTTTATTCATTTAGTGTTGCAAGAGCGATTAATTTTTAAATAAGGCATTCCTTTAAGTGGTATATGTACCAACAAGGAATACATGCAATATGTTGTGTGTTCACTGTGAGAGAAAACCAAGTGTTAAGATCGTCCGTTTCTCACTTTCTGACAAATTATCGAGTTATTGCGTGTTGAGTTAAAAATGAAAATGATAAATGTAATAATTTATCATTTTCATTTCCCCCAACTGGAATTGAAACCGCAACCAACCGTTAACAGTCACACGCGTGTACCACAACTCTAAGACGGTCTCTACCTAGTATCTTAATTATAACAAAGCCAAAACGGCCAAATCAAAAAGCAAAAAAGAAACATAAATTGAAATTTTGCACTTACACGCATTCTTCTGCAAAGCGCTTCTAATTCATAATGAGTGGTTGTCTGAGGCGAGTATCAAAATAAGTAATAAGTAACAATGAGATGCGATAGATAGCGTACCGCCGGCCCCGATGAAATGGCTCAATCTCGTGCTTGCCCGTGCCGTGGAAGATTTATTTTTATTTTAATTGTTTTGTTTACTGGTGGCCGTTTGATTTCGTGTTATTAAATTAAAGTTGGCTTGAAGTGATGATATATATATATATATATATATATATATATATATATATATATATATATATATATACATATATATATATATATATATATATATATATATATATATATATATATATGTGTGTGTATTAATAAAAATTCTATATACACATATCCAATAAATTAGACGACGTTTTTTAAGCAGTTTGTAACTTTTCTGTAAATTATTTTATATGATTTTATTTTTCAGCTTCACGCTGTATTCCGCACATGTCAGGGTACACATAAGGAATTTGGGAACCTAGTGTTAAGACACTCCGTTCCACTTCCTTTCTCCACTTTCTGCTGAATTTCAAGCATTGCGTGTTGAGTGGGGAAACTCAACACATCAACACATTAAATATTTAGTTTGAAAATATGAAATATTTCATTTCCTCTAGTGGGGTGGGATCGAACCCACAACCTGTCGTTTATAGTCACACGCTCGTGCCGCTGCGCCACGACAGATCTCCAATATTATTTTATTTGATATTTAATTAATTAGGATCACATTGCACTTTTGCAGTAAGTACTATATATATTACTATCTTTACTTAAATTTGACATTTACGGAAATTACATTTGATTGTTAAAAACCATTCAAGAATGTATGCTAAAGTAGTTAATCATTGTTATGATTACTAGCTCCAAAGCCCCAATAGAAAATAAAGAAGCACCAAGTAAACAAATGACAAATATCGATCACATTCGTATTAATTTTATATAGAAGCTTTTTTATATGTTAGTATATAAGTCTTTGTGTCTGTATATAAATATGAAAGTACGGTACGATAGACTCTCCCAAGTGGGTGGCACTAAGAGGACAACCACGAATTCTTTTTAGTTTTAAAATTCACACTTCATTCTGCAAAACATCGCATACAACCGGTTTTACACATGTTACTCCGTCGGTGGTCGCTTAAACACGACTCAAACTAATTGCGAGGCATTAACCTTATAAGCTTGGAATAATGAATAAGTAGTTTTTTATAACACTGACTTGAAGCAGTTAGTGTGTCGAGCTAGATGTGATGCGAGCGTCCAAATTGTTTTAGATTGCCGTCTTGAGAACTGACAGACAAATATTACCATTTGTATGAAATTAACGTTCTTCTGCTATTAAAATACGTACTAACGGCGTAACGTTTACCATATTTTTAAAGAACTGAATATACTGCTACTTATGTAATTTTATTTTAAATTTGATTTATTAGGTTGCTGTGCTCTCAAAAGTTGAACAGGAACTATTATAAAATCACATTGTTGTCCGTTTATCTGTATGTTAAGGATCTCGATATCGCGTGGTGGTTTCAAGCTGAAAATAATATCGAATATTCAGATCTGTGGTCTATCAGAGTAGAGACGACATACGAGCATCTATGTATCGTTTTAGTTGATTTTTGTATGATTTCAACGCGTATTGAAAAACTATAGATATTTTCCATGGGCCAGTTGTGGAATTTGGAATAAAATCTATACAAATTTAGAATTGTTTCTAGTTAAATTTATTAAATTCATTTACCGTGTAATGAAATTCTATAGGATATTTTCCGTAGAACTACTATTGTGTAAATAAAGGAAAATATCCGAAAAATGAAAACAGTTAAAAACTATACAAACTTATTATACCTATTCAATTCATAATCAAATTCATAGCCTTCATTTTTGTAGTTTATTAACTGTACTTTCTTTTAACCAATTCGTAGATATATCTTCAAATTCGTACGGAACTATAGGGGGGCTAGTTCGACTCACACTTGAAGGGATTTTTTAACTAGTTTGCACAATTTAATGTTATTTGTTATTAGTTTGCATTTTCGGATTTGCAAATATATCATAACTTTCAAAATGTTCAACTTATAATTTTCCACTTAATGTTACGATTTTTTATTTTAGATTCACAGTAGATATCGTAAAAGAAAATGAGATAAGAACGTAAGATTTTCATAAAGACTTACTTTAGGTACTATTTCATAATATTGTTTCTTAAATATAATTCTACATTATGTTTAATGAAGCATATCTATAAATTTAAAATTTTATAAACACACTAACATATAAAGTTATATACACACAGTTTAGTAAACAAAACGTCGAAACGAATAGTATTCATTCTAAGAATTATACCAACCCAAGTTGCCGTTGGTAGCAAAGCGCAACGAAATTTACTAAATACAGCACATTCAATCACAACTCGCGCTCGTTTCATTACCGCCTTCGTAAATAATAGCCACTGATTACTCTGACTTAAGGACTCTACATACGATCTACGACAGAATCAAAAATAAATATTAAACTAAAAAAATATATTATTGTATATAAAAAATAAACAAGTATGTGACTGTAAATGACATGATAGTGGGTAGTGGGTTCGGACCCCGCTCGAGGAAATTTAATATTTCATATTTTTATTTCTTAGCTATGATAACGAGTAATAATACGGCTTTGAATTTTGCCACTCAACACGCAATGCCTCCAGATTTCGTTGGAAAGTGTAAAACGGTGTATCACTCTACTCCCCGTTACAACACTTCCTTTTACCGGAATTATTAATTTATTAGTGATAAAACTAAATTGATTGAATACAACTTTATGATATTTGTTTTGACTTAACCAAGACCTACTCGTAGAAATTAAAAGTATGAAAGAATTAATCAGAAACATTCTTCATTCGTTTTTTATAACAAAGTATAAATAAATTCATGTGTAAATTATTGTTGGATATAAACACAATAAAAGCATACATTTAAAAATATTTTATGCTCCATACATCTCATATTATGTGTAGGTATTAAGTATATCACAAGTAGCTTTATACGTATATATATTTTGACAGCATAGCTAATTTTTAATTAAATTAAAAATAAATTCAGTGTTAGGTGTTCCTAGCATAAGTCGATTAGTCAACTCAGGATTTGAACAATGGGGTTATTTATAGCTAGTAGCAGCTTAATGTGTTGAGCAAATCGACGCATTATTATGCTCTATACATATCGACCTATCGTATTTATAGTTTCTATTTGAAATGAAGTATCGTTGTATTTTAGTTTGCTTTTATGTAGTATGTACTTGGGTAAGTTATTTATTTACGCAACTAGATGGTTTTTCACGTGTTTTTTTTTAGCTTCACGCTGTATCCCGCATATGGCAGGGGTAGGCGGTGGGAACTTGGGAACATAGTATTAGGACTCTCCTTTTCGTTTCCGCCAAATTTAAGGCCCAATACCTCAATGTTATTTGGAAGATATCAACGCCACGCTTTGTCTAGCTACCAGAGCAAAACAAAAATAAAACATTTAATATTTAATTTGAAAATATTAAATATTTTATTTCCTCGTTTATTGTTATTTATTTAGTTTCCAAAAATTTAAGTATAATTTTATGTTAAATAAAATACTTTTATTTTAAAATCCAAGAGAAGTACCTATTAGCTATAGTCTCAATGTATTCATTTATTTGTTTTGGCATTGTATGTTCTAGAGGTGTTTTCCAGAGAGCGTCTTTTTTTAGTTTCAAACTGATCTTTTTAATATTAAAAGTTTTATTTATATTTTTCAAGTGGAAGCTTACTATAAATGTAAAAAATAACTAAGGTTACATCACAATTTTTATAATATGTACATACACAATTTTATTCTTTGTGTTTTACAATAAATATATAATACAAATGCTTATAAAAAGTCAATTGGGCGTTAAAATTTGTAGTTATGACTTAAAAAAGATTTCGTTTCTTGTTGTCGTTTATGCCATAATATTTTTTTTTGTTGAAACACATATTTTATAATTTCCAATTTGTATCTTTTTCATTATTTTATTTATCCACTTTATTGTAATCCAGGGCTGACCGTTTTTGCAACCGTGTAAGTGTTTTTACGAAATTGAGCTATCACTCAAATTAGTTTGTAAATCTGTCAAATATTTAAATTACACCGCGGCTTCCTCGTCTCAAATTGAAATGCTGTTGCGGTTTTCAATTTAAGACGTCGCAACACTAGCAGGCCTATGGGTTGCCAGCCACAGAGTGCTTTACGACAAACACCTTTAAAATTACTTTATTTGTGTAACAAACGTAAAAGCTAGAATTTTGAGAATTTACTCAAGTATTGTATTATATATATTGGTTAATCAAAACCAAGTAGGTTAAATTACTTAATTTTGACTTCACACAAATTACTGACACTGCTGTGATTTGACCTCTATATTGAGAAAATATTAAATGTTACGATATTGCTACTATTTCTTTAGATAAGCACAATCTGAACTACCAAATTGACGCTAAATTAAAATAATTAAGGATAAAAAAGGTTGAACATTCCTTGATTTGATCAGTGTTTTGTAAGATAAGGGCTTTTTTCTTATCATCATCATCGAATCTTAGTGATTTATGATTAAAAATAAATTTAGTGAGTAATTTTATTTGTACTTTTTTACTATATAGTATTTCCAGGTACCGAAAAAAATATGGCAATGGAATAAAATGACATAAGCAATGAACTGCATTGCTAATGTCATTTTATTCCATTGCCATATTTTTTTCTAAAATTACCAATATTCTATATTATTGGTATCTATCAATGACAATAATTCTTGTTCTGTTGAAATGTTCAATTACTGTTTTTAGGATTTTATTTTGCAAATATAGTATCCATTGAGATGTTGAGTTTGAAATTCATAGATTAAAAAAGTAAGTAACGCAATAGTTCCTAATAATTAATATTAAAATATAATACAAAATTTTATCGTAGGTACCTATAATTTTAAACGGCGTGATTAATTCAAACATAAATAAAAAACAAATTTATGACCCTAAGAAGTCCTGATGAAGACGTAATCTTGACACTAGGATATATAGCTACCTATTTATTTTTTCTTTACTGATTCTGTTTTTAGCTTCATGCATCTGCACATAGCATGATAGGCTGAGGAAATCCGGGGAAGCTAGTGGTAATATTCAATTTAAGATACTACCGTTTCTCAATTTACCTATACCGAATTCTGGAGAGATTGCATGTTAAGTGCCGGAATTCGTTGCTATGTTTTAACTCCTTAAAAGGAAGGAGGAAATAAAAATATTAAATATTTCTACTTCTTCACAAAATTATCGAATCCACAACCGGTTTCCCTTACAGTCAAAAGACGTAGACCCACACAGACATCAGATCAACCAAGCGACAATTATTTTCTGATATTTTATAGGTTGAAAAATGTAATTTTATCTGTAATCTCTGTTATTTTTATGTTCTAAAAGCTCTAAGAAGCTCTTGCAGTGTCTGTCTCTAAAAATCATTGTAACATTTAGGACGAAATAGGTATATATAAGTACCAAAGCATACAAAGCTGAATAATTATTGTAATAAAGAAACAATTCCATAAATTAGGTAAACCTCTTTATCTACAACCAATCAGAGGCCAGCAAGTTTTGTAAATATAATTTAATTATGTGATTTGCTCTTATCACTTATCGCTGGACTACCGTGGAGCTGGAATTATCAAGTGGAAATAATGTATGTAAAATGTTAACATTCGTGTTAAATACTATTTTTTAATTTAATTTAATGTAGCGTAAATATTGATAAAGCTTCGCAAAATAAATAATATAGTAATTGCTAAGTGCATTTTTAGTGTATTTATGCGATCATTCTAAATAAATGAATAAAACAAGTAAGTAGTAACTCAAGTATTTTACTTTTTTGTAGTAGGTTTTTTTTTTAATTAGAAGTACATTTACAAAGCTTCTAAAGTTTTGGGCAATTTTGAAACAAATTCAAGAAATTTATAAGGGAGATACCTACAGGGTGACAAGGAAAAATAATGTCTTACAAGTTGGAGGGCAAGACGATGAATCGATACCAATTCAACTGAAGCGACTTTTGTCAGATTCATAATGCGCTCCTTTATTAAAAGCCATTTTCTCAAACAATCGCGCCAATAAGAAAATAATTCGACGCGCGATCTTTAGTACGCTGAACTCACATATTGTGCCATCTGCCTTTATTCTCACACGCGAATATAGCGCCTATTGTGTTCCTATAAAGAGTTGATTTGTATAAAACAATTACAAGCATATAAAAGGAACTTCGTGATCTACATTGAAATTTATATTGAATGAAAAATGGTTTGCGTGTTTTAATAATGGAAGAATAAGTCGTGACGGTGTTGAAAAAGATTCGTAATTTTTGGAAAGTGAATGATCAAAGGACTATAGAAAGTTCTACAAGCATTTAATCATCCAACTTTAAGGACCTCTCATTTTATGTGCATTTAATTAAAGTAACAATACAAGAGTTCGATATTAAATTACTCCTTTTACTTGCAGATGGTGTTAAATATTCTTTTTCGCCTATATTGTATACTTTAATTGTAATTAAATGTAATTTAGACGTTTCTTCTTTAAGGTTTATTGCATATATTGTACTTATAATGAAAAAAAAAAGTATCTCTTATTACGTAACAAACAAAAGAGATGCATCAATCAAATATACTGTTTTATTAATAACATCTTTTTTAATCTGAAATATCCTTTGTTATTTGTAAATATTAAATAATGTATACAATCGTAGTAATATGCTCAGTTTTTTACTGGTTATATTAGTTTTACGCCATAACACATTAATGTAGCAGCGTTGCAAGGTTGTTCAGATTTTTACTTTTAAAATACATGTATAATACTTTCAAATACCTATGAATAAAATAGATTTCGTATACCTAGACACGTACATTTATTTTCTTCATCTTTTCACTCAGTGTCAGGACTATAGAACGACACAAAGAGAATCTAAGTAGATAACGGCTTATTTATAAGTATATAAATAAGCGTATATGCCTATTCAATATTAAATATATTACCATATTTTATAATAAGTATCTATATAAAAGCTGGGTCACGCCTACTCATCTAAAAAACTTAATTTATATAAAACTCACAAACCCACACAATCACCTAAATGCTCATAATTACTAGACGGTTTTGGTAAAAAATGTATCGATAGAGATCTATTATCTAAATCAATATCACAAGTATTAGAAAGGTGTGAAACTTAATGGACGTTTTTTATTTAACTTAATGATAATTTCTGTCACGTACCTATCTATGCTTATGTAAAATTTTATATATTATAATATTTTATATTATTCATCAGTAATAGTTTTATGTGACAGTTGATTTAGTGAAAGGGAACTTAAGAACATAGTGTCCAAGACACTCCGTTCCGTTCCCCATTGCGTGTACAATGGCGGAACTCTACGCCGCAAATAAAACATAAGAAACGATTTTAATTTATAAACTCTATCGTAAGAAACTGTAAGCGTCTAACTGTAAGCGCGGTTATCGTGGGTTCAATTTTCACTATGAGCAATTAATTATTTTTATTACTCGTTCTGGCAAAATAAAGGTCCTATTTACAGTTTGTTTGAAATTATTTTTAACTAGCAATTAATTATTTTGGTAATTATCTATTTATATTTTTAACATATCAGTAAGCTATCAAGTTTAAGTTCAAATTAATAAAAAAAATATTTATTTTTAATGAATTTACTTTCTGTAAAAATTTCCCATCTATCACACAGGTATATCACAATGCAAATAAATATAATTTGTTCCTTACATAATACCTATTAGGATGCGGACTTCATGTGAAACTCACACTTCTACTTTAATTTAATTTAAATAATTAGCACTCTTCTTTTTTATGGATGCACATATTACCAAATGGTATTTCTTAATTTTCAGATTTCGTTCGTTCAATTTTACACTAAAAGCGAAAATTTGCTTTCACCAAGCTATTTGAACAATTGAACTTGTAAGCTCCATAATACCTATATATACTATGCCTTGAGGGTACCGTAAAAATGTTCACATTTCTCTAGCTACCAGATATAATTAAGCAAAACAAAGTTCATATTCATTCGAGATAGACGTCGGTATTCTACAAAGCCGGCGGTTTATTTACAAACGGCTGTAATTCCGCCCGGGTGTCCAAATGTGGGGTTATTAAATAATGGACGGCAATATTATGATACGATACGATTGCTACACGACGGTGCAACTATTTTAACATTTTATATTATAAATTATCTTATATAAAACGGTTTTAATGATTTACGAATTGTTATCAGTAAAATTTTACTATTAAGTAATAACATCTTGCTTAATTACTTGTATTAAAATATATTTGTATAATAATTAATTGCTTGAAATAAGTGATCACAAGATTATTTAACATTTTTATTTTAGTTTACATTTGCAGGCATAAACAATAAAGTGCATCTCTTATGATAAATATATATATTATATTTATTAATTTACAAAATAAACTTTTAATATATGCTAGTCATTACAAAGAAACATCAATGTTTTTTTTTAACGAAAGAAGAACAAAAAGCGCACCCTCTTTCATTAAACGGACTATACCATCATATCACAGATGGACAAGATAGCCGTCGATGAAGGTGTACCCAAATAATATAATTAAATTAATCGAATGCACCTGCACCATTCCTACTACAGAAGTGAGAGAGAGACACCTTGTCTCTACAAAGATTTGTCCTTAATGCCCTAGTATAAGAATTAGAATAATCTAAATATAATTGTTTCTCTGTAAAGTGAAGGGTAATATTATGACACTGACCAATTTATACTTAAATTCTTATAAGTGACAAAATAATTACTTAGGCATATACAATTCCATTATATTAATCATAGGCAAAGATAAGTTACATTTTTGTCTTTATTTTACCAAAAAAATATAGGTACATTTTCTGTGTTAATAAGATTAAAAAATATACTTGGACTTTTATATGCTTCACATTTATAAAAAGTAAAACTGCTATCAACGTTTTCCATGGACCTATCGTTTTCCAATTAAATATAACCATTCACAATCAATTAGTCAGCGAATTCTAAACGTATTATTGGCTAAAAGCACCCTGTACTTTAATAGCGGGAGCGACTTTTTGCTTCGCTTTTTTCTTTTCATAATAGAGGCAATACAAACGTGCCGGTTCTGACACCTTTGGACCCCACAGGAGGTTGTAGCACAATTTGTGGGATAATAAAATATAATAATCCCGGGCTCGCGCTTGACGACCATAGACAAAATGAGACAACTAATGTGTTTTTCTTCAGGGGTGCATTTAGAAATATTGGATCATTTAATATAAATAATATTTTCTATGAATTTGATTCGTCGGTAATGGTATACTTAAAAAAATTCTATAAATGGCTATGGAGGTACCAACTATATCTCACAATACTCAAAGTAAAAAGATAAATAAAAATAGTGCACAAATAGTACATTCATTACGAATCATTACCGCGATTGCATCGTAACTATGTTTAATGTGTTAGTTAGATGTTAGATGGTGACACACATGCTCATGTACCTAATGGCCTTGTAGATAATGGGATACAGACAAGATATATTTTTGTATAATTTATATAGCCGTAAATACATATATATATAAAACATTTAGTAATACAAAAATACATACTTTTTATCCATAAAGATATATATTCAATATGATACCCATAATAAAATAACTGAATCAATTGTGAATTATTTAGTTGTCTCCCCTCATTTTATTTTAAAACTAATAACACAAAAACTACAAACATTATCATTTGTTGCAATCATCTAACGCTCTAGTAATGATATAGATATCACAATCACAATAATGTAACGCCGAAGGGGATGTTAAAAAAATATTATTTCCGTTGCCAAGATGACTTCCTCAATCAAACCGCCAATGACAAATTACTTTACTTTTTAATATGTTAATCTCGTAGCATATGGAGCATAGACAATTCCCGCCTTTCCTTTTGACGCATGTTCGAATTTGGAACTATTGTTAACCGTGATGTCTTCTTTTGTAGCGGCAACAATGGGTTTTTTGCAATGTCCGTTTAAATTATGCTTATATAGTCAATTTATGTTTTTTGAATGGCTGAATGCGTGTAAATTTTGAGGCCTTTGAGCTCATTGATTTGCACTGTCATTTTATAAGTGCTCTTTTTAATGACATCTGGGTAAGTGAGTATATTTAAAGCTCATTTCTTAGACGTTACATTCTATTTATTATGGTATTTTGAACGCATATATATTACGCGTAATAAATTACATAGCTAAATTAAAATTATATAAAGTTACATAATTATATATTTTTGACCAAATTATTAAACTGAATGACGGCAAAATGATAATTATTCGTAATTAGAGCTAACACTTTGTAAAAATATTAAATTTACGAATTAATCAAAATGATTTCATCAAAAATAACATTCACCACACAATGACTGCCAAAATCATCGTTGACAATTTAAAAAACGCACAGATAATAACAGAGGGTGGAGGCAGATGCGTTCAGCCGCGTTTCAATTACAAGCGCCGCTCTGTAATCATGGCATAATCGCCTATTCGACGCAGGTATTACAAATGTTAACATACCTCGTCGATAACCAATAAGTATTATCATAGTAATCGCCCATACAATGGCTACATTGTTTCAAGGGCCATTTGTTTCATGTTTCAAAATAAAAATAAATTATATGTCGAATACAGACTACTTCTTACTTAAGGTTTCGCCTATATATTATTTATCTGTTCATATTGGCAAAATTATGGGTTGGTATTATTTAGTGATGTGTTTAGATCATTTTGTATAATTTCAAATATGAATTAGGTATCGCTTTGAGTTATAGCTACTTACAAAGTAAATTAATAGCGGGTTAGAGAATGAAAACGGATATGTCAAATTTTATACATTTAACAATTTCTTAACAATATAATTCATTCATAAAATAAAATATAAATTATTTCTTTCAAGATAAAAAATGATTTCTTTTAAGTAAACTCTTTCATGTTCTTCTAACATTATTGATATAGGAAACTCGCCTTGGCTTTACTCGAAGTTAAATAATAAAAACCAAAAAGACATCCACATACATTGTTTTTACTGAAAAAAATAAATAAGATTTACTTATGAATCAATAGGAATTGCTGCATACATTATATTTGCCTATAGCTAATAATTTCACGATTTTGATTTCTCTTACAAATTTTTAGAAAGATTCTTCTTAATTTCATAAATAACAAATTGTGTTGTAGGTAATTATTTTAATTAATTAAAGTACCTACTTAATAACAACAAATTGATGTATTTACTTATGAGATGTAGATACATTACTTTATTTAACTATCCAATTTCAGCACTTTCAATAATACAACATTCACTTTTATTTCATAAAGTTGGAGACCATTTCTAAAATGCACAGGTACGATACCTTCGTATTAAATTATAGTTTCTTGTTTTTTTTGAATACTTATTTAGATATTCATCTAATAGCTGAAAACGTAGCGTAAACGTAACGTAAATGTACAAGTAGGTACCTACTTAGTGAAAAATATTAATAATATAATTGTTTAATATTTATAATTATTATTTATTTATAATTTTGCGAAAGGTTTTGTTATCAGCCATAAAGGATTGTATCGCTTCTCAAAAGGACCACACATGAAAATTACCCGAAAAGCATAATTTAAATTATTAATTATTATAATTATTTTGAATACTTATTTAGATATTCATCTAATAGCTGAAAACGTAGCGTAAACGTAACGTAAATGTACAAGTAGGTACCTACGTAGTGAAAAATATTAATAATATAAATGTTTAATATTTATAATTATTATTTATTTATAATTTAGCGAAAGGTTTTGTTATCAGCCATAAAGGAATGTAATAGCTTCTTAAAAGGACCACACATGAAAATTACCCGAAAAGCATAATTTAAATGACGCTATCACGTAATCATGGAGAGATGTAAGTATCTCTATATTAATTCAAAAATGAACGTCGAAGGTTAAATGACACCTGTAAAGTGGGATGTTTGTATGCACTTTATGGGAATATAATAGCTAAATCATTAGCTTATTTCATACATATATATATAATAATATTAACTTACATTTCATATATGAGATATATCTATTGGTCATCTATTAATATAATAATCTGCACATTGGGACGTACGAATAAATAAAAAAAATAACTGTAATCAAGGAATTCCCTTCTGAAATAGAAATTTGTCTTCTTAATGGAAAAGCTATGTCGGTTCAACATTTTATAGAATTAAAATTATATTAGACTATTTCTTTATATCAATATAGGACTACTGTTGTAAGGCCGTGTATGGAAGTTTTAGAAAGCATGTGAAACTGCGATGGGTGGGAGATAATAAATATTTTATAATCTAATATATATTAAGAACTTGCAATAAATTCCAAGCAGATGATCTTTAAAAGCATTTTGGACGCCAAAGTTATAATTTTTAATTTATATACCGTAGGTAGGTATAATAAGAGGTTTTATAGATAGAACACAAAGATAGAAATTCTATAGATTTGTATATTAATTCTATAGTTACGAACTATACAAAAGTTAACTGCTTAGGAACTGCAATAGAATGTATATTTAATACAAATTTGCTTATTGTTGTTGTAAGTTAATGTTAAAATGTGTAAGTATTTCTTACGGAATGACAAGATTACCTACCCGTTTATTTTATGTTATATTTAATCGACCCAACATAAAGTAAAAAACAATGTAATACAAACTTTTTATACTCAGCTTTACGTTGTATCCCGCACATGGCAGGATAGGCAGAGGGAACTTAGGAACCTAGTGATAAAACACTCCGTTCATCTTCCGTTCCCCATTTTCCGCCAAATTTGAGGCATTATGTATTGAATGGCGGAACTCAACGCCACGTTTTGCCGTGTATCAGAGCGAGGAAATGAAAATAATCAATATTTAAATTGAAAATATTAAACATTTCATTTTCTCGAGTGGGGATTGAGCCCAAAACCCTCGGTCACCCGTGGGTTTTGTTTTATTTTATATTAAGGTGTAAATATTCCTAACAATTTTAGCTTCACCTGTATCCTGTAAATATTAGAGTAGCTAGAGGGAACCTAGTTTTACGATACTCCATTCTCATTCTCATGATTGAATGAAAATCATTGATAAATATTTAATTTTCTCGAGAAATCGAACCCACAACGTTTGAACGTTACGTTTACAATCGACTGTACCTCAGCGCCACAGCGGCCTTAAAAATAAATAATCCTAGGAGTTATTTTGACTATTTCTAAAGTGTACACTACATCTAGAAAATATATTTATTCAGAAAACGTACAACGAAAAATATTAGTTATTGCTTTTTAGATTTGGGCTATGTATTTTCAAATATTGTTAGGCTGTACATATACTTAATCAAAATCAACTTCACGCTGTATCCCGCACTAGGCAGGGTAGGCAGAAGGGAACGGAAGTGAAACCTAGTGTTATGACACTCCGTTCCACTTCCGTTCCCTACTTTCCGCCGAATTTGAGGCATTGCGTGTTGAGTGGCGGAACTCAAAATACATATACTTGCAATAAGTTATTACGGTTCTATTTATTTCTACAATAATTAGACAGATTACACTCATTATAATTTCCTTTCTTGAGCAAATTGATAGTCACGAGAGCTGTATGTAGACGCTAATGTCATATTATCGTAGTACTGAAAATTGTTTAACTTTAATATTAACCCATTATTTAAGTTTAATAGCTCTGATATTAATACTGAACAGTAAACAACATTAGGCGTTTGATAGAAGTCATCAAATTCGTATTACCGCTTGTCAGATCTGCAATAAATACTAAATTGACATTGCTAACTATATGCTGCACGATGTGAACCTAAATTACATTCATGGAACTAGATAATATAACCAAATCTGCGTACGAAGGTTATGTTTACAAGTAAATATACTTGTATATTATTTATAAATTACTATTTTTTAGTAGTAATTGTAAGTTATAGTGCGTAATACAAATTTTACATAGACCTGTCCATCCATTTCCAAATAATGTCGAACATTATTTGGATTTTTAATAGAAAATAGTAGATATATAATTTAATATTTTCAAATTAATTATAATATTTTTTCATTTCTTCGCTCTGGTTACAAGGCAAAGCGTGGCGTTGAGTTCCGCCACTCAACACGCAATGCCTGAACGGAAGTGGAACAGTGTTATAACATTAGGTTTCCAAGTTCCCTCTGCCCACCTTGCTATTTCTGCAATATAAATATTAAGACTGATAGTTTATTTCGTTGTTTTATTACAGCTTTATACTTATACCGTAAAACGTGAAAATAATTAGGTTGTTTTGCTCTTTTTTTAAATATTTATTGTATAAACATTTTGAAATAAATATATTACATTTATTGATTTATTATACAAATCGAATATACATATTTATCAATTCCATTTTCAAATTGACATTCTTAATTTTCATTTTAGAAATATTGAAATAAGTATAGGCAAAATTTTACAGAGTCCACTAGTCATAACAATATTACCTACCTATGTATATGATTTTTTTTAGATACATATAAACTTTCAGATATATATAAGCTTCAAGAATCTTTATGGCAATGCTTTTCAAGTAGTGGAACTTAACGCCGCGCTCTATACCCTGTCCTCATAGAGCCGGGAAATTTAGATAACTTTTAAAAAAATATTTTACAATTATTTTCTATTGCGTTAACAATCAAACACTACCCACTATAAATTCTTTCGTAAAACTATACCTATACATTATTATAACTATCTTAAACTGCTTGTGTAAAACTTGTCTACTTAAAATTGTTTTTTTTTTAATTGGTATCGGTTACGTAGATATTTAGAATAATTAGCTTTTAAATTATTATAGGCCATCGAGGTGCAGTGGAACAGCGTTTAAATGTAAATGCAATGGTTATGGGTTTGATTTTAACTAGGAAGTATATATTACTTATTCTCCGCCCTTTTAAAATAATGTGTACTTAGTGGTGAGGTTCAGTCCGGTTCATTGCCGGAAGTGGAGAAATTGTGTTTTGACACTACGTTGTATTTATTTAAGTTTTAAGTAAAGTTATATAAGAAGGAAATCTTCTTTATTAAGTATTGTTTAGTATAGGTATATATATATTTTATATCTTGTATATAATATATATTTTATACAGGTTTATTTTCTTTTTTTGTATAGTATCTACCCTAAATGTGTCTTAAACTGCTTCTTTTTACGGAGGAATAAGGAGTAATAAGAAATGCATGTTGTTAATGAATTATTCAAATAATTATAAAATATTTAAGCGCACTTATTGTTCCTGATTAAAGATTTAGGCATTTTTCTTTATACCTTTATCTAAACACATTATTTTTTAAAAGAAATTCCAAAGAACTTTTTTGAGAACTTTGATAAGGACCAATGACCCAGGAGATCTTGTAGTATAGAAGGCAAGCTAAAGTTTTTAAACCGACTATTATAGCATATTTAAAAACTGACATTAGTGACTGACATCAGCTTCTTATTAGATTTCAAATAACACACAGTTACTGTTCGCTGAGGATATTACGGAAAATATAAGTAGGTACATGGAAGAGGTAGGTACTTAAAATATTTATCATCTAAGAATAAAATATAAGTAACTATATAATATATATAATTCTATATTTTTAATTTATCAAAGTATAAAATAACAAAAGCTTACCTCCATTGTCAGCATTATTCGCTTCGAAAGTTTTACTGGTCATGTGGAACAGTGCATCAAGAGGCGTGTGAGGTGCATTCGGCCCTTGTGGAGCTCGTCTCGGTTCTGAACAGCAATCTGAGGCTGACGATGACCTTTCTGATACTGAATCACAGCATTCCGCTGGTGCCATGTCTCTTGGCCTCAGAAGTCCTAAGGCCGCCAACCTCCAGCGCTCACCGTCTAGCAGAGCTGCACCAGCCAAACGCTGCAACCGCTGCAGTCTCTCAAACCCTGACGCATCCCAGGGCCGCACGATACGCGGCGGAGTGCGCGGGCTATGCGATAAAATGTCCAAAATAGAGAAACTCTTAACACCGTCCCCTCTACGCTCCTCCACTGGTTCAGAAGCCATTTTCAATCGTTTCAGCGGTCTGAAATAATCGTGCGGCGACGGCGACCGCGAGGGCGCCGGCGACGGCCGACCAACACTGATATCGTCTTCAGAACAGCTGTGTCCGGACATCGACTCCTCCTCCATTGTTCAGTTCACATCCATCACACGGTCACAGGCACCGGAGGCTGTTAACAACGCGAGATACGGCTGACGGCTCGACGCGCATCGGTCAACTGACGTGGCGTGTGACAGCCCCGGCCCGGGCGGCGATGAGGGGCGTGTACAGATTACGATCATCCAATGGGCATCGAACATTTTATTCCTGCCGCTCTCTCATTGGCCGGGAGTAGTGGCTTACGCGGCCGGGGCTTTCACACTCAGCGCTCCAATAAAACTTTTTAATCGGTCGAGGACTGGGGGGCGAGTTCGTGGTGTGATTAATTTAGCCGCGGGGAGGGAGGCCGTTTAATTACCGGGATGAAGACGCGGCTCTAACTACGGCCCCCCATTATTTAGCGTCGACGGACTGACGTTTGTCACTTAGAAATTGCTACTTTACTTCATTTATAGTTCATCGGTTAATTGTCTAAATCCAATGCGGCCTTCGTGTTTATGTCAGACGTTTATTAGAGATATTTACGATTGTCCGCGAACGCTTTAGGAACGGGTAATGGTAGCAATTAATTATGTTATCTAATTATAGCATTATTTATTCTTTTCTTTGATAAAAATAGGTGTTAATATCAAAATTGAATAAAATATTCTGAAATACTTATATTTTTTTTTTATTTTAAATTTTTACTGATAAATATGATAAAAAATAAGCCCAAGTGATTTTTTCAATAATAGATTATTATTTTATCTGGCGACGAAGTAGATACCTAACAAAAATACATATATAACCTAACAAAAATACATATATTACGTTAAAAATAAGTTATAGATATAAAGTTTTATTTATAAATTAATTTTGATACTAGCGACTACCCGCGACTTCGCCCGCTTGAATTACACTACTTTATTTACTAATTTCAACTACTTTCTCGCTTTATATTATCACTTTTGTAGCAATTTTCTGGAACTTTATATTTTACATTGCTGTAACTTTGTTATATTTTTGTATCGATTTAAATAAAACAATTATTAAATAACCGGACTTAAATTACATATACCTACCTACCTTATATCTTACTTACATGGAAGTGATCGGTTACAGATTTATTATAAGTACCTATAGATACGTATATTATGTTACAGACGAATTGAATTCAATATTACTCTTATCGAAAATATAGTTGCATAAATTATAAGACCGATTTTTTTTTCTTTTCTTATTTACCTTTATACAATTTCCAATATTAGCTATAATTGGATTAGGTAGGTTACCCACCGTAGGTATAACTAATATTGGAAATTTTATAAAAAAGATATTAATTTTTATTTTATTGTGTACCTAATTATTAATTTAACTAAAACATTTGCCTTGTCATTAAGACTTTAGAAATTTTAGATTTTGTTGTTCATAAAAATAAATTACAGTGTATATACCTACATCATGTTTATGATTATAAATTGGGTGGCACGAAGCTTCTAGTTAGTGAGCTCTTCTACACACATTTTTTGTACGTAAGAGCTTTCTGGGGTTCCTATATAAGAATCAGTAACATAATTCTATTTCAAATTATTTTAGTGCTCATGTACATACATTGTTTGTTTTGTAGTTGTTAGCTAGCTAAGTTGTTTTCTCAACGGCAAGCGAAAACAGAATGGAGTGCCTTAACACTAGGTTACCAAGTTCACTCACGCCACGTGCGAGATTCATAAAAACATTAAGTAGGTACCAACAAAATACTACATTTGGGCCCACAATTTAATTTCAAACGTTTTTTCATTTATTTAATTTCAAATCATAAATTCCTACCTATAGGTAATATTTATTCTTTTTTATTTATCTTATCAGCTTCACGCAGTATCCTACACACGACAGGGAACGCAGAGGGAACTTGGGATCCTAGTGTTAAGACACTCCGTTCCACTTCCATTCCCTGCTCTCCGTCGAATTTGAGGCATTGCATGTTGAGTGGCGGAATTCAACGCCGCGTTGTTATCAGAGCGAAGAAATAAGAATATTAAATATTTCGTTTGAATATATTAAATAGTTAATTTTCTTTAGTGGGGATAGACTCCTAAAATATTTATTTTGTGTCACAAACAAACATAGGTAGTACCACCTAAATAAATAAATAAAACGATAACATATTTAATATTTTGAAATTATAACAGTCATAATTTCAATCTACTTTAATATTATTTTATTATAATCACTAGTTGGTACTACATTCAACAATTTTAAATAGGTAGGTACACTGTTTTGGCGTAAGTTCCATTTGACGTTCGGCCATCTTGTATTCCGTTATTTACTTTCGGTAAGTTCACGCTTTGTGGTTTTAGGGTGAGCGTAGAAATGTAATCTAATTTGACATTCAGCATTTACGAGGAAATGACTTATGAGCTTTGTAATTACAGAACTTATTTGCTATTAGTCGTTGATATTTTCAAAATTGTTTATATTGAAAATAAAAATATTAAAGTAGTAGGTACAGTTGTCAAGTCGGTTACGAACGTTTGAAGTTTCCTGTGTTAAATTATCTAAAAGTGTAAAATTTTATGCCGGACTTGGCAGAATGGGCTGAGGAATTCGAAAATCTAGTGTTCAGACAGACACTTTAATTGAAATTTTTCACTTTTTAAATATATATAGATACCTGCGTTGTAAAATTATATTTACATATGTCTTACAGTAATCGAACAATTGATAAAAATGAATTTTAAATTTAATTATAATCACATACACACACATATGTAGTAGGTCATTTCATATTCTTTTATATTTTTTAGAAAAAAATAAATAAAAATACGCACATTCAGACCAAACACATTTCCCAAAATTACTCTTGTTTAAAAGTCGTAATTAATAAAGAAATTGACAATTATTTTTAAACTAGAACTATCATGTAAATGGGCACTATTTTTTAAAAATTAAACAAAGTTAAGGTAAAAACGTACTAGTAATAAGTAATCGCAGTCTCTGTAATCTGTGAATCAGTGATCGCAATCAGTTTAAAATTTAGTTTTATTTACATTACTTTTATACTGTAAGCTTTCTATATTCTTTCTTCATAGTTTTTTTTTAAAAAGTTCCTACATAACAAGCTCGCGCAAATTAGAATAATGTAATACATATACATACACATAATCCATTAATATTATTTTTCATAAAAAAAAGGTTACTTATAATACCTACTAAGAATTAATGTTATAATAAATAGTTTATAATTTTTTTTTATATGTTTTATGAAGGTAGTTTTGAGGCACGTATCCGTATCTTTAAAATTAGCTTTTTATTGCTTATTTTTTAAAAAAGTTAAATATTTCATGTAATTTATGGTATCATGCTAATAATGTAAAGTTAAGTAAGTATTTTCATAATTTCACGACGGTACATGCTACATGCTACATGCTAAGAACATTACTAAGAACACGATGTATAACTTTTTGTTCCGATTCAATTATTTTACTTATGGTCTCTGAAAATTGTATATCAAGAGACAGAGATCACATTATAGAGCAAATTATTAAAATTATGTAGATACTTATAATTACTTAAAGTAACTGCATATTACAAGTGAATTATAATAAATAGATAACTACGTTGAATTGATTGTGATTAACTTAAATGTGTTTTGATGCCTTTTATAAAATAATAGCAGTCGTGGGACTGCCGATAGAAGTGAAAACGGAACTATTAAGTTGAGAGTAATTAAAACTATATGCAAAAATGATTTGATTTTTTTTATGTTTTATTTCTTAGTTACATATGATGGGTTAAACAAATCATGAACAAAATATAAATACAAAGTGGTTGAAAAAATAATTAATATACAATTATCTTAATTATACATAGTATTTATATTTACACGATGATTTCAATGAATTCAAGTTTGAACATTATTTTCATTATTTACATCATTGTCACAATTAATTTCGACAATACTTAGATTATCTGTTCGTTCAATCATTTCATTGTATTCTAAAAAAGATACAATAGGTACTGCTACTATAACGTTTTGGTGTCGTGACTCACAAAATTATACTTATCCAAAAATCGTCCAACGCGCACATAATACAGTCAGAAATAGTCGACGTATTAGTGTATACGTGTACACAGGCTACTGCGCGTGCGCTAGTCTGGCTCTCCATAGCTATTATCATTAGCATGTCGGTGACGCGAACCGAGGATTTTACCCTCTACCAAAACGCTCAACGCGCCTAATGAAGTTTTTCACTTCAAAAATAGAAATTTAGAGATTTTAATTATGTTACAATATTTTTTCTAATAGTGAAATTAAATTATATAAGTTTATAAATAATTATTTGGCAAAAAAATAACAAAGCACGTATTTTATATCTAACAAATTACACAGAAAAAAACAATAACTTCGTAAAATTTAATTTTACAATAACTAGAAATCTATTTTACCACGCTAGTAAGATAAATCTTATACCGTAATAATACTCATTTCATGATGAAGAGGTTAAATATTAAAAACATAATACAGTCAGAAATAGTCGATGTATTAGTGTATACGTGTACACATGCTATATTAGTGTATACGTGTACTACTGCGCATGCGCTAGTCGCACGCCTGCTATTATCATTAGCATGTCGGTGACGCGAACCGAGGATTTTACCCTTTACCAAAACGCTCAACGCGCCTAAAGAAGTTTTCACTTCAAAAATATTTTATTTCAAGTATGAAATGTAATATTCCAAAAACATTATCATGACATTGAAAAAAATAATTTACATTAGGTTTTTTTAACTTCTGTGATATCTGTTGAAAGGGAATATACGAGTAGCTACAAGTAAGCTAAATTTTGCTTTCTTTTTTTTATCTAAGTATATTTATTGTACTTATAAACTTTTTAACTGAATTATTTGGTTGGGTACTTAATATTTTTGATATATCTAGGTAATATTAGCATTAGCAGAAAACCATCGAACAAGATGTCTATTCAAATTGATTTCTATACTATATTTCAAACCTCTTTAATGACTTTCATCGTTTTCTAACAGGAAAGTGAACATTAAAATGCATTGAATACATCAACGCTTTCCTATCCACCGCCTCTTCCTGATTCCGAGGCCTAGCTCTAGTTTAGTACGATTATTATTAAATGTGAATATCACTATAACTATAGCTATACTTTAATATATATCATTTTCTAAGGATTTAAATCGATCTATTCTATTTGTAAACTTTATTTCGAAGTAAAAAATGACGAAAATGTAGAATTGTGAAACCACATTCCTATCTTTTGCGTTCGTCGTTTTAAATTTCTTCATAAATAATATAAACTAACTGTTTTGTCTCATACTGTACCTATAGTTCTTTTCTTCAACTTTACTCAATAAAGGAAACTTGGGAAAAAAATGTTAAGACACTTCCTTCAGTTTCCCACTTTTCGCCGAATTTGAAGTACTGCGTCATGGGTGGCAGAGCTCAACGCCGCGCTTTGCCTTGTTGCCAAAGCGATCAAATGAAAATATTAATCGCAAATTTGTCGCGCTTACATTCGCACGCAACCCCCTCAACAATGACAGGCTTCAAGAAATCAAAAATAAGTAGATCATGCAGGAAATGGAAAAACAATAAATTAATATGGGCTTAGAAATAATAAAACATCTATGTACAAATTAAAGGACAACATATTAAGTATATCATTCAATTATTATTACCTATGTCACAATTAAAAAAATAATATTGAAACAAAACGAGAACCAGTCAACCACTTCAAATCCAGTGTTCACGACCGTAGAACTATGTTAATTTCGACTTCAAACTTCTATATCATTATATGTAATTTTCGTAAATCTCGTAATAACAACGGCAAATAATAAATGTTTTAGAACAGAGGGCGATATAATCGGTAGTCAAAATAATAAATGTAAAGGTGCCCGTACAAATTATGTTAGCACGCCCTTTTGGGCTCTTGATTTCCGCTTCAACAACCATTATTCGGCAACATCTCAATTCACTAATATAACTTTTTTTTGTATTTTGCATTAGATTTTTTCTGTTAATATATTTTATGTACATTTCGAAGGTTATCTTAAAATGTCTGAACGGAACTTTAACAAAATTAATTATAAATATAACATGTAAAGCTTTAACATCACTATTAAGCTTACAGTGTTTTAGGGTTATGAACCTACCTCAATAGGAAATTTATCGTATCACCTTCTCGACCAAGTGGCTGTAGTGTAATAGATAATATATAAAATATATAAAAAAAAATTTGATCAGGAATTCAGTTCTGAAGACAAGGAATTAAAATACCTACTCTTGTTAATCCAAAATTTCCGTCGCAACAAGATGGTGGATTACATTTTTTATAAAATCCACCTTATATTTAACTATAAAATAGGTACACTAACACCGCGAGAAAACACATCTAACAAATTTGTTTTCAAAAAGGTATTTTTATG
The DNA here is from genome assembly GCA_019049475.1 of Eueides isabella. Classification (NCBI taxonomy): domain Eukaryota; kingdom Metazoa; phylum Arthropoda; class Insecta; order Lepidoptera; family Nymphalidae; genus Eueides; species Eueides isabella. Next base: position 6,467,414 of record CM032405.1, read on the forward strand.
TTGACAAAGGGTTATTAATATTTTATTTGTTATTAAAACTAATATAACTGGTTTGAAAAAATCTAAAATAATTAAAAAAAAAAACTAAAACAATAATGTAGAACTTCTTCAAAATAAAACAACTTTCTTATATCTTGATTGATCAGGATCGTCTTTTTCCTATATAATATTTTTTTTCAGTTTCTCGCTGTATCTCGCACATGGCATGGTAGGCAGATAGATCTTGATATCCTAGTGTTAAGACACTCCGTTCCGTTCCCCACTTCTTCTTCTTCTCTAATAAGAGACAAAATCTCTTATACTTTATTGAAACGACATTAAAATGATTGTATTTTGATGGGTAAAAAATGGGTACATCAACGGTGAGCTTTTGTTGTAAAACTAAAATATTTTTTAAGCTTAAAATGTTGTCTTTATCGCTGTAAGTAAGTAGGGTATATATAGACCAAACAGATACTGTTGCCTAACACATTGTCCTTAAGCATGCAGTTAATACAAAAAGCGAATTCTCACTAACATATGCCCACTTTTCTTACTAACGTTGATAACTCTATGACACAAAAACACTTCACATATACCTACTAGAAAACTGTAAATCGTTAGGAACGTAATCTTATTATTATGAGTAATGTACACGTCCCACGCTTAACGCCGGCCTGTGCCCACCCGCATCTGCATTATAGTTTATGTGTTAAAACTAAATTGAGATGTGTTATAATGACAGGGCCCCGAATTATTAGTGCGGTTAAATGTATTCCTGTTGCGGCTTCTATGTTTCGTACATATGATGTAGGAGATTTTATATAAATATATTTATATTGAAGTCTGATGTGGTGCAGGAGCAACAGCATTTGATTCTAAACGACAGGTTGTAGGTTCGATTTCCACTTGAAGAAATGATATATTTAATGTTTTTAAATAAAATATTTTATTCATTCAAGTCTTCGCTCTGATAACTAGGCAAAAGCGCGGCGTTGAATTCCGCCACTCAAAACGCAATGCCTCAAATTCGGCAGAAAGCGGGGAACGGAACGGAGTGTCTAAAGTTCCCTCTGCCTACCCAGCCACGGGCGGGGTACAACATGAGTCTGAGAGAGAGAGAGATATTTATATTTGAATAGGAAATCTTAAATAGTTAAAAGTGTTATTAAATTTTATTATATACCTATTATAAGAGACAGAGTGTTATTGGTAGAATGTACATAAATTATAAGTTTAAGTACCTACTTTTTCCTTGTATATTTTACGTAAGTGAATACATATTTATGTATGTAAGTATATACCAAGCAAATAAAATACTTAATAATTTATTAATAAACTAACGATCCGCCCGCGGCTTCACCCGCTTGAATTATATATGTACTGTTTGCTAAAAAATAACAAACAACTTATGTTAAGGAAATTTTGCCAAAATATAAGTGAGACCTGCCTAAATCTGGTCTGTACTTACCGAAATTAGTGCACATGCGTACAGACAAGCAGATAAAAACGTTAAAAACCAATACATTATTATGCATATAATATAAATTAATATATTACATTAAAAACGTCTATTATAACATTTTCTTTAATCTTTCATGTAGGTACACACAGTGATCTTTTACAGATTTATTATAAGTATCACGTTGTACTCGTTCTTTAACTAAACTCGACCATTTATTCTAATAGTAGACCGGTAATCCTACTCGGAAGAATGAATTATTTGATTCCTTCGCTTTGACACTAACACAAAATGCATCGTAGAGGTCCGCCATTCAACAAATTCTCTAAAATAAAACAGAAAGAAAGCAATAGACACTCGGTCTCAACACTAGATTCATTTCTGGCTAGCCTTAAGATAAAACGTTAAGTTACGAAAAAATATCAGAATCAAATGCATGTTCCATAACGCGAGGCCACCCTGCCGTGCACCCGGGCACTAGACACCGTAAATGACTTCAAGCCTAACTTCCGTACGGCCAAATATCACTAAGTATAGGGTGCGAGTAGGAAATATAGTTGTAATTTGTCTTTTTTTTTTTCAATATATTAGCGGATTGTAGAAAATGCAAGTTATATAAGTCAGGGAGGTCCGGATGTTGTGGTTATACAGTGTTGCTGTTATTTAAGATATATTCTAATGTCATACTTCACTGGGAATCATTTAGAGGTGTTTAAACAACAGCTTTTTTATTTGGTTGCAATTTAAAAATAAATAAACGTATAATATTAAACATTATCACCATTTTGGAAGACACAAGTGAGAATATGACTTTCAATTGCTTTGTTACAGTTGTTGTTATATTTAAATCCCGTATACATTTTAATTGTTTTGACTGATATATTATCTATATTAAATTTTCTTTATTTATTAACAGCATACCTAAGTCACCAGCCAGGCAAGTCACATATCATATACATATTATTTTGTTTTTCCATGTAATACAACTATACGTCATTAATAATATTTAAAAGCGCTATAAAAATATGTTTAATAATAATTGTAGTTGCTATTTACAATGAAATATGAAGTTATTATATAATTTTCATATAAATATACCTACCCATTTCAGATTTACATTGTGTGTTTATTGTTTCGTATAGACTAAGGTTCGACTTATATTAAGATATAATTATCAAAATAAATTTAATACCTATGTGTGTGACAGATCAGAGACGTGTGTATGTAAATGTACGTTTTACTTTATTTTATATAATAACTTACGGTACTTTTACCATTTCAATTAGTTTGTAGCACTTTTTATTTTTTAAACTATATTTTTGTTGAAATTTTCAATAATACCCTTGTTGAGTGTTGATTTTTTTACGTTATATTAATTTGTCATTGATACCATTTTCTTAAAGATTTCTCCTATAGCTACTGTTATATACTTTCATCACTCAATTGTCTAGATGTGTCTAAATTACTCAATAAGTAAAATAATAAGTCAATAGCAAATACATAATTTTATATAAATAATAAACAAAATGTGTTCAGTGAAAGTAATAAAAATTCAAAAATTGCCAACAATCTCCTACTCTATAAGGTCGTAGTCGTTGAATACAAATGTCACCGCGTCGTCACAAACTACAGTGAAGTCATCCGACATGGCTAATCACGTTGTATTGTGGTGATGCAGATGTTGTGTAGGTACCTAATATGTGACCATGGCTTGTGAATTTTAATTAAATTTTTTTAATTCATTATTATATGATGGCAATATAATTAATTAATAAGTCTTTTTCACCTTTGGTAAGGAAAATTAGTAACTTAGGTACATAATGGTGAAATGATTTGTTATTTTATTTCTGAATGATGTACACCTACGTAATATTTTTGGTAAAAAAATTAAAGCCGATTAAATACAGACTGTAGATATTTAAATCAATATTAATTAATATTGATTTAAATATCTAAAGTCTGTATTTCATGGGTTTTTTTTTATTTGTTTAACATGCTTATCTTGTATAATAGCTATGTTAACTTTAAACATATTAGTAGAACCAGTAAATAAATAATACTAGTTGATAGCTTGATAATATTTGATTATGGAATATCTGTATTGAAATATAATGAAAAAAAAAAAAAAAAAAATAATTACATATTTATGTTTTTGTATTGTCTCAGTGACATTTTACAATAAAAAATGTCAAAATATATTTTACGTAAATTTGATAAAACCAAATGGTGTGGTTGGTATAGGCCTTTTCAATTTATATGCAAATTAATATAATATGTAATGAAATAAAAGTAATTGAAGCTACAACTTGAACTGACATAAAAAAAAATTGTCCTAGTCATTGACGAATACATTTGGTAACTCTACAGTAAAATTCATGTCCATTTAATTACCCATGACCGATGTACTTGAGGTTATTTAGTGTCACCATTCATGGCTCCGTGATGGATAGATGATAATCGGACTCCCAATAGGATCAAAGGTATTACTTCTGATCAGTTTTTCCGTTATTTTATTTAGTCTATAAGATATTTTAAATGTGCACTGTCTACTGTTGAATGTATGTAATGCTATTTTATTATAATAGTAATGTTTGAGCGATCTTGCGAAACAAAGAACAGATCTGTGATGTTTCTAAATAGTTGGAAGTGTAGAAAAAGATATCACTATGTCTTTTTAGTCGAGGTAAAATCAGATGTTGCGTTATAATAAAAGTTATATTATTTGATCGAAATCAAAAGGAAAATTAAGACATTAAAAGAAAAATATTTTAAGAGATATTCCAAGTTGTATTGTAGATATTGAAGTAGGTAGGTACCTGCTGTAAATTATATACAACGGTGAATGATTGTGGTGATCATTCATTATACATTATAACCATAATTGATAAGTTAGTTATTACGATTACTTAGAAACAATAGATATTTATAATATTTTATTTGCTTTTACATAAAACATTATAAACTATGGAGAAACATAAAGAAAAAAACAAAATGAGTCAACCATCTACACCCTGCAGTCTACAAACACATTACTAAATAAATATATTTCAAACTACCTTTTAGCGCCTCTGTATTTGGACATGATTTCGTAACCCTTTTGTATAATTGTATTGGAGCGTTATTTAACCTTATTTTAAAGAAGTTAACGTTCAAAATGTATATCGAACAAGCTTTTCTTGATCATCTGTCATCAACGGGTGTCACATTATAAGTAAGTCTTTTAAGGTGCACAAAGAATTCGGATACCTTTTTAATCAACACGTCTATTCATTCTTCAAATGTAAATTTATATAGGTACTGGCTCCTTTCAGTTTATATAACCTACAATGTATAACGGTAACACTTAAGTAGTATGTAGATGTGTTCGTTTAAAGGTCGAATTGCCTTATGTTGCAATACTTTGTGAAAACATTAAATGATATTTGATTTAAGGGTAATCTTTTCTACTGATTCTTCAAAACATATGTTTGATATATAAATGAGGCCTGTCGTGGCGCAGCGGCACAAGAGTGTGACTGTAACCGACAGGTTCTGGGTTCGATCCCCAGTCGAGGAAATGAAATATTTAATATTTTCAATTTAAATATTTAATGTTTCATTTCTTCGCTCTGGTAATAAGGCAAAGCGCGGCGTTGAGTTCCGCCATTCAACACGAAATGCCTCAAATTCGGCGGAAAGTGAGGAACGGAAGTGGAACGGACTGTCTTAACACTAGGTTCCCGGGTTCCCTCTGCCTACACTGCCTCGTGCGGGAACAGCGTGAAGCTGAAAGAAAGAAAAGAAAGATATATAAATTAATCGAAGCTTTAAATATAACAACTCCAGGATAAAACTTAGTTAAAATGTACATATGAGAAATATATATAAAATGTAATCGATAAGATATTTGTATACTAAAATTAAGTTTTCTTTTTTTAGTTTAGGCAATTATAGGGCATTCTTTGAAGTAAGTTAAGAAGTGATCTTTTTTCTTAACACAATTTACCTTTTTGTATTAACCTCAATGAAAAATGTTATGTGTAGAACGAAGTTACTTGGGTATGGTATGAAGGTTATAGTAAAGTATATATAGAAAAGTATATACTGTCGTGGCGCAGTAGCACAAGCGTGTGACTGTTACCGACAGGTTGTAGGTTCGATCCCCACTCCAGGTAAGGAAATGTTTAATATTTTAAATTGAAGTATTTAATGCTTTAATTTTTTCGCTCTAGTACAAGGCAAAACGCGGCGTTGTGTTCCGCCATTCAACACACAATGCCTCAAATTCGGCGGAAAGTGGGGAACGGAAGTGGAACGGAGTGTCTTATCACTATGTTCTCAAGTTTCCTCTGCCTATCCTGCCACGGGCGGGGTACAACGTGAAGCTGAGTAGAATTATACTTATATAATAAAAAAGAGATTGTAATTTACTTAAATTTTATAATTATTTCGTTATAAGTACATATTATTTTTACTTTAGAAATCCATATGCGATAGAATAACCACGACTTTTTACATATAATCGTATCCATAATTTGAAATGTTATCAATAATAATGTAGACATCTTAAAGACAATTCATGAGGTGTAAATTGACAACCAAATAGAATACAATCGATGGGCGCTTGTAAAGTTTGACGTGTGACATTTTTTTTCAACAGCTCACCGGTGTAAATACATTTGTTATCTGTCATTACAATGGTTTTGAAAAGGGTTCGGGTCTTTATCTGATATTTGTACTTGTTATAAAAAGCGAACATATTAATAAATGGTAATATTTGAGAAGTTTTCGTGGTGGACGTTTGTTTGTGGGTTCAATTTCTATTGAGGGGACTGAATATTTTTATGTCCTCGTTCTGGTAAGACTATGGGACTTTGAATTCTGCCTCTCAACTCTTAATGTTTAAAATTTGTAAGTAAAGAATATCTTTGGCTGATGATGATGTTAAAAAAAAACAAGTAGGTACCATTGGGAAAAAATACTAAGCAAAAAAAGACACTATTTGCAAAGTTAACTATTGTAACATATTTTTGGCAACTTTAAAAAATTAGGTAGGTATATTAAATACTAACAAGTTATTTTGTATATAATTTTCTCTAATTGGTTATTTTTACTAATATATTAGATAACCTCACTAATATTATTACTAATATATTAGATAACCTCACGCTCTCAACAGTTGCAGGAGTCAGGCTGTGGAATGACTTGCCGGAAGATATAAAAAGAGCTCCTTCCCGCGAGGCTTTCAAGCGCCCAGTGAAACAATTATTTTTCTCTGAACCATAATGTAATAAAGTAATTACTTACTTACTTACTTAGCTTCACGCTATATCCCTAGCGGGGTAGGCAGAGAGAACGGAGTGCCAAACGCTACGGTCTCGGCATACCTCTTTCGCCTCGTCCACTGTCATCAACCTCTTCATACATGCCCTCCGGGGGGTCCTCATGCTTTTTACGTGACCTTCCTCCAGTATCGTCGATACTGTGTTTTCGAAGGTCAACCGAGGTCCCCCTCCCTCTCTCTTACCACTCACTTTTCCTTCATAAATCTTTTTTACCATTCTTTCTTCACTCATTCGCTCGACGTGCCCAAACCACCTGAGCACGTTCTTCTTCATTCTCACTGTGACATCCACGCTAGTACCTGCCATTCTGTGTATTTCTTCATTGGACATGCGATCAGATAAACTGACTCCGCATATCCGACGAAGAGATCGCATCTCTACAGCAATCATCTTTCTTACATTCTTCTTCTGTAATATCCACGTTTCGCTGCCGTATAACAGTGTCGATACCAACACTGCATTGTGTACGGCCAAACGCGCAGCTATGCTGACGTTTCGCCGTCTCAACAATGCAGCTAAGGCACCGTTAACTCTGTTACCGGCAGCAATACGCCTTTCCACATCCATTTCGTATCTACCGTCTCTGCTAAACATACTTCCCAGATAATAAAGTAATTAATATAGTTTATATAATAATAATATATGTATCATGGATTTGTATTTGTATGTGAAATTGTATTTATTGTTTTATATCGTATATACCTATTGGTACACAAGTCTGCATATATATGGTTATGTATGTATATGTGTATTTATGTACCTGTGTGTTTAAGTATATGTATGTATAAGTATATATACGTAATATGAGTGTGTACATGTTTGTATGTGTATATGTATATATGTGTGTATGTATGTATATAATATTTGTACACCTACCACTAGATTTCCCACTTGACGAGGTTGGCTGGTAGAAAATGCTTTTTAGCCCTCCTTTTGTGCAAATTTATTGTTATAAATTGTGTATAATTAAGAATAAATAATTAAATAAATAAATACTATATTTACATATTTTTTAATATACATTTGCTTAAAAAAACTTTCGGACGGCATTCAATAAAATCTTTGTAGGTGATTTTTGATCGAAGTTAAATTCCTATGCATAAATTTCAACTTGCACGAATTCAAATTAAAAAAAAAAATGGTAATTTAGAAAATCCACTTTACATTCTAGGAAATGATTCGAATTAAAACCCCTTTATTATTATTCTGGTTAAATAATGCAACGATTAAGTGGATGCGCGTTTGTAGATTTGCTTCACTCAATTCCTGAGGTACCAATTTTTAAACTTTTTAGTCTTCTCAATTTACTTCAAGCGGATTGATACAGTTTTAAGGTAAGACCGTTTTTGCCGCGTGATTTCGGGATAGAAGAGGATCACCCTGGTACTGAGTTGGTGTTGTGATTGTTGTAACTAATGTACGTGTGGAAGAGTCACGTTGTCACCAATGGTTACACGCATGGGCAGGTTCGACCGGGTTATTACCACCCCCGACATAAAGTGTTTAAAATCGGCGTTAAGTAGTGGCTTTGAACACTGCGTTTCGCATTAGGTAATGTCGGGCCCCGGCGCCAATCCACCTTATAGGCAGGGAACGCACCTGTAGCTGCTCAGGTGTTACACGGGGCCTTGGGCGGCGATGATTACATACCATCAGGTGACCCGTACGCTCGTTTTCCATGTCTTTTCCATAAAAAAAGACCGCAGCCAGCATCTAACTCGGACATAGTTTGCCATGAAGCCTCAATGAGCCTTTAATTTTTCATTATCAACTTGGGTCCACCCGGGGGCTGTCCATGGGACTTGTTCGGTAGGTCGAAATTTCCAGAACGAAAACGTTGAAACCAAAAAGGCTGGTTCGTTTTGCGACACGACCGCCATACTCACCATTAACCCTTCAAGACGTTTGCTCACTGACGTGGAACAGGTATTCGTAAATAACGAAATGGAAAACTTGACACTTTACAATTTCAAGTTTTCCATTTTGTAAACTGAATGAAGCAAAGAAAAAAGCAGAAGATAAGATAAATGAATGACGGTTAACGAAACAGAAATACCTACATGTGCAACTAGCTGTATTAGTACCTACTACCAAACAGGAGAAGTTTGTGATTAAGTGGCCAGTACGATTAAATGCAAAATTTTGACTATAATCTGTATTTTTTTTAATGTTACTTTATTAATAATTTAAATTAAGTATTATTTTTTATTCGGTATACGGTATACCGAAAAAGTATTATTTTTTATTCGGTATACCCAGTGATACTTTTACTAATCGAATGATCTCGGTATTGCGCCTTAACGTATATGTCATGAAATCGTTAGACGTTACATTTAGTGTTTAGAGCTTTTGTAGCTCGGCCTTCATAAATTATGGTTCAATAACGAAATCGAAAACAGTATATAAAAAGAAAAAAGTTTTTTTTTTAACTAAATAATAAATTTCAAATCCTCAACATAACATTTCAATTCAGTTAAATTGTTAGTTTGTATACCAAATGTAAAGCAAGTATTTATTTCATTCTCATCGCACTTTATATTTACAGCAAGATAAGGTTTCTAAGCGCCCCGACATTCATGATACCTGCATTTGAGTTCATCTCATTTCGACTAAACGCTGCAAGATACCGGCTAAAATGTTACTAGTTCAAAGACAATGTTGGGGGATTCATAATGTGTATATATATAACGTATATATGACATATCAAAGAAGATAGAATTAAAGGAAATTGTATATACCTAATGTTTTTAGTCAGAAATGGCCACACATAATCTTGTTATTGTTCTTTTACTAATTGAATTTATAATTAACAGTATTAAATTATAGATATTCCACAAACATTTCATAATATTATACGAAAATACTCGCCATAATATTTCATATAAACCTTAATATAACAAGACATAATACGTTATAACTCACAATAACATAAATACGAAACGAATAAAATGCATGGGCCCAAATAATTTTTTCATTTGCATTCCATCGAGCGCCGTTTTAGGGGCCGGATCGGACGATTAGCGGTGGCTGTGTCGCTTCTCTCATTACGGGGCCCTAATTGCGCGGCAATACACACCTCAAACGCGCCGACCGCTTTCATCTCGCCGACCAACGGGTGAGATTAGGAACATAAGATTTAGCGATTTTTGAATAGCGAGTTAAGGTTTTGTAATAGGAAAGCATGCAATAGGCTGATATTCTTAAACACGTATGTGTTCTAATATTAAAAGAACTCACTTAGCTTCACGCTGTATCCCGCACATGGCAGGGTAGGTAGAGGGAACTTGGAAACCTAGTGTGAAGACACTCCGTTCTACTTCTGTTTCTCACTTTTCGCCGAATTTGAGGCATTGTGTGTTGAGTGGCGGAACTCAACACCGCGCTGAAACAAAAAAAAAGAAAACTATTAAAAGAAATAATTATGTTTATTGTAATCTGTTCTGTAATTTAAGTAAGAGTATATTCAAACAAAGTTATGGTAGCTACGTCTGACATACCGTCTAGTTAATAAATTAATCACATTATTTGTAATTTTTATTATCAATCGATCTTTAAAGGTCTTTAAAGAAAAATTGAAATTTAAGCATAAATAAAAATAATATATGAAAACAATGACAGACAGAAGTAATCAATTACCCACACATCTTTTAGGATGTTCCACTTTATACAATGTAACATAATAAATTTTCATTCTCGTCATGCGATAAAATAATCCGATTGAAAAAAAATAAACTTATGTAGGTACCAAGTGAAGAATTTTGTCAGACTTTATGTACTTACTTAATAACAAAAACAATAAATAATATTAAAACGCTCAAAAGAACTATACTTTTTGTACATCCGCTGTATCCGTGGATGTGAACATTCCGTTCATCACCAACACAAACTTTCAGGAAACCCATTTTCTTAATCCCTAATCTTTATACCAATAACATAAGGGTTATATTACAGTAATATTTAACAATAATATTATTATAACAGAAAACTTAAAGTGGTCGATATCACAGTAATTGTTTTTATTCATTTATTGCTCTCCATATAGCCTGAAAGGTGATTTTAATGGGCTCTCTATTAGCAAAGCGAGCCTTATCATCGAGTTATAGGATTGTACTAATTTTATGACCGCTTTTAGCTTTATTAGTTCGATAGTTGAGTTTAAAATATATTAATTTGGGCAGGATATCCTGGCTTATATGAAGAAATTAATAGGAATTTGAACTATATTTGATGTTTATACATGATTTGCTAGTAGTGGAAAGCGTTCAAAGTATGTATTTTGTATTTAAATAGGATATATTTTCTAGATCATATTCGCAAATTATTGATATTTGATAGTCAAAATTAGAGTGATGTGTTTTGCTAAATAGGCTTTCCAATATTTTATAGGTTTGCGTAGATATATTTCTTTTGTATTTTATAAAATGATTACCATAAAGTATTCTCTGAAGTTACCATAGCAAATCAATATTTTTTTATTACATTAGGCGTGTATCCTGCCTAAATCTAGTTTTCAAGTCTTCTAATTCGAAGAGAACAATACGCTACTCTTACTGATGATTATCGTTCAGTTTCACGAGGTGAAATGTTCGTATAATCAATATGTGATGCCACAAATTGTATAATACCTACTAAATGTAAGTAATTTTGTATTTTATTGCCAAAATCTATAAGTGTTCAGTTCGTGGTAAGCTTAATGTTCAGTTAGGGACCACCGCGGAGCATTGTGATCGTGAGGTGATAGTAACATTACGTGATGTACAGTGAGCTTGATATTAAGAAAGAAACAAATTTGGTCAAGGAATTTAATTTAATATGAGTAAAAATCATGAAAATCGGATATGCTTATATTTTATGAGACTTATATACTTATATATTTTTTATATAAGATTTATCTAATTTTTTCAATCCAAAGTATTTTAAAAAAAGCTTTCATTGTATTCAGTCGAATTCCAGCCTCTACCATATTTACAATAAAAACAAACATGTTTTAAATCAAAAAGTTTAATTAAATTAATTTGTTTTATGTTAAATTAAAAGTAAGTCGAACAAAGAATAAAGATTATATGTAGCTGACTGTACAAAATATGACTAGAAGAGGCCTTCATTATAACTGTAAGTGGTTCGGATGTGAGAAAACTGTGGGTGGTATTTTGAATCCCAGGGCTCGGTGATGACATGTGAAGCTAGGCGAAGATAAATCCTTAACCAACCATAACGTACCTAGCGAAGAAAATAGCATGCCTCGTTATTTACGTGTTTTATTTATAAGAAATATGATTGATAGATTTTAATTTTATAATCTATGTTTTCTTATAAAATTAAAGATTATCTTTAAAATAACAAATATAAATTATAATGAATAAATTAGATATTCATTGCAAATATATCTTGTAAAATCGGTTCCAATAGGTATTGTCCAAATTGTAAATGATATAATTTAAAGTAATGACAATTTTATTTTCTGGGTTCTAAATAAATAAATAATATAATATCAGTTTTCAAAGACTAAGATGTCTAAAAATAGCTGTGCATTTAACTTTTTTAGGCTCACAATGTATGCTACAAATGGCATGATAGGCAGAAAGAAGCTTTCTGCTGAATTTGAGACATAGCGTTTGAGTGGAAGAATTCAACGAAGAAATGAAAATATAAAATATTTCATTTCCTCCAGTGGGGATCGAACCCATAACCTATAGTATCTACAATGGCACGCTTGTGCCCCTGCGTCGCGACCGGCCTCAGTCCAATATACTTTAACAGATAAAACATATTCTTGTAACGTTTTATACTACGTATATATTGTAAGCCTACCTACTATTTATATATATCTTTCTTTCTTTCTTAGCTTCACGCTGTATCTCGCACGAGGCATGGTAGGCAGAGGGAACCCGGGAACCTAGTGTTAAGACACTCCGTTCCACTTCCATTCCCCACTTTCCAACGAATTTGAGGCATTGCGTGTTGAGTGGCGGAACTCAACGCCACACTTTGCCTTATTAACAGAGCGAAGAAATGAAAATTAAATATTGAAATTGAAAATATTAAATATTTCATTTCCTCGACTGGGGATCGAACCCAGAACCTGTCGGTTACAGTCACACGCTTGTGCCGCTGCGCTGCGCCACGACTCAAATATATATATGCCGCTTAAAAATGACGTTACATAAATATAACATTATCAACATATTAATCTTAGAATACACTATCTCTACCTAATACATAAATTAAATACAATCAGTCCGTCCATCATTTTTAACAGATAAATAAAATTTTATTGATTGAAATAATAGCTTCCAATTCCAATTGGCACTAACGAAATGGGAACAAAGCACTACCGAGTCGAATTTATATTTCAAAACTACTAATAGATACATAATAGCTAAACTAGCATATGACTAAATAACTCAATATTTCCCACCAAACTATTAGAGCTACGCTGTTATATCGAATCTCCCCTTTATATCAAAATACAAAGTTAATTAAAAAGGTTGGTATGGAAATATGCTTTATCTACATAAAAATAGAGATTATAAATTACTAAGGGGTGTATAGAAAACTTTGTTAAAATTTCGTACTAAAGCACGCCGGCTCTAGTGAAGGTGGCCGCAATCATCAAATAATTTCCATTAACGATTTATTTCCATTATACATATTGGATAAATACCTACTCGTGGCACAAGACTGTAAACGCGACAGGTTGTGGGTTCGATGTACACCCGAGGAAATGATTTTTTTATACATATTTTTAAGTTCAATATTTAATGTTTTCATTTCTTCGCTCTGGTAACGAAGCAAAGAGCGTTGTTGACTCCCACTACTATACCCGTAATGCCTCAAATTAGGCGGAAAGTGGGGAATAAAACTGAGTGTCTTTACAATAGGTTTCTTCCTAAGTTCGCTCTGCCATCTTGTGTTTGCTTCTAAAATATTCAAATTACATATATACTATTAAAATAACATATCTACTATTATGAAGCACCTAAAAAAGCTATAACGAATAAAAATAGTAAATATAATTATTTTATGCTTATTCCTATAAGACGTTACAGTATAGTATTAGGCTAGGTAAATTTAAGGTATTTTTATTTTTTATCAGTTTCTTCCCTTAGTGAACGATACGCAAAACTTCGGTTAGCGTAAGATATTGCAGCCACGGCTTATCGATGAAACTGCATGATGAATTCTCAAAAATACCACTTTGTACACTTTGTAAGGTTGGCAAAGAGAGTTACATAATTTTCTACTTTCCCTACAATATTTTGTAAGTAAAAGGTAAACCAATGTCAGTTTTAAGTTATTGAGAAAAAAATACATTAAAAATTGCATACTTAATTGTGATATTTTCAAAGTAAAGTGGAAACGTACCAGAAACCTATTACAGCAATGATATTATCCACAATTTCGTATCATATCAGTGTACTCGTATGTGCGCTACGCCATCATTAATGGAGCCAGCCCACTGCCTCTATGCATATAAATTATATCGTTTGTCCGTAATTCTAAATTCATACTAATAATGTATTTATGTAAAGAATTATTTATTTATTTTTATTATTGTAACTTTATTTTATTGTAAGTATTTTATTGTAAGTATTAAACATATTACGTTTTGTTTGTTAAAAAAAATATTAAAATATTAAATGAGATCTTGTGTACTTACTGCACATAAATTCCTTATATATATATATATATATATATATATATATATATATATATATATATATATATATATATATATATATATATATATATATATATGTATATATATATATATATATATATGTACATATATTTTTAATTTTGTACTTTCCGACCAGTTTTGCGAAACATTAACTGTTGTGAGATTTTCATTCATTACCTGAGTGATACGACTACGACACCTTGCATTATCTTGTTACTTGAGCGAAGAAGAAATGTGTTTAAATAATTAATTTCCCCTAGCTGGAATCGATAGCACAACTGTCGCGGTAGAAGTCCCACGCTTGTCTCACTGCGCCAAAAGGGATATCATAGAAGAGTTACTTCTTTAATGAAGCACAGACAGGTAGAAAAACGAGTAGCATATAAAAAGCGATATCATATTAATTATATTATGCTCCATGTTTTTGTGGTTTGGTTTGTTTATTAACTTTTTTGCTTGTATTTCTAGTGGTTGAGAAAAACTTTAGGTTACGTTGTAACGAGGGCTTTATAATGCTAATAATGAACAGGTTGGTACTTGATCAGTTTATATCTGATCAATAGTATTTTTTATTAAATCACTAAATTATATTTCAAAACATTATTGAATATCCTATAGTGTCGATAGCTTGATATTTTCAAACAGAGATAATGGTATGGACAAATAATTAGGGTTAAACCGCTTATAAAAATGTATACCTACAGTGTGTACTTCATAATTAATTAATATTGAATTTAAAAAAAATAATAATGTAAAATGAACAGTACAAGCCTTAACGTACTAAGATAGGTATGCTATGACAAAACGGAAATAGGAAATTGTACTATAATGATAGTAGATTATTATGATCTATATTTTCCTAGTGATTAGCCATAGCCAGGTAAATTGTGTTTAAATATCTTATTTGTGAGCAGAATGCAAATAAATCATTGCATAATAAAATTTACACCTTTATCTTTTCGAATAGGAAACGGAACGGAGTGTCTTAACACTAACGGAACGCCTACCCTGCCATGTGCGAGATACAGGCTGTAGTTGTAAAAAACATTTTATTAAGTTAATAAAGTTATAAGAAATTTAAAGTAAGCTACACAATAAAGTTTAGTAGCATTTGTTTAAAATTACAAATATGAACTCTAAAAAAAACGCTTTTTAGCGAATCAGAAAAGGCAAATAGATGCTGTAAGTTTTTCGTATCAGAGACTGAATCTACTACAATCCCTTACAATTAACACTTCCACTGCGACACCGGCCTAAGCTACGAGTACCTACCACGAGACATTTTTAAAAATCTTTCATATTCACTACTCACTAAAGCTCTTAAAGAGCTTTTAAATTATCTTTATTCCAATAATTCAATCTCTGGCTCATTTAAGCAAACAGCAAAATAGATGCAAGTGAAACCAAAAAGATAACTGAAGTAATATTTGAAGTTAGCGATTACTACATATTTATCAGATATTTATTAATCGATAAAGTCTGATTGTAAGTTACGGCAGCGGCCCATAATATAATTAAACACGCTATTATGTACAATTATTATTTCTGATCGACAATTACAAATTAGAATTCACTTCGATATACCTAAGCCATAAACACTAGTAGTCAAGCTAGGAAAATTTTATTAATATTTATGGCCTCATTTATTCTTATATAAAGTAATATTATTGAATGATTTTAAATTGAAGTTCATATAAAATATTCAGGTCTATGATACCTGGAGCACAAGTTTTTAGATTTTGTAGAAATCTGTCACATACGTTTTTACCTATAGTAATTAGTTTCATATAAAATGAGTATGTACAACCACCACTAATTAACTAAGTTTGTATTTTTGAAGTGAAAACTTCTTTAGGCGCGTTGAGCGTTTTGGTAGAGGGTAAAATCCTCGGTACGCGTCACCGACATGCTAATGATAATAGTATATCTATCGCTATGGAGACCCAGACTAGCGCACGCGCAGTAGCCTGTGTACACGTATACACTAACACATCGACTATTTCTGACTGTATTATGTGCAAGTTGGACGATTTTGGATAAGTATAATTTTGTGAGTCACGATAATGATGTAAATAATGAAAATAATGTTCAAACTTGAATTCATTGAAATTCGTGTAAATATAAATACTATGTATAATTAAGATAATTGTATATTAATTATTTTTTCAACCACTTTGTATTTATATTTTGTTCATGATTTGTTTAACCCATCATATGTAACTAATAAATAAAACATAAAAAAATTAAATATATTTTTTGCATATAGTTTTAATTACTCTCAACTTAACAGTTCCGTTTTCACTTCTATCGGCAGTCCCACGATTGCTATTAGTTTTTTTTTTATAACTTGTACTTCCCTTTGATGTTCCAGCAATGGAACCCTTGTTGGGCATGATCGACTTGATCAACAGTCCGATTTTCATATACCTAACACATTTTAAAATACATAATAAATACTGTTCCGACTGTTCCGTGGGGAAGGGTTCAAGTCGTTGGTGGGTAGGGATAGAATACCTACACGTCGTATTAAATAGACTTTAGCATACGCTTCTTGATTCAAGAGCTAAGGGGTAAACCTCTTAAGACGTTGGTCGAGGTTTTTCGTTAACATTCTGTTAACTACTATCAGTCACAATACACACAGACGTTTTGACATCTGTCATGGAACTATTGACTAAGTCCGAATATTTAAATATTTTAGCCTTTACGAGATTATCATGATGTGTGATAGCAATATCAACATGTACTGCAACTATCCACCACTCGGTCTACTCAGGTTTATTAGATGTAATAACTACAATAAATAGCTCTACATAGATCAGTCGATTCTAACCTGTCAGTTAGAATCGACTGATCTATGTAGAGCTATTTTAGAGAACAGATGTAAAATTGTATCTATAATATATACTAGAGTAATGTACTCTAATTATTTTGCTATTTTTATATATGTTCCTTTTGTCCAATGCGTTTTACACTCAACAAAACGCACTAACACAGATTCTAACCAAATAATTCCGCTATGATGATGACTCTAGAAAAAAAAATACTATAACACCCGATGAAAAGTTACTATAATAAGTTATCATACTATCAGGATAACAATTATAAGCTAACATTTTCTCAGTACTTAAAAACCATACTCTACTTTTAGAAAACCTATCGCAATAAAGAGACTGATTTAGTCCAAAATTACTTATCAAAAAATAACCTTTCTTTCCAAGAAAGGAAAGAGCTGACAAAATATAAAAATTCGATCCTGAACCAAATAAATTAATAGTATTTTTGTACACACAGAGAAGTTCACAAATATTTTGAAGTGTTCAAGATTGAATTAAATATATTTATTATTATTTATCCGAATAAGACGAAGGTTCTGGTATTTGAAAGAAATGAAGAAAGAACAGATTGCAAGATTAGTGTAAATGATAAGATATTAGAACAAGTGAATGAGGTAGTATATCTGGGAAGTATGTTTAGCAGAGACGGTAGATACGAAATGGATGTGGAAAGGCGTATTGCTGCCGGTAACAGAGTTAACGGTGCCTTAGCTGCATTGTTGAGACGGCGAAACGTCAGCATAGCTGCACGTTTGGCCGTACACAATGCAGTGTTGGTATCGACGCTGTTATACGGCAGCGAAACGTGGGTATTACAGAAGAAGAATGTAAGAAAGATGATTGCTGTAGAGATGCGATCTCTTCGTCAGATATGCGGAGTCAGTTTATCTGATCGCATGTCCAATGAATAAATACACAGAATGGCAGGTACTAGCGTGGATGTCACAGTGAGAATGAAGAAGAACGTGCTCAGGTGGTTTGGGCACGTCGAGCGAATGAGTGAAGAAAGAATGGTAAAAAAGATTTATGAAGGAAAAGTGAGTGGTAAGAGAGGGAGGGGGAGACCTCGGTTGACCTTCAAAAACACAGTATCGACGATACTGGAGGAAGGTCACGTAAAATGCATGAGGACCCCCCGGAGGGCATGTATGAAGAGGTTGATGACAGTGGACGAGGCGAAAGAGGTATGCCGAGACCGTAGCGTTTGGCGCTCCGTTCTCTCTGCCTACCCCGCTAGGGATATAGCGTGAAGCTAAGTAAGTAAGTATTATTTATCCATTGAATATTAATATTAGTGCACTATTCTGGTCTACCAGGGTAGAACATTATCTAAAACGACATCCCCTGTACCTTCAACTTTATAGGAATAATTATGTACGCACTGACAACTGTATAGGTAAAGACGACCAAATTAAATAGTTTCAAATTCTTTCGATCTTTCATCTCTGATTAATACAACCGATTGTTGTTAGCTTCAATTCATTGAATCCTGAGGCGCGTCGTGGCGCAGCGGCACAAGCGTATTACTGTAACCGACAGGTTTTAGGTTCGATCCCCGTTCGAGGAAATGAAACATTTAATATTTTCAATTTAAATATTTAATGTTTCATTTCTTCGCTCCGGTACAAGGCAAAACGCGGCGTTGAGTTCCGTCACTCAACACGCAATGCCCCAAATTCGGCGGAATGTGGGGAACAGAAGTGGAACGGAGTGTCTGAACACTAGGTTCCCCACTTTCCTCTGCCTACCCTGCCATGTGCGGGACACAGCGTGAAGCTGAGTATTCATTTAATCAATTTTCATTATACCCATATATGTTCTTATAAAAAACAAAATTAATCATTAAGCAAATATAAAAAGAGGTCTATTCGCATAAAATCTTTATCTGTAACTAATACATATTTAAGTTCATATATATAACGTTAACATTGCGTCGTAAATCAGAGTGCACGCATCGCTGCCGCTTGATGTGCGATAGTCTAAACTATGCACTTTGATTGAGCGCTGGTATGCACTTACTTAGTATGGAAAGAGAGAAGTACTGTCGACAGACAAATCAACAAATTATCGTACTTTCTTCAAATTTGTATGGCTAGATATCTCAAAAGTTATATAATAAGACTTATAGATAGATAGACATAGAAACGTTATTCACGCTTGTACCTACAGTTAAATGTTGAACCTTGATTCAAAATGTAACGTTATAGGCTTTCTCTCCTTTATGTTATGAGAGAAATAATTGTTCTAAAAATATTTCTTTTCCAATTTTCTTTGATTGACTTCAGATTCACGCCATATCGCGCTTCTAGCAGAGTAGGTAGAAGGAACTTGAAAACTTAATGTTAAAACACTTTGTTCTGGTACAACAATTAAAACAAAATATTAAAACATCGTTCTTTAAAAACATTCCATTACGTTAATTTAAGCATTGCGGATAAAGATACAGATTTCAACGCCAAATGTGTGATACACTTTACCAAGTGTATGATCTACATCTTACACGTATACGTAACAAATAAAGAGAGGAAAAAATAATACCATTAGTTACTGAAGAAAGAAACGTCAATGATATTGAAGTGAGGTCACTTATAAAATATGACGACGACCTCAAAAGACGTCATACAAAATGATAGCAAAGTATAAGTAAGAACAAACGTTCTTACGTATACTTTACTATCATTTTTGAAAAAAAAGACCAAAGAACTCGGAAAGTTTTTGTTTAAAAAGTTTTTCTTTGGTCTTTTTCCCATTGTTAACAAAAATATTTAAATAATATTGAGAGTGTTGGCGCTACTGAAAGTTGGCAACAGACGCGCAGACGTTCATCGTTATCTTCATCTCTCCCAGTTAGAACTCGTACCGAACAATTAATCTAAATACAAACATAGCATTAGTATGTGATATGTGTAACTATACCTACGGAAACGTATTTTAGTACGTAGTTAATGAATTAAATAACTTTTATATATGTATCTAATTAAAAGCCATGACAGTACCTCAGTAGTTTTTCGATATGAAACTATTTGTAATTTACGTAAATGTATGTACTTATAATATGGCGGCAGCTTTATTGGGTGCAGTTCTTTTTTCGATTGGAAAACGTTCTTAATATTTCTTCATGCTATTCCTCAAACTCCTTCGCTCACTTTAGGTAAAAGACAAAGAAATCCAGAGAGAGAACCTATTTCACTAGTATAAATGACTACTTATTTAAAGTTAAGTAAGTACGACATGGCACAAACCTCTGCGACGATAACTGTCCGTTTCCTTTAAAGCTAGAGACTGCTGAATATATAATGTTGTATGTTACATATTCCTACTAATTCAACATAATAGTGTACGAATATTAAATTTTATATTTATTGTCTATATTTTATATAAACAATAAATATATTGGAGAATCCGATCGACGGATACAGATATTAATAGCAAGGAAAACGACACAACGAATTATAAATAAACACATATCTTGCATTTCTCTTTCACGACATTAGAACATCTGTCACATATAATAAATATTAATTCATCCGCCATCACAAGGTTTTCAACCTTTAATTATTGCTCGGATCAAATAAGGGGACATTTATTTTAGTTCTTCTAATTAGTAATTAGTTGGCGGCGGTCACTCGAGCGCGTATAACTGGTGCAAATGTAGTGGAGCTGATTTATTATGTGTACATTGAACTAAGTGTTGTTGACAGAAAAAAGATCATTTAAAAAATTGTTTGGCGTCTATTAATTATGTTGGACAGAAATAATTATTTATATTTATTGAGTGATATGTTTTAACCATGTGTCTAAATTGTAAAAGCGATTACAAGAAATTATTAAAATATTTGTGACAAATATCTTGACTTGATCAGATACTTTGTCTTTGACTCTTGGCTCTGACTTTGACATTGATATTTTTTTTAGAATCAAGACTATTTAAGTTTTGTTTTGTTTTTTTTTTTTAGTTTATGGCGTTTTATATTTATATCTATTGTATGAGCATACCAAATGTGCACTAATCACTTCGCCAATGTCACGTTGTATGAAAAACACATAAAGAAAATTTTACAGTAAAAAAGAGATAATGTTACGCGGTAGGACTGTACCTATGTTAAAAAGACCCAGTTAAAATACTGCCTTCACTTGTAAAATAAATAAAAATATTTACTATAGTTTTTCATTTTGATTTTAATATATTAAAGTACATTACATGTACAAAGAAAACTAAACGAAAACATTAACAAAAATGGAACATTAGGGTGACGAGGATGAAGGATAAGGATTCATATTAAGGACGAATTTACTTAGGACAGGTGAAAAGAGTGTTAGAAGGGGAACCGTCACCCAGGCCACGTTCAAACAGACAGTGGTCCCTGATCTTATCTAGGTGCATAGGAGTTGCATAAGCATGGTCATCGTCATTGATATATTTTGAGAAAATCTATTTCTTTATCAAATTTCTTTTACAAATTTCAGAATTATATTTCAGGGTATCATGAATGACATATGAACAACGGTATGATGTTCGTTAATGTTTTAATGTTATTGGAATGGTCTATTTGTTTCAAAATTATTAGTCGATGTTGCTGATATGTATATATTTATTTTTACTATGGGGATGTTGTTGTCTTTATAGATATGGCAAATTATTAATAAAATAGATATATAAAATCAATTGAAAATAGATATTTGGGTGTTTATCTATTTACAAATGTTTATTGTACGTTTGTATTAATGTGGGTGTCGGTTCTTTAATAATAAAAGTGTAACTCAAGCTAAGGTACACAGCTTACAAAGGCATAAATCTTTTAAATCTTGACCCTTATATAAAAATAAAGATTTAAATTGCAAACACGCCACACTTTGCTTTGCAACAAGTACGAAGAAATGAATAAACTATTTTGTTTACTGATTATTTTCTTTAATTACTTTCTTATTCTAATACACACATGATCACTTTCAAGACAATATTTTTATAATTGAAAACTTAAATTTCAGCTACATAAATAAAAATATTATAACAATTTTGTCGAAATAAGTATTTTAAATGTCGAATTAAACTTTTTTTTTAATAACCGATTTAAATAAAATAAACACTAAATGTTAAAGGTAAAAAGTTTTAATATAAAAGTAAAAACTTTTGTTTAGCTTTGCTTACCAGATGAGCACGTACAAACGTACATACAAACAGATAAACAGAAAAAAAATACTATTTTGGGCCCTATTACATTAATAAACCATATAAGATATTTTTTAATATATCATCTATCGTTCAGACAGTGATAAGTTAGAGATTTATTAGGAATAAGTATCTATAGACATAATTTCCTTGAGCGAGATCGATCGATCTCTCAATCTCTTTTAAATATGATCTCGGTAAATATTTAAATTTAAAAATAAATTCATCATACTTAACTATTGGAATCACATCCTAGTAATCTGTGAAAGGCTTCACACTTATGTTTTGCGTAGAGACATCTTTCATTCTAGATTTCCTTTTAGAGAAATCATAAGTACCTATGTTAATTTCAAAATGCCATAATTTATGTAACATAAACGTAGACATAAAAAAACATCAAGATATAAATATTACCTTAAACATGATCTACTGATTTTTTCAATAAGTATAAGTAATATTTTATAAATTATAACATAAATTCTTTAAAATTATTGAGAAAAAGATATACTACTTAGTAAATAATTTAATTTAATATTTCCACTAAACAATATTAGCCCAATCAACACAAGGCTTTCGGTATTTCATAAATCCTAAAAGTTTCCCTGCGTGTACATACAACACAGGCAATATGTATTTATTACGATTTTTGTTAGGCCTTATTAACCGACAGGCCTTAATACCCGCAGGTACCTTAGTAGGTGCTATGAGGGAATATAGCATTTTATAGGTGGTTAATTTGGCTGTTATCAAGGAAACAAGTTGTAAGAATAGTAAAATACTTTCTTGAAAATATAAAAATATTTTTTTTTTGTATTTTTCTTAGAGTAATATTACAGACACTCAGCTTGACACATTTACATTTAGACACTTAAATTATTTACTCTTGTAATTGATTTATAACAATATGTAGGTACTTTACTCATAATATAAAAGCTACATTTTATAAACGTTACTTGTGGGACTACTAAGCACAAGATCGTAACATACTTAGTACCTACACCCTTTTTGAATGTTTTATTAATCACTCCAGATGCATTGAAAGTTGTAGAAATCGACATAACTGTAGGAACGAAGACGTTAAGTGAATATTTTAAAGCGCATGAGATTGAGATAGTAAATTTGGTTTTTTAATGCTATTTTTTTGTTATCATTTATTTTTTCATGTAACTGATAGTAATCACTCTCAAATATATTCTCCTGCTGCCACCTAGTGTCAAGTAGTTGCAAACTATTTACTTTCATTAGCGACATCTAGTGTCATATAGCTATACTGCTACGTATAAGGAAATCTTATATGTCAAAAAGGTAATATTATTCGACTAAATGAAATAGACATTTTAAAACTTCAAGTTGTATAAAAAAAGCCCAAGACTAACATATACGTAGGTGTTTTCAAATTAGACGGTTAGCCTTTCACCGATGACTTTGTGACATTACTAAACAAGTAGACAGTCACAACTTGCCGCTGTCAAAGCGGTAATGTGGAAATCTGGTTTGTTGATTCCAAGTGATTGTAACTGAACGATAGGCGGCCTTATAAAATAATTTCACAGCCACAATGCCGCCGAGTAGCCTTCGAGTCGTTTACGCGTTCGCCAGAGAAATGCATCCGAAAACTACCGACGTTTTCATACAATACGGCACTGCCGGATTCCGTACCAAGTGAGTAAACCCATATTATATATTTATAACTAATCAATGAAGGGTTTTCCTGCTTTTAATATGACAAATTTGTCGAATAAAAATACAATCAGATTTAAATATGATAGTATGTAACTATGTAGTCTAATTCAAGTGTCACGTAAGCAAAATTTGCGAAGGATGCTATTATCCTTTTACGATCATTGAATTGAATAGTTTATGAGTCACTTATAGTGTAATTTATATCAGGAAGTGAGTAATATTATGGTCAATGACTTATAGTATCAAAACAAATGCTTTAGATGTTCTTTTCGTAGTCTGAGTACAAGACTGTACTAATCCTAAAATATGTGTGCATGGTACAAAAATGATTACAAAAACACTTATTAACATATATGAGTCTGGCATTGAATAATTAATGAATACTATCTTTAATACCTGCTATGTTGTTTTACATTACTCAGTAATTATCATGCTTAAAAAGTTTAATAAAATTATTAAATAAATATATATTTAAATAACACTGACCTAATGAGCTATATTAGATAATAAACTTATTGGGCAAAACAGTAATATTAAAATATGCATTGCAATGATGTAATAGAAAATGTAGGATAGTGTGCAATACACAATTGCAATTTGCTCTTGTTAGCATGTCTAATACATGCTGGCATACAGCCAAGCACTTAAGTTATTTGGGTTCATAGGAACTTCTCTTTTATTTATCTGGAATTGTATTTATGGAGCAGACTACTTACCTTTAATCTTTAATAGTAAATTTGTTATTTCAGAAACATTTTAAAGGCACAGTTTTGTGCTATATATAATTATTAGCTAAGATCTTAAACATAAATCTCATTTTGCAATGTTACCACATGGCTTTCCGGTCCAATAATTTGACAATATATTCTGACCATTGACTGTATCTAATGTATTCTTAAAATGTATATGATATAATATATTACAATAACAATTATATAAAAAAAATTATGTGACCAGCTGAATGTCTAAAATAGAAGTAAACAAAACAAGATGCAAAATACAAAAGTAAAGCAATCCACACTGAGGCCATTGCAATGGTAAATATAATTGATGTGAGATCAATCTCCGCTTGGTGAAATTAGTTACTGTCATTTATTTTGAAAACACAAAATAATATATAAAATTAAAGATCTTAGATTGTTGTGACTATCACTTTTACATAAAAGAAATTCAACAGTATTAGTAAATAAGCAGTCTATTTATCGTGACTATGGACTTTGTGATTTGGGCTATTCTTCGCCACAGACTACTGCCAAGTGTTAAAAATGCTGGGTTTTAATAATATAAAATATTCAATACACACAATTCATCTGGTTAAATTTATTTTATGTAAAATATTATATTAATATAACACTTTAAATAAAACCAATTTATTTAGGACAGAAATCCTGTTATTTGATAGACAATTAAATTTGGGGGAAGAAGCATAGAAAAGTGTAAACAGGAAAAAATACTTAAAAAAAATTAAATAATCTCTCTTTGGCTATATACGTGTCCAAATTATAAAATATATTTTGCTATTAATTTTTAATAAGCAGAAAGCTAATGACTTTTTATGTCTCAGTAATATCACTGGTTTTGCAATCACCTGTGCTAATTATAGTACTTTAAATATTATCATCAACAATTCATTGTAAAAGATTAGCAAAGTGATAGCTAATATACACAATGGTTTTATATTATTAGTGATAAACATTAAAGCTAATTTTATTCTTGTTTGGACAAGTTACAGCTAAATTTTATGACTTATATTATGATAAGGACCATTGTTGTCCAGTGCGACAATGTGTTACTGTTAACAGAAAGGATTTGAGTTTTATTTCTGTTTGAGAAATTGTATTATTTTTTTGTCTTCACTTTGGTAAGAACTCTATCTCTTAAAAAACATACTTAGCTTACTCACTCACTTAGCTTCACGCTGTTTCCCGCACATGGCAGGGTAGGCAGAGGGAACTTGAAAAACTAGTGTTAAGACACTCCGTTCCGCTTCGGTTGCACACGTTGAGTGGCGAAACTCAACGCCGCGTTTAGAAATGAAAACATGAAATATTTAAATTGAAAATATAAAATATTTTATTTCCTCGAGTGGGGATCGAACCCACAACTTGTCGGTGACAGTCACACGCTTGTACCGCTGTGCCACGACAGGAAGTTTAAATTATTATTAAAAAAAATAAGTGTGTATGTGTGTGTAAGACTTTATTGTATTACCAGTGATAATGTCCTTTACGCTTAGCACGAAAATACGGAATAGCATATGTCAAATTTAAAGTTTTATGTAAAAAAAACAACATGTAGGTATATAGTGTGCTCATTTCTTTTATTAAATAATAGAATTATGTTTTAGTAAAGACATTCAAATCTAAATAAATATTATATTAACTTTTCTTGTAAGTGTTTAACCGCTGCATGTTTGTTAAAAAGATTTTTTCGATGTTATATGGAATTATTAATTACTATTATATTTTTATTAGAGCCAGCCTCCTCGAGCATGTCGTGTACCGCATGGGTCTTCTGGCGGTAATCCGCTCTCGTTGTAAAAATGGTAAGAATTTATATTTTGACTAATTCTGCGAGTTATAAAAAGTGATGAATTATTGGTACTTTCTGCGATGTCGTACGAATACAATCAATATACCTATGTAAGAAATGCTATTAGTAAAACCAAGGGTGGTCTTCTTGCCAGAGCCGTGGGAGGAAATAAAAATAATTCCTAGTATATAGTATAAGTAGGATTCGAAAGGAATTCGTTATTTTGGAAAAAATAAGAGTTAAAAAAATATTTAATAATTACTTAACAAAATTTAAAAATTACAATAATGTATGTAGGTACTTACATTTCAACCTACATTTTGTATATTTTGTCTCTATACAGAGAAAATTAAACATTACAAATAAACTATTTATATATAAAAAATACATTAAGCCATTTCCCTGAAATGAAAATGCAAACTATTTCATGAATCGTTACGTCAATGGCCCATTAAGGCGGGTCCGAACCTGCGACCTTGTCGATGTGACACGCCCTTTGCTACTAATGGCTATATAAACTGTAAAAGCTAGTGCTTTAGATGATTATTATATGTATAATGCATATAGGTACATATGAGTTGAGACCGTAATGGCGCAGTGGATAAACGTAAACGTTTGACGGTTGTGAGTTCTTCCCGCAAAGGATGGATTGATTACCTCTGCCTATCCTGCGGGAAAAACCTGAAACTGCTTTTTTCGTTACTTAGATAAAGAAATCAAATTTTAATATCTACCTACATTCAATTCTTAGTAATTAATAGATTTTTTATATATATTTTTCTATATTAGGTTCACAAGATAGGATAGCCTTGAAGACCTTGTCATTTGTGACCTTTTATTTAAATCTATTAAACTACGTCTAGTTCTCGTCATTATTCATGCTTAACAGGTTTCTCCATAAAGTATATGATACCTATATAATTTTCATTTCTAAACTTACCGAAATATATAAGGGAAGGAATACTTGTGTTGTTATTTTAAGCTTTACGTTCTGGATATAGCATGGTATATAATGGCAGAGAGATAAATAGTGTTAAATCACTCCGCTTTTCATCTTAAAATCGAGACCACTGCACATATATAACAATATAAGAAAATAATGAACTTCCTTCAGTGAACTACTAACACCTACCAAAATAGATAAACGCAAGTTTTAAATATTAATACCATCATAACGTATCTATAGGTCGCACAATAGGAATGATGATAACCGCATCACATAACCTGGAGCCAGACAACGGTGTCAAACTAATTGACCCAGACGGTGAAATGCTCGAGCAGAGCTGGGAGGAGATTGCAACGAGGCTCGCTAACGTCAGGTCAGTGTTTTACCATGTTATATATAGATTTTTATATAGGTCACGTTATCCTGGCGTTGCGTGTCGGCGCGTAGTTGGAATGTCCGGTTTTTTTTCTTTATTTCTTATTCAAAGAAAGCCATAGTCTTAAAATGAGTTTAAGTTCGTTCTATTCTGTCTGTTCTCTCTGCGGTATTAAACGCTGCGCTTCATCTTACCAGAGTGGAAATGAAAATGAATGATTTATTTGTATTACCAAATGTTTTGCTTTTTAAGAGCATATTCCGGTTTTCGAAATATTTAAAGATGTGATAATAATTAATTGTGACTTTTTAAACAAAAAAAAGCTATAAAATAATGAATCTCACGTGAAACTTTTGCAATTGTTACGTTACTGGTGGTTGTTTTGTTTTTGAATTTAAATCATTAAATTTAACTGTCGTTACGACTTGCGAGCGTATGATTGTTTATTGTTATTGTATATCTTTATTATATCTATTGTATACTTTGGTCTAATGTTCATTAAAAATCATGATTTTGTAAATATTAAATGGTATTAAAATTAATACCATTTAATATTTACAAAATCAAGGTCATGGCGCAGGAGCACAAGCGTGTGACTGTAAACGTGAGAGATTGTAGGTTCGATTCCCGCTCGAGGCAATGAAATATTTATTATTTTTAAAAAACTCTTAAATATTTGATTTCCTTTTTATTCAATGGTTTTTATTTCTTCGCTCTGTTAACAAGACAGCGCAGCGTTAAATTCCGCCACTCAATACGCAATGCCTCAAATTCGGAAACTGAGGAACGAAACGAAGTTTCTTAACACTAGGTTCCCAAGTTCCCTCTGCCGCGTACAGTGTGGAGCTGAGACAGAGGGCATGGCAACCTTTGATTTGAGCTTGCGTAGTGAATTTAAATTCAAAATCACGGATTTTTTTTAAATAAACTTAGTTATTCTGTGGTTTAGTTAGAGGTTGATATTAAGAAGTCGTGTAAACACAAATATAATATATAATAATTAAAAAGAATTGTTTTGTATGCTATTTTCGTATTATGACAAGGTCATAATCACAGATGAAAAAATGTTTATCGTGTTCATCAAGGAATCAAATAATCTTTGTACCAATAATTAAAAAATAGTGCCCAAAATCTATTAAAATATAATATTGTTACACAAAATATTTACACGTTTCACATACATTCACTCACTCTGCGAGATACAGCGTGAAGCACTCAGCTTCACGCTGTATCTCGCAGAGTGAGTGAGTCTCGCACAAGGCAGGGTAGGAAAATTCTTTTTAAGTAATAATTTAAAGCACTATTGTGTTGAAAATATGAACGCTAATAGTTGTTTAAGAAAAAGTATAACAATTTGAACGTAGCTGAATTTGAACACGCGTCTCTTGGAAATCGTCCAAACGTTCTGACCACTAAGCCATACGTTTTTAAGAACGTTATCTAAGTAATTATTTTTTCTGTCCTAAGTGTGGAGTACTTTAAATATCTTAAAAGTATAAACACTATTGTCGGTATATCATTAAAGAAAAAATGTATAATTTTAGATAAGTAGATTATGAATTTTATTATCGGTAATAAATGCATTTATTTTGTTATTATTATATAGTTCGGGCTATATGTAAATAATTAAAATTTGTTTAAACAATGAATAAATTCATTATCAATAAGGCTTTTTTACGTGAAAATTTTTATTTAGTATTATGGTTGTCGCTTTTCTGTATTGAAAAATATATAAGTAGATAAGCATTGAGTAATATTAGTTGAGAGAAGTAGTTGTGTGGGCTTGTCATAACTGATATGGTGCGTGATCGTGAAGTAGTTGTATAGTGGCGGATTTAATGAAATTGTCAAGCTGAAAATAATGACAAAGATAACTATAATTAAGGATTTGTGATATCTTATTAAGATTAGTAAATTTTATATGTATAACTAATATACAAATTATAAAATATAAAATATATGTTATAAGACACTATATATATATATATATATATATATATATATATATATATATATATATATATATATATATATATATATATATATATATATATATGTATATATATATGTATATATATATATATATATATATATATATATATATATATATATATATATATATATATATATATATATATATATATATATATATATATATGTATATATATATATATATATATATATATATATATATATATATATATATATATATATATATATATATATATATATATATATATATATATATATATATATATAAATCTGTTACTAAGTGACCCACAGATACCGTCAATAGTTCTCTTGTGATTATAATAATATATTTTGGCTATTTTTTAAGTATTTTTACACATTTAAAATTTGTATTGAATAATGTAGTTTTAAATTGAAGTTTTAAAACTCAAGTTGAGTTTTTCTATGAATCATAATGTATCATAATATATTGCTTGCGCCATCAGAATAAATATTATAAATAACTTTTTGAAAGGTGTTGAATTCTGAATTTTTGATACTAGCTGATATATGATTTTGTATAGTTTTGGATATTATTATAAAAGAATTTCAGAACTAACGAACGGAATTGAATTAAACTTTTTTGTTGTATAGATAATAAATAATATTGCTCATAAATGCCCAGGCGGCAACATATAGGGTATACTTTGTTCTAGAACCTTGAGAGACCAGCAAAACCATAATAAATATTGAATAGATGCCTTGACGAAAGTCGTTCAGTATGATGAGAAATTTCGGTTGAGATATAAAAAAAATATTGAAGATCTGGAGCATCTGGCGACATCTGATGTAGATCCTTTAGGGATCAGCTAAACCGTACGACATCAGAAATTATGCCTTAGCAAAAGTTAATTAGGATCATCAGCGTTTTCTGTTGACGTTCCAAGTACGAATAGATTATAAAGGATTTTTTTATTTAGTTTTTTTTATAATGCAGAACAAACGTAATATACTATACTATAAGATTGTTTTTATATACCTTCCATAGTCCATAGACCAGTTACAGATTAATTATAAGCATAGATTATAAATTTTTGGCGAACCGAATCCTTGGAATACTTTGCTACTTCTTCTAATTCTTGATATCGAAGATGTATTTCTTCATTCACCGCTGCTTTCCTTTTTATAGCCAATGTATGAATAGTCACAGTAATTTTCTAGTTGTATACAATATACAAAACAAGTGCTTTTCTTAAAATATACCAACTTTTATAAGCGACTTGCTTATTATTAACTTCAATACGATATTGTTTGCGTGAAATAAGACGTGAAATATGTAGTTAATAAATCGACGCAAACAACAAAGACAATAAATTTAGTGATACAAATCTTATTTTATAAATTGAGTGATACAAGTACAATATGATATTTCGACCTCTTTTCTACACCGCAAGCTATATTAATTAATAAGTTGAATATATGATGTAATTTGAATACATAATATGAAGCATGCATAATCAATGAACAGATGT
The DNA here is from genome assembly GCA_019049475.1 of Eueides isabella. Classification (NCBI taxonomy): domain Eukaryota; kingdom Metazoa; phylum Arthropoda; class Insecta; order Lepidoptera; family Nymphalidae; genus Eueides; species Eueides isabella. The sequence continues at coordinate 6,498,886 of CM032405.1, forward strand.
AATTACTGAAAAGTCGTAATGTATTATTATTTTTTTTAGCTTCACGCTATATCCCGCACGAGGCAGGGTAGGCAAAGGGAACCCGGAAATCTAGTGTTAAGACACTCCGATACACTTCCGTCCCCCATTTTCCGCCGAATTTGAGGCATTGCGTGTTAAGTGGCGGAACTCAACGCCGCGCCTTGCCTTATTACCTTAGCGAAGAAATGAAACATTAAATATTTAAATGGAAAATATTAAATATTTCATTTCCTCCACTGGGGATCGAACCCAGAACCTGTCGGTTACAGTCACACGCTTGTGCCGCTGCGCCACGACAGGCCTTATTATTACTTTATAATATTACCTAAAATTATAAATATTCCTTAATTGTAAGTACCATAGGTAACAGAATTTAAAAGAAAACTTATTTTTTTTATATCCCTAAATCAACTAGGCTTTAATATATTATAGTAGGTCATTTAGTATAGTGATTCACCTACTTTCTTTCCACCGCTTTTGAGACATTGTTGAGTGGCGAAACTCTACGCCGCTCTTTGCCTTGTTACCAGAGCGAAAAGTGAAAAATAGTTTTTTTTAATAATTTTATTCCAAATATTCTTCCGAATAGGCATCCAATCTTAGGTCATCGCGAGTATATAGGCATAGTTAGGGTATATTTATGCTACATTTCTTGCCCATATTTCAATACAAATTATACATATGAGTACGCTTGTTTTGTATGGGTAGCATTTATTAAGTTTAACCTTCATGCCCTTGATTTAAGCCGTGACAGCGTTTGTATAATCAATACTGCACACACCTATAGGTATTAAGTGGTTATCGTTTTGTATGATATATGAATTATTATACATATTTACGTTCTCCCATATAAAGTTATTTAGTCAGGAATCGAATGTTAGGACCATCTGTTTACTGCTGAGCTTTAATTAGACCACGAAAGTTACATAAAAAAGTTTTTAATTATGACTGGTAACAAGACAAAGCGCGAAGTTGAATCCCGTCCTTGAATATACAATGAGTCGAAAGTAGAGATACTTATGAGATACTTATATGATACTACGTCGCGGTATACAGCATAGCATGGTGCTTTTAAACAATCTCGTCAGTCAGAATTGGGAATAAAATGCTCGCTCCAGGCTGTTTCAAGTGTATCATAATGTAAAGTTTTGTTAAAAAAAAGGCATGTCCCGACTGAGTTTCTTTTGCCGTTTCGGCAGTAACTTTAGTGAACTGGTGGTAAATTGTTTGACGTTCAAAAAACGAAGCTTGTAACTTCTTATTTTGAATAAAAATATTTGAATTTAAATTAAATCCAAAACCACTGCGTCTATAGTCAAAAGTCGTACAAGTGTGCTACAAAATTCAAATATATAATTTGTACACCATTACAATTATGTTAATTAAATAAATTACTTGCCTTAATTTTTGATTGCGTGTAACTAAGGTAATTTTGATTTGTGATAAGTGACATTTCGAATACTCTGTAGCAATTCATGGTCACGGATATCGATCACGGAAACATAAGAAATTAGGAAAAGTAGTTGGCAATTTACTCAATCAAAGCATTTATAGGTATATAAAAACAATTGTTTAGAAAGCCTGTCGTGGCGCAGCGGCACAAGCATGTAGTTGTAACCGACTGGGTTCGATTCCCACACGAGGAAATGAAACATTTAATATTTTGAATTTAAATATTTTAATGTTTTCATTTCTTTGCTCCGGTACAAGGCAAAGACGCGGCGTTGAGTTCCGCCACTCAACACGCAATGCGTGGAATTCGGCGGAAAGTGGAGAACAGAAGTGGAGTGTCTTAACACTAGGTTCCCATACTGTTCTGCCTACCCTGCCGTGTGCGGGATACAGCGTGAAGCTGAGTGAGTGAGTGTTTAGAAAGCTTAGTGACAAATTCATACTTAGGTACTTTCATTATATTTTTTGTGATAAAATACACAGACACTTTCATATTGTAAAAGTTGTTCTGCTTAACCGATGGCCTCTAAATAACATATTGACTCAAACTACGAGTGCCACGAAAGGTAGAAAATATTTGCTAACTTGAGATTGTTAAAGGTCATGTACTATGCTCGTGGTATTTAATGTGGTTTTGTGTGCTTTGATATTTAATATTAATGAGGTAGACGGCATTTTGATTAGAAATATATATTATTATATATCGTTTTTCTTAAATTATAAATTGAAAATTAGCGATTTTCGACACATTTTTTAACGTTTTTGGATATAAATTTTTAAAAAACATTACAAACAAACTCACAGAAAAATGACGTTTTTCTTTTTCTAAATACTTAATAGTATAAGTCAATAATACTTGTGACCTAAATTACTTTATTAGGTTAATTGTCAAGGTTGGGTATTACTTCCATAAAATGCAAGATAAGTTCATAGTAGCTACTATGGCTTAGACGCTCACCTTCTATCGACTTTTCTTATTTATTTATAATTTTATTAAGTTTTATGCTGCGTCTCTAACAAGATATGGTAGGCAGAGGGCACTTAAGAAGCTAGTGTTAAAGTAGTCCGTTCCCATTTAGGCAATTTACGCCGAATTTAAGGCATTGTGAGTTAAGCGGCGAAACTCAACGCCGCGCATTGTCTTCTTAGCGGAGTAAAATAATATATATTTCATTTGCACGATTGGGCATCGAACCCACAACCTGTCGTACAATGCGTACGTTTGCGCCCCTGCGCCACGTGAGGCCTCGACACTATGTGACAGTAAAATTATTATTTTTTAATATTTGGACGAAAACCATTTAAAATAATAATAGAAAAAATATACATAGTTGTATAATTTTTAAAAGGGTGACTATACTAAATATCAAAAACTTTCTTTGAATTCATGTTAATGAAGTTTCATGAAATTCAATGAATTGAAATTTATATGAAATGTATCGCCATACTTGATTACTTCTTTGTAATTAATAATTATTAGTTGATTTAGAGATTGATGTTTGCGTAAATAATATCTTTCACAACCAAATTCATACCGTTTATCTTGCAAATAAAGTATAGATGAATGTAGACTACAAAAGCTATGTATATGAAGACACTGTCGCATCTGGTTACGTACAATCTTGTCTGTCCGCTTACCATTATCCAATTGACATAGATTTACGATGGGAAACACTTTACATTTCAATACACGAACTATGCAAATGTCTAAGATCGCACACAAAGGTATAGCGAGATAGGCTTCGCTGTGTACAAAAGTTTAATTAGCATTGAAAGAAAATTGATATTTTGTGACCTAAATTATATATGGTGTGTTAAATTTAGTACTGACTTTGAATTTTAATAATCCAATCTATATTATTTTTTTTATTATTGTAACGCAGAATGCAGTTATGATTTATATTGTATATAGATTAGAAAATAACTAGTAATGAAAGAAAACCGTAAAGTTTTATTTTCAAATTTACAATTTGCAATGCTAACAGCTTTTTAATGCAACTACCAAAATACATATACACGTACGAATATATATTTTCAAAAAGCATCATTATTGCTTATAATGAAATATACATATATGTATACCACATATATTCATAATTGCTCTAATTTGTGTAATAGTTAATTTAATAAATATTTACAAAAATCAATTAAAAGACCCGTCGAAGTATTTTTAATTTGTTTAAATAAATTGTCGTATGTCCTGAGGCCTGTCGAGACGCAGGGCCGCCAGGTTACGACTGATAACCCGACAGGTTGTAGATTTGGTCCCCAATCGAGGAAATAAAGTAATTAATATATTATCTTTAGTGCTCTGGTAACAAAGCAGAGAGCAGCGTTTTGTTTCGCCACTCGAAACGCAATACCTACCTCAAATTCGATAGAAAGCGGTAAACTGAACGGAGTGTTTTAACTCTAATTTTCTTTATTTATTACAGTGACAATGACTTAGAATCAACTACGGAGCAAGTTATAAAGGAAGTCAACGCAGATATGGCGCTCAAAGCCAGTGTTTTCATTGGCATGGACACAAGGTAAAATGAATAATGCATATACATTTACACTAATTTATACAGTCCTAATGTACATACATTTTTTAATTACGCTAGCATTGAATTTTGTATATTAGCGTGCGGTTAATTCTCGACATTGAGTACAATATAAAAATGCCATTTTCGTGTCCTTAAACTTTTTCAAGGACACGTGAAGTTATTCACTTTGAATATGTAGGTGCTAATATTTAAAAAAAAAAACAAGCAAATTACAGTTCGTGAGGTTTACGCTGAGCTTTGTAGTTGTGTGTGTGATTTGAAATGTAGAGCCAGCTCAAAGGCTGGAGTCCTGGCCTTTTCTTGCTACGGTAACGAGGCAAAGTGCGGCGTTGAGTCCCGTTACCTTACAATCAATCTCTATGTTTTTAAAATTTGCGGAAAGAGACAAATAGAACTAGGTTACAGCGTGAAGCTTAAAAGTTACAGAAAAACTTTTAAAAACGTTTAATTCATACTGTAAATATTATCATTTGTTGTCACTGGTCAGCAAAGCGCGGTGTTGAGTTCCGCTACTCAACACGCAATTCTTCAAATTCGGCGGAAAATGGGAAACTGAGCGTGGTATCTTAACACTAGGTTAACAAGTTTCCTCTGCCTACCCTGAGAACAGCGCGAAACTGAAAAAAAAAAAAAAATAAAACTTTCCTTACTTTTAGATATACAAGTCCCCGTCTCGCAGCAGCCGCCGTCCACGGAGTGATGGCCTTAAAGGGCACTGCCAAGGAATTTGGTATTGTCACAACGCCCATATTACACTTTTGTGTTAAATGTCGCAACGATAACACTTATGGCATACCTACTGAAGAAGGTAATCAATATTTTCATCGTTTTTGTTAGTCTTTGATATATTAATTTTGATATATTTTTGAGGCCTGTCGTGGCGCAGTGGCGCAAGCGTGTGACTGTAACCGACAGGTTCTGGGTTCGATCCCCAGTCGAGGCAATGAAATATTTAATATTTTCAATTTAAATATTTAATGTTTCATTTATTCGCTCTGGTAAAATAAGGCAAAGCGCGGCGTTGAGTTCCGCCACTCAACACGCAATGCCTCAAATTCGGCGGAAAGTGGGGAACGGAAGTGGAACGGAGTGTCTTAACACTAGGTTCCCGGGGGTTCCCTCTGCCTACCCTGTCTCGTGCGGGATAGAGCGTGAAGCTATGTTGATATATTAATGTTACTTCTGATCAAATTATATCACTATGTACTGCTTTATTATTGAATTGATTCCATAAATACTGTGTTCCCAGCCCGAGAGAATCTGTCTTACCTACAGGGAAGAGCAATTTTTCTTTCAACATTATTCTATAATATTATCCTCATAAATAGTTCTTCGCAATAAATGTGACTTAATTAAAATATATCAATGTTTTAATTGTGCCAAATTATTTTAATATTTTTACTTATTTTAAGTAAAAAAACATTGGACGATTTCCAAGATGCGCGGGTTCAAACCCTCTACGTTTAATTTATTATACGTTTTTTATATAAATATTTTACTACTATTCATTTAGATTTTTTATTCACCATTAAAAGGACAGATAAGCTGTTCGTTTCTATAATTACGGATATATATATTTTTCTAGGTTATTACGACAAAATCGTAGGCGCTTTCAAGAATATTCGACAAAAATTACAAGTACACGGTAAATACAACACAACGTTATACGTGGACGGTGCAAATGGCGTCGGCGGGAAGAAATTGAATATAATCAAAAAAACCTTAGATGGGGAACTCGATTTAGTTCTATATAACTTGGGTGGTAATGGCGGAAAGTTGAATTTGAATGTAAGTCAATATATCTAAGTATTTTGTGTATCGTTTTTTAACCCTTGAAAAGCTCTTCTTCCAGCAAGAGGGCGTCTTTAAAATGTGTGTGTGTCTGTCTCTGGCATTGTAGCTCCTAACTGAATGAACTGTATTGGCTGCGTTTTTTTTTTAAAACTAAATCCTTGTTCTCCGCAGTGGTGTTAAACAATGTTTTATGAAATCAAGATGAACGTTTTTGTTTTTGAGGATACAGGTTCTAAATTAATTGAATTTTTTAAATCAAGGCCTGTCGTGGCGACAAGCATGTAACTGTAAGCGACCGGTTGTGAGTTCCACCTATAGAAAATTATATATTTAATATATTAATTTCTTCGTATAATACTAAGGTTAAGCGCGGCGTTAAGTTCCGCCACTCAACAGCCTCATTTTCGGCGAAAAGTGGGGAAAAATAATACAAGGGTATCTTAACACTAGGTTACCAACCTCCCTCTGCGTATCCTGCTGCGTGCGTGATACAGCGAGAAGCCGGAAACAAAAATTAAAACTAGTAAAATTTTTTATGTATTTTATAATTTTAGTGTGGAGCAGATTTCGTGAAAGTATCACAAAAGCCTCCAGTTGGAGTGGAACAGGTGCCTTTCCAAAGGGTAGCGTCGTTAGACGGCGACGGCGACCGCATCGTGTATTACTATCTGGACGACAAGTAAGTGTTTATTGATTAATGTGGTTAAAGAGTTTATTTATTTCTCAAAAGAAATTTACATTTCACTTAATCTCATTAAGTGTTATCTTATATTATCATCAACAGTTATCTTAGTAGGTACATATTAATTTTTTTGAGCGTTGTTTTCAAGCAGAACATTGTTATAAAAATTACCAAAGAACATTATAATGACAAGTGTTAAATTAGCTCACATGACGTCAAAATATAGAAAAAATCATACACGTTATACACATAAAAACTAAACAATTACACTCATATACTAAAACGGTATATACATATGTTAGTTGATAGTCATAAAAGAATTAAGTAATGTGACGATAACATCTTTGATTAGTTTACGATACCGTATTCCGCCGTATTCCGTTTTCCTTATAAAATATTCCGTTAGTTTAGTTTTAAATGTTTTAAATTATTTAGTTGTTTTTAAATCTTGAGGTAGTTTATTATAAATTTGTACTTGTGTAATGTATTTGTGGGTAATAAATTAATTATCCAACTCTAGAAGGTAAAGCGCGGCGTTTAGTTCTGAAACTGAACACGCAATGCAAATGTCGATCAAATTGATTGGATAAAAGAACGGAGTGTTTTAACACTAGGTTCCCTTACCCGAATCAGATAACTTATTTCGCACTATGTACTTATATATTGTAAGCGAAATTCAGACATATTTCACAATTGCCATATTTTATGTCATTTAATAAAATGTTTTACTGGCGTTTATTTCCATTACTTTACACGAATTGCCTTTTGAATTAGGCGGAAAATGATGTATCTATTTTTACTATGTTTTAAAGTGTTATTCCACACTTTTCATACGCTTTTTAAATTTAAATTTAGTATGATATATCTAGATGGATGGATTGTCTTATCCCTAGGTTCCCTAATTCCCGTTGAGCTTGGAAAAGTAACCAAAATATATATAGTTAGAAATCAGAAGTAGATGTATTTAAAAAACTATTATTTATCTCTTAAAAAGTAATTTTAACAATAAATTAACTAAATAGAAGGAACAACATCTTATTAATTAAACGACATAACTAAATTACACGACCGGTGTGCACAATACGAACGCTACAAGCTAAGTGGCGTGATGCTTTATAAAGAGAGATGCCTGTAATAATGAGGGTAGTAGCTGATTGCTTAAACAAGTATTAGTGGGGGTAGTAGCCGATTGCTTATACGGCCTCTCCTGACATAGTGTCGTCCTCGACACGAGCCTCTTCAGCGGCCGGCACTTGGTCCAGCGCCATCTTCTTCGACGTCTTCGTCCAACAAGGTCAGCGAAAGACCGACCTTAAGCTGGGTTACCAGATCGCTGTGATCAGCGACGCAAACAACTTCGGTGTCTGGGTTTTCATTCAAAGAAAACATCGGGAGACATGTCCTCGAAGGTGATGTTCTCTCCAGTGACATGTGTTTGTTATTATGCTCACCTGTAAATCAGTTACGGTTATTGAAACTTAGTTTAGCCTAAGAGGCACATTCAACCTTACAGACATCATCATTCAATCAATTCAAACTTCATCTATCATACACTCATGGAAATCGTGCATTCTATCACCCTTTAAATAATAACAGAGACGTCTCTTAAAATAAAAAGCTTAGCCTAAGCGCTTTCCTTCACGGTAGTAGACTCCTTGCAAGCCGGATCTCTTGCCCGCCACCTGTGGTGCTAAAACTAGAACGCCAAGGCAATATACCTGAAGTTCTACGAACGCCAAGACAGTATGTCTGTAGTTCAACGAACGCCAAGACAATACGTCTGAAGTTCGAAAATAGACGCCAAGGCCTAGGGCCTGAAGTCACAACACTGAACGCCAAGACAGTATGTCTGTAGTTCTACGAACGCCAAGACAATACGTCTGAAGTTCGAAAATAGACGCCAAGGCCTAAGGCCTGAAGTCACAACACTGAACGCCAAGACAGTATGTCTGTAGTTTTACGAACGCCAAGACAATACGTCTGAAGTTCGAAAATAGACGCCAAGGCCTAGAGCCTGAAGTCACAACACTGAACGCCAAGACAGTATGTCTGTAGTTCAACGAACGCCAAGACAATACGTCTGAAGTTCGACGAACGCCAGGGCAATTTGCCCGAAGTTCGACAATAGAACGCCAAGGCCTTACGCCTGAAGTTCGGAAATAGACGCCAAAGCCTTGAGCCTGAAGTCTCATCACTGAACGCCAAGGCCAAGTAGGCCTGTAGTTCTTACATAAAAAAAACTCGTACGTACCCTCAAAGAAGGCTGCACATGACTCGGGACACCATTCACCACGCCAAGGCACCATATATTGTGCCGCTGCTTGAGTTGTTTTCCCGTAGCTGCCGCTGAGTAATTTGAGCTCATAACGTCCATTCGGTAGAGCATTCACAACTCGGTAAGGGCTACGTATTCCTGGGTCGCATTTTTCAGTGGACTGTGAGTACTTAATGTCAAAGAACACTTCGTCAAGTTCGTACTTGCAAGGCTAGCGTTGCAATCGGTGAATTTACGAGAGCTTCGACTATATGTGGGCTCGGCCGTACCTGACCCTGACTTCCACTTGCCCAAGATATTCAACCTCTATGGTACAAGCACTTACGTACATTTATAGAGAACCCAGCCGTAGTAAGCGTTTGCAGGACGTCTCTTATAAGGGAGATACCCTCAAAGACGGTGAAGCTCATGATGAGCACGTCATCAACGTAAACCAGAACCTAACCTGCTTTTATAAAGCGTTGAAGAGTTTTCGGTCCGAACCATCCTTTTTCTTAACGAGTATGACCGGACTCGCGTACTCTGAGTTTGAATCCCTGATAATTCCTTTTTCTAAAAGATCGTCAATAATTTTGCGAACCCGGAGCTTTTCATCGTAGGAAAGCTTATAGGGTCGGTAAACCACCGGGGTTGTATCTGATAATTGAATATTCATTTCACCGGTGTTAACAGTGGTAGTAGCTGTACCGGTAATAAAAAACTCAGAGAACTCGTTCATTGTTTTAAGCAACGATTCATAACTATCTCCCTTAAGGGGCGTGTTTACCTCAAGACAGTGCGTCGCGTTAATATGAATCGGGGAATCAGTGGACCTAGTCAAATATTGATTATCCTTAGTGCGAATATACACGATACCGTCGCGATTCAGTAAGTCCGTTCCTACAACACTAAACTCGAGTACTCAATACTAACTCGACTCGATAATTTGACTAAACTCGAGAGTAAAGGTCACGTAAGCTTTGACTAATATTTCTTTGTCGCTTATACCCTTTAAAACACAATGGGAAGACTTTAGTTAGCAGGCAAGGTAACTCAGAATATCCGATGAAATGAGCGACACGTTAAAAGCACCACTATCAATAACAGCGTCCATAGGAATGCCATCCACCACAACAGCAACAACATTTGCACCTGCGCTACTGGAATTATTCTCTGTACAAAGGTTAATATTTCTCTCGTTTCGCGGTTGAGAACGATTTTTTGCAAAACAATTTTCTTCCCCGTGACCTGGCTTTTTGCAAAAAGCACAAGTAATACTGTTCGTGTAGCTAGAGGAAGGTATTTTATTATTTACTTTCGGGTTTGAGCGACAATAACGAGTGATATGTCCTTTACGACCACACGAGAAACACTTTTGTTCGTTGCGATTCGGTTGATTAAAATTTTTATTTAATAGGTAATGAAATGTGGGTACCAGTTTTTACACGACTCGGTTTGGTATAGATTGATAAAAACGAAACTATTGTTTCTGGATTCAAAACGGCGTTAGCCTCGGTAGTTCCTATTTGAGGGTTATCAATACCGCGGATCACTATTAAAGTTATTACGCTCATCACTTAAACCATTAACTATTCGTAAACGTAAAAGGGTGCGTCGTGCATATTCCGCATATGTAACGTACCTATCGGATGTGGTATTCATGGTTTCAAAAAGTATGTTGGCGTAATCTAACTTGCGCGGACGCAGTGATTTGAATTCGCGTTTGAAATTTGTCCATGTGCGATCTGTCGTAACCCACTCGTTTAGCCAAATTTGTGCGTCACCCTTGAGACACGAACAATACGCGATAAGCACTCAGAATCAGTTGAACCATTAGTCACTTGAGCGCGATCAACCTCTTCGCACCATGAGTCTATATTATGAATAGAAGGATCAAAGTTTGATACGAAATAATTGTGTGACCTAATTAATTGCAATGATTTAATAGCTACCAGGGCCCTAGTTGAGCCGGGCATATCAATATCTAAATAAATTGTTTGTGCTGTAAATGCCTGAGTATTCGATAAATGTTTTGTAGTTCGTGTGTCATGGGTACTCACCCGAGCTTCCGGCGTGCAGCATCTAGACACGTTTGATTGTGATGTGTTCAACTCGCCTTCAGTTGTATTACACGTGGAACTGGGATTACAACGCGCTGTTGTTTTTTTCTATCGGTGTTAAACGGTTCATAATCGAATTCAGTGTATTCTGAATAGACACATTCGTGGTATTTTGCATACGCGGAGACCAAGACCTATTATGGTGGTAACGATGGCGTACACGATTACGACGCGACGTATTACGAGATCAGGCATGACTTATACTTCGTACTCTGCTACGGGAACGGCGGTTATGGTTTGACACATTAGAATAGCTACGCGAGCGATATCGCGATCTACCACTCGTACGACTGCGAGAACGATGTCGTGACCTACGCTCGTTATGGCTAGATCTGCCAGCCAGGTCAAAATAAACACGAAAACTAAAAAAAAATGTTAACGAGACTTTGTTCCTCCTTTTTGTGGGCGAAAAGTAATTTATCCCACTTCTGATGTTAGAAATCAGAAGTAGATGTATTTAAAAAACTATTATTTATCTCTTAAAAAGTAATTTTAACAATAAATTAACTAAATAGAAGGAACAACATCTTATTAATTAAACGACATAACTAAATTACACGACCGGTGTGCACAATACGAACGCTACAAGCTAAGTGGCGTGATGCTTTATAAAAAGAGATGCCTGTAATAATGAGGGTAGTAGCTGATTGCTTAAACAAGTATTAGTGGGGGTAGTAGCCGATTGCTTATAATATATTTATATAAATTATATCTTGTTACAGCAATAAAATGAATCTACTGGATGGTGATCGTATAGCAACATTACTAGCCAGTTATATAACGCGAGAGTTACGTGCAACCGGCGCTGAGTTACGCGTAGGTCTAGTACAGACCGCGTACGCTAATGGCGCTTCTACCAGATATATTACTGATCATTTGGTAACTATAAATACTTAATCTTTACTTATAATAAATAGAGGCCTGTCTTGGCGCAGCAGCACAAGCGTGTGACCGACAGGTTCTGGGTTCGATCCCCAGTCGAGGAATTAAAATATTTAAGATTTTCAATTTAAATATTTAATGTTTCAATTCTTCGCTCTGGTAATAAGGCAAGGCGCGGCGTTAAGTTCCGCCACTTAACACGCAATGCCTTAAATTCGGCGGAAAGTGGGGAACGGAAGTGGAACAGAGTGTCTTAACACTAGGTTCCCAAGTTCCCTCTGCCTACCTTGCCATGTGCGAGATACAGCTTGAAGCTGAGTAGGCTAGCAAAGAGATATTATAAGCTTGACGTGACTGTGTATGTGTGTATCTGTTAGTTTGTTTCTGGTACCGTAACTACTAAACGAATGAAATGAATTTCATATACTTGTTTTTTTTTAAAGGTGAATTAATAAAGAGTGTTGAAACCTCTCTGGTTGCTTGCTTAATTTTTCGAATTTTATATCGTAATATATTAATATAATTATTCGAGTTTTATACACTACCTTCTCTATTTTTCGCATAGTTTAAAGATATTTCGAATTGAATGCTGAAACGTAACGCGACACACGCCATTACCATAATAACTAAATTATATTTTACATTTAATTGTTTAATAAATGTCATTGTTCCAGAAAATACCAGTAACGTGCGTGAAAACGGGCGTAAAACACTTACATCACGCAGCTATGGCTTACGATATCGGTGTTTACTTTGAAGCTAACGGACACGGCACTGTCGTGTACAGTAAGCAAGCTAAGAATGCTATTAAGAAAATCGCTCAAGAGGGGTGAGATTTTGTATTATTGCTTTTGGCGTCTCGCTGAATTCAGCGTACAGTATGGTTAGGCAGTGGGAACCCGGTGCCTAGATACTTCCCCGCGTGATGTCTGACCTTAGAAAGATTTCACGTTGAGCGGCGGAACTTAACTCCGCGCTTCGTCTTATTGCTCTGGGCAAAGAAATGTAAATGTTAAATTATTATTTTTTCTGAGTGGGAATATCGAACTGATAAATATCGTGTTTATAGCCACACGTTAAACAAAAAAATAAAGACATTTATTCTATACAATATAATATGTATGTCAATAGTGGTTTTTTTTTATCAATTTTAGCTAATTTTGATATCATATCGTTAAATTATTTTTGTATTTTTTTTTGTTTATATATAAAATATTCCGTATTTTTCGTAGATACTTATGATATTGATAGTGATGTTATCATTGTTTTTTTAAATAAAACAAAAATTATCGACCGCAATATATTAAAAATATGCTGAATAAACAAGACGTGACGGGTTGTGGGTTCGATCGCCACTTGAGAAAGTGAAATGTTTAATGTTTTCTAATTAAATATACAATATTAACATTTCTTTGCTCTGGTAACAAGGCAAACTGCGGCGTTGAATTCCGTCGATTAACAGGCAATGTCTCATATTCAACGGAAAGTGGGTAAGGAATGTAGTGTCTTACTACGTTTCTAAGTTCTCTGTGACATTGCGGGATACAGCGTGAAACAGAAAAAACGAAGATAATTGAAACTTTCATATGTATCATACTATTTTTATGTTAGTTTTGTTCATAGTTAAAATTTTATTTAGACAACCTAAAAATGGGTATCAGCCCTCTGTTCTAAGACCTTCTGGAGATGCGCAGGTTAAAATGCACAGCGTTGATTTTGTATAACTTTTCCAAATAAGTGTTTTTTTTTAAGTGTGGATTAATAGTAAAATTTATAAAGCTACGCTGATCAACTATGTTTTTGATCACAAAATCATTTATATTTCTTTTTTATTTTTACACTATGGTGAAATATTCACTCAGCTTCACGCTGTATCCCGCACATGGCAGTGTCGGCAGAGGGAAATTGGGAACCTAGTGTTAAGACGCTCCACTCCCGTTCTCCACTTTTCGCCGAATTCGAGACATTGCATGTTGAGTGGCTGAATTCAACGCCGCGTTTTGCCTTGTGCCAGAGGGAAGAAATGAAAACATTAAATATTTAAATTGAAAATAATATATATTTCATTTCCTCGAGTGGGGATCGAACCCACTACCTGTCGGCTACAGTCACACGCTTGTGCCGCTGCGCCACGACAGGCCTCAAATATAAATTATCAACCGCAATTTTATAACTGCAAAATTATAGTGTAACATATAAATAATTATTTTCAACAAATCATTAATGACACGTTTCTAACATTTCAGCGAGACGGAACAGCGCAAATCCGCCGAGCTGTTACTAAATTTCATAGACATGACAAATGAGACGGTCGGCGACGCCATCTCTGATTTGTTCCTAGTGGAGGCCGTGTTGTGTGCGCGCGGCGATGACGTCACGCAGTGGATGACGTCATACAACGATCTGCCATGCCGGCAGCTCAAAGTGACCGTACAGGTATTTTTTGTTTAATATTTATGTATTAGAATAGACATGTGATAATTTTAAATTAAAAAATATTTACTAATAAAAATCTTCTTTTTTTTGGAAGCGGTTTTGGCGCAATTGTACATTGTGTGGCTGTAAATTCGGCAGTTGCATGTCGATCCCCACTTGAGGGAATGATATATTTATTATTGTATTTCGTGGCTCTGGTAATAAGGCATAACGCGGCGTTGAGTACCGACACTCAATGCCTCAATTTCTGCTGAAAGTAGGGAACGAAATAGAGTGTTTTAACACTAGTTTCTTACGTTCCGCTCTGCCTACCTTGCCATGTGCGGGATACAGCGTAAAGCAGCAAAAAGAAAAAAGTTAATAAATAACTAAATACATCTTCAATTTCAGGACCGCAATGCAATATCAACAGCCGATGCCGAACGTCAATGCACAGCTCCTGAAGGTCTTCAGTCCAGGATCGACGAGCTGGTCTCCAAGTACACGAGTGGCAGATCGTTCGTCAGACCATCTGGTACTGAGGATGTTGTTAGGGTTTATGCTGAAGGAGATACTCAGGAGGTACAGGATTTTTTAACTTTTTTCTCTGTAATATTTGATTTATTTTTGGGTTGGCAGAACTTTGTTAGGTCTTAGACAGTAACTTTAGTAAATCTGTGGTAAATTATTTGACGTAAAAAATATATGTGTAATTTCTTAGAATTTAAAAGAAAATTATTTGATTTAAATACTCTTATTTCATAAATATACTAGTTACCAGTTCTTGCGTACCTGTGGACTTTAAGGGGTAAAACAAAAAATCCATTTTCCATTTATGTAAGAATTTTGTGGTGGAATTGTACCAAAAACAAAGAATAACGCAAAGACTATAGTAATTATGTGACAGGCATTCGTTTAATGAAATATATATATTTTTTGGAAAATTAAATACTAAAAATGTATCTGAATTTATTTAAAGAAGAAATGTTCTATCCCCGCTCAAGGAAATGAAATATTTAATATTTTCAATTAAAATATTTTATTTTTTCATTTCATCGTTCTGGTACAAGGCAAAACGCGGCGTTGAGTTCCGCCACTCAAAATACCTCAAACTCTGCAGAAAGTGTCTTAACACTAGGTTCCCAAGTTCCCTCTGCCTACCCTGGAGTGCGGGATACAGCGTGAAGCTGAGTACAGATTATACATAATGTATTCTATTGTTATTACAGGCGGCAGACACATTAGCAGCGGAAGTGGCACAGGCAGTGTTCGACCTGGCAGGTGGAGTCGGTGCCAGACCCGAGTTACCCGCATAAATTATATATAAATAGATCTGAAACAAAATATCTATTAATAATTGGCAGTGTACTTCCAAAAACTAAATAAAAATACATACATATATATGTATGTATGTATGCCGAATTATACAGTAACATATTATTTGATGACACAGTATGATGGGGATGATTGGTTTTCAAATAAACAATTATGTTTTGTTATTAAGGTATATGTCATTTTATAATACAAATAAAACTGTTGCAATTGTTTGAATTTAAATTGAATACTGAGTGTGGATTATTTTCTTTAATTAAAAAAAAATGATAAAAACATGATAAGTAAGCTACATTTGCCTAGCAAATTTTAATATTTTCTTTAATTAATGGTCTGTATAGCACAATTTGATTTTCTATATAAATGTTTTTTCTAAGAGTAGCAATTTCCACCGTCCATAATGAATCTAATAAATTGTAGAGAGCACTGAAATAAATGAAAAACCAACCAGTAGTAGTATAGTAAGGTTAAACAATTGATAGTTTTTATTAAAAAAAAAGATATATATAAAAAAATAAATTTGTTTTCATACAATTCAATATGATAGTGATGATGAGACAATATAGGTGAAATATTATTTCAAGGATAAACGATCGGCGATAACGGTATGTAATAGACGGTAGCTATAAGATAAAGAATTTGTGAGCATGTTATATTTGTACAAGAAATGTCATTGATATATGTTAAAAAAAACTCATAAACTGAAATGACAAAAAAAATTGTATCAGTTTAATTGATCTTTAGGGAGGTTTTAAATTTAAAAATTAAGCGATTACAAAAAGGAGATAATAAATTCAGGAAATAAATTATTATTAGAATTTGATAATAAAAAAAAGGCTAACAAAAACTTTTAGTGCAGTATAGGTTTTTTTATTGCTAACAAAAATATATAAAGCTTTTGTAATTAATTTTGATTCTTATCAATATCAGTTTAAATTTAAGGCTTTTATTTTAGACTAGTCTTTATATAATGTGAACAGTACAACGCTGAACTAGTCGAGAAATTCTGCAAATTGACATTTTTATTAACATTACTATATGAATCAGTACATCAGATAAACATACCCAAAAAAAGTGTTGGGAAAAATTTTCTTATTCGATTTTAGATTCAAATTTATTTAAAAAACTCAATAGCTGTCAGTAAATTAGTAATAATTTTAAATTAACTTATTTCATTAATATAATATTAAAGACTCGGTATAACTACTGTACTGTACTTTTTATTTTACAATTAACAAAACATAATTAATGCATATTTTAATTGTTTTATAAAAAACATATTTTTTTGATTTTTATTTTTTAAATTATATTTACTAATTGACTTACATTTTATAAAATAGAACAAACTGAAATAGTTGATTCAGTGAACTATTTTAGTTTGAACTATTACATATTTTAGTTAAGTCCTAAAGAAATTAAGTATGTATTGGATGATTTTACAGAAATTAAAAAAATAATAATAAGGTTATTGGGAACATTTCATTTAAATATCTCGGTTTAAAATATTAAAACATATTATTTGTTAGTCATGTCATTGCTTTATAATATTATTAAAAAAATGTGATTTTTTTTATTGTTCATACATGAACATTGTTAATTACACTGCCACCATTTATAACGACTTTGTTTAATCCAATTTTATATCATTGTCAAATTATTTTCTTTGATTTTTAATTGTATATTAATGTAATAAAATAATGCATAATTTTAAGTTAAATTTTTGTATAAGCAGCTTTAATGAATATAAATCAAAATCTACTAAAGGAAAAAATAATATTTGAAAATAACAAAAAAAATATATTTATTTGTTTCATAAATATTCTATTGGAAAGCTGTAAACATCAAAATTTAAATGTTATAGTAACTTTTAATTTTAGATATAACATAATAATTCCAAAATGCATTTTCTATTGGTTAATATTAGTCATTCTCTAATAGAATATAAGTAAGTCAATGTGCGAATGTATGGAAATATGCTCAAAGCATGTAATATTTTGGCAGAGAATTTAGAAAACTTGTGTAGTTGCGGAACTTAACGCCACGCTTTATGTTTCTACCATAAAGGAGGAAATGAAACTAATTAATTCCCCCGCAGCGGGAATCGAAGCCACAACAGTCGCGTATACAGTGAGACGCAGCGCCATGAGGGTCTCACCTGTCAAGATTAGAAATAAATATATAGATATAAATACTTTAATCTCTTCACATTTTTGTTTAAATCTTATCAAAAACGATAAAATTGTTTTTAAAATAATATTTTTTTGTATGTTAATAATATTTCTTCACATATTTCAATATTTTATGCAACAAATTAGATGGTTATTTTTCGATATTTCTGTAATTTATTTGTATTGTGTTGGTGCTAAAAAGCCTTGATGTTGTGTAAATGAATGATGCTATCGAAATATTTTTGAAATTATATTTAATATTTAACTGGTATTGTCAAATATTGTTTTAATGTAGCCGTGTTCAAAATAATTATTTTATGTTATTTTAGTTAATAAATCGAATTAATATAATTAAATTAGCATTTTTATTTATTTTTAAATATTATTTATAATTACTTTATTTTTTAAATAATTACTGAAGCAGGTACTGCAGGTTATAATCTACATTCTACAGTACCTTTCTCTTTTGAAAAGTCGATTGTTTTAATCAAATTGTTAAACAATGATTTAAATTTAGTTCTGTCTTACCTTCACTACTTTCTAAGATTTTCCGCTTCAAGTATGGTTATATCACTTTACGCTCCACTTTGTGTGTTCATTAAAAATTATATAATACTTTATTAGGCAAAATAAATATTTTTTTGCCTAATAAAGTAGTAGTTTTGAGGCCTGTCGTGGCGCAGCGGCACAAGCGTGTGACTGTAACCGATAGGTTCTGGGTTCGATCCCCAGTCGAGGAAATGAAATATTTAATATTTTCAATTTAAATATTTAATGTTTCATTTCTTCGCTCTGGTAATAAGGCAAAGCGCGGCGTTGAGTTCCGCCACTCAACACGCAATGCCTCAAATTCGGCGGAAAGTGGGGAATAGAAGTGGAACGGAGTGTCTTAACACTAGGTTCCCGGGGGTTCCCTCTGCCTACCCTGCCTCGTGCGGGATACAGCGTGAAGCTGAGTAAATATTTTGGCTGTTGTTACCAATCCATAAAAGTAATATTAGCACTGGCATTATTTGTTACAAACAATTGCATCAAATTGCTATTATTAACTTAGTTTTTTTGACTGAGAAACTCAAGGCATGTTAATCAACAAAATTATGAATTGAATCCAATAAGAATATTCACACACACTACACTTTAAATGTTATACGCCTACATTTACACACTATAGAGGATAAATATTTAATTTATTTTAATCAAACCTGGTTTAAAAACAATTTGAACATAGCAGGACCTGAAGAAAGCCGTCCAAAATTGTCGAAACATTAACGGAAGGTAAATCTGACCTGAGGTCTATCACGGCGCAGTGTTACCAGAAATTCAAATATTAAACGCTATAACTTGTGGGTGTAATCCCTAGTCATATTCATAACTTGTCGCGTTTAATATTTGAAATATTGGTAACAAATCAAAGTGCGGCGTTGAGTTTCGCAACTCAACACGGAATGCCTCAAATTTGGCGAAAAGTGGGGAAATTAACTAGTAGATTCAAGTCCTTACTGCCGACCCTGCCATGTGCGGGATACAGCGAGAAAAAGAAGGATAAGCCCATAAGTGTCACCACTTCTAACAAGAGTTTTGAAATATAATAAATATACATGGAGATAATAAAAGCCCATCATTGGTAACAAATTTAAAGATTTTATTAACAAATTCAATAGGTACTATGCATTTATACAAACTTAATACTATCAAAATATATCTTATCGTAGCAAAATACAAACATGCATAATTACAAATTTTAATGACTGTAAAATTTTATAATAATTATTATAGAGATCAGGCATTTTATCACTTACCTAATAATATTGATAAAAGTGCATAGAAGTTGAATTGTTAGAATTTAGTAATGAATTGGAATGTTATTATTAAATTTTAAAGGTTAGAGAAGAATCATTGACAAACAATCAGTTATTAATTCCCAAAATGTTAAAATTTAGCAGTAAATTTGTTATTGAACATGAAAATATTATAAGAATACAGTAAGAGTTTATAATAAGTTACCATTACATATTTCTTATAAAAAATTTTTTTTAAAAGTTATTTATAAACTAAACTGTGATGCTTCAAAGTCAATATTTAGAATTTGATCGGAAGACCAACTGTGTTTTCTTCTTTAGAAAATATCGTTGGAACACTTGTCACATTGTTATTATTTCTTATCTGTCAAATTGTATTATCCTGCATATAGAAGGAAATTAGTAGTTTATGATACGTAGTTCTTTACATGCATGATCCAGCTTTCGAGACATTCATTTCATTTCTTTAATTATGGCGTTTCGAGCGTGCCGGTTGAGCACAATTTACTTCGCCAATGTCACATTGTATGGAAGACTCACGAGACTTCGAGACATTGCAAGTTGATTGTCAGATCTCAATGCCGCGATCTGTCATGTTCCTGAGTGGGTATTGAGACAACTATAAACATTGTATGTGATTTAAATGAAATGAATTAAATTCAAATACATATCACTGCTTGTGCAATACAATATATATATAAACTATTGGAAGATATGAATAGCACTATTAGTTTCAAATAAAACAGCCCATTATAACTTACATACAAACTATTTACATTACAAGATTAATATGCAACAAACAAGTTACAATACTTCTTTATTACTATGGTTAAAATAAGGCTATGGTATAATTTGTCATCAATTGTTGTCATATTATATCTAAAAATATGTATATTTGGTTGTCTATTTCATTTTGAATATATATTTCTATTGATATATAATAAGAACAGTGTATATAAGGCAACTATTTTCATTGTGTGTAAGCTATTACTATACCACTACAATTGGATTGTCTCCACATTTTCATAATAATAATTATTATTCTGACAATTTATTTTTTTGATAATATCTAGTAACCAATTAATAATTAATTTGTTTCATGTGTTAATTAATACATTTTAAACAACAGGCATGAACATAAAGTTGCCATGTAAATAACTTATTGGCAATAACATTTAAAAGGCACAAATTCATTTGCACTAGATGTTTCATTAGTTTCCAAGAGATCATCAAAACAGCATTTTTATTAATTTTAACTATATAATTACAAGCCTAGTATGCAAACTTTGACTTTGTTTTAGGGATATTACAGATGTACCATTGACTATCTTGTTATATTCATATTGTATGCAAGTGAGAAAACAATACTAATTTTGTTTTTTTTTGTCATCTGTTACTTGCCTATGAGTTCATTTATGAATATTTGAAGTTTAAATACATATCCTATTACTGGAAACTTTTATGTTGTATCAATGATGTTGTTTTTATTTAAAATATACTGCATATTGTTATAGTTACAGAGCCATAACATCCCTCTTTCATAATATAAACAAATTCAAAGTATGCTGCACTTTACACAATCCTATTAACCTATGCATTTGTAGCTTCTTCAAACTTGTGGTAACTCCTACAATACTGTGTATTCTGTTTAAACTCCTAATGTTTACTCCTTGTTATACAAGTACTGGCCCTAAATATGGTGCTTGATCACAATAAAAACATTCTGGCACATTGGTTTCTTGTAATTCAACAACATTGGTACTGATTTCGTTAGCTACATAATAATAACTACATCTTCTTGGACCTATTTCTTTAATAAGAGTATCATACGGCGGCGATAAGATATCAAAAAATGCTGCTGGCATTTCTAACGCTTCTATTTCATGATAATTAGATAATACGGGTGTCAACATACAAGTGTCAGAATTAGCTCTGCAAATTGTATCCTGTTCTATTTTGGCAAAAAATCTTCTACGTTTATGAATACCGTGAGCAAGTCGTGCCGCTTCATGTTTCGCGCGAACAGTAAAATCTAAAGTACTTACTATTTCGTTTAAGGGGTACTCGGAGAAGCTCCTAATACGGACCGCCCCTGAAATCACTTTCAGAAGTCCATACATATGCGGGTGATCGTGCAAAGGCATAACAAATCCAGGTTTCAAAACGAACACGCTCATATTAACTAGGTGGTTTTGAAATACTTCTATGTACGTACAAGGCGCTTTGTTTGGTCGTCTCCATGTCGCTGGATTATTCAGGTTTTGGTCAAAGCCTAGGTCGTCAGCCCTCAATCTATCCATTTTCTTTTTTAATTCATACAAGTTGGCCGTGAAGTTGTTTTTAAATCTGTCGTCGAAAGTATGTAGTGCTTGCCGGTAGGTCGAAATGATTGGTGGAATGTTAACGATTTCCATGTTAGACTTGGCTACATCACGGTTATCCATATGAATTTTACTATTACTAATCCACGATATGTTATTCTTTGATAAAACTATTGGAATCAATCGGCACGATAACAAAGCGAAACTGTCGACAAACGTCATTTTTATTTGCTATAATCTTGCTTCTTTCATTTGATTCTGTCATATGTTCGGATATCTATACTTGCACGTCTTACTTTTTTTATTTTTTTTCATTTAAAAAGGCAAAGAACTATTTTTATTTGTAATTATTTTTAGTGATGCTCAAGCTTATTTTTATATACTTCATATGACACCGTAACTAAATTATTTTCGAAGTATATTATTTTCGTACTTTTCATTACTCATCAATAGATGGCACTGGAGTTTTTAAATCACTTCCTTTATAATTTAGAGTAAGCTGAGAATTTTCTTTTTAAAGAATTATATAACTCTTTTATTATACTAAATTTAAAATTCCGCATCATTAATTTTTTTATATATTTTTAAATTTAGTATTTTACGTTCTTAAGTGTGGAATAACACTTTAAACGTAATAAAAATTGCCTTTTTAATCTGACCAAAACGCATCTACGGCTAAAATATATTTCTTTTAAGCGATATCTGGATTTTTTTTGGAATATTTCTTAATTTTTATAAAACTGTTAACAGTAACTTTTATTTATTCAAACTATCATTCTAAATATGATAAAAATGAATTGTCAATATTTGTTCTAATATGTATCAAGAATTGAATGCATTAATGTATATCAAGAATTTAATGCATAATATTTTTTTTTAGTTTTATGTGAGACTAAATACATAAATCCCAAATGATACAATGATTAGGTACTATATAAATATCTGTTACCTAATGAGTTAACAATCATAAAACTAAATTCCGAATACTATAGTAAAATAAATTCATTTTAAGTTCGTTTCAAATGATCGACCACTAAATACGAAATAAAACAATTGTTTCGCTTGAGGATTGTTTATAGTTTAAAATAATTAAACTCCCACAGAACCTAATAAAATCAATATAAAGGCGTTAAGTAGGCAGTTACAATAAATAGATTCGGAGGTCAGTTTTAATGTGTGGTCTTCAAAAATAGTAGCCCACGGGTGGTGAGTAGTAAACCACTTAAATAAATAAGTTGCTCAACGTAACAGTTAAATTCCATTTTATTGTTGTATAGTTACACTGTTTTATCGTAACGTTATAAAGTTACCGATTAACTGTTCTAAACATAGATAAATTTATCAACGGGTACCTGCAACGAACGAGACAGCGAACTATTTTACATGGAAATCGATTTATATTGTTTCACTATAATCGATTTGAATTTATCTATTGTTATCCTAATTTTCTTGTTTCTCTCTATGTGTTTTCTTATTCATGTTATATATATATATATATATATATATATATATATATATATATATATATATATATATATATATATATATATATATATATATATATATATATATATATATATTGCTTCTGTGTAAGTAAATACTAAGTAGGTGTATTTAATCATTTGAAATCATTTTTAAATTTCCTTTAGTCCCCAGCTGCATTGGCTGACCGAATACTCGAATACTTTAATGTGTTCATACATATATGAACCTCATTATTTACTTCTCTTCTACGAAGTGCGCTAAGGGTGTACCGTGAAGCTACTGTGTTCTGGCGTTCATCTGTTTGTTTGTCAGGTGCGTGGGTGGGCTTCGCGGAACCACTGGAAACGCCTGTATTGCAGGTGCAAAGGATATGTTGGATAGCTTAGGAATTAGTAGCTACTTAAGTTATGAGAAACGTTGGAAATTACTTGATATGGTAAATTTCGGGAAAATTGACAATATTAGGTATATTCGTAGAGTTTACTAATTATAAGATTGTAAAACGTAGAAATAATATTTTATATCATATACAACAAAACCAACAAAACATGTTTTTCCTATCCACATATTACGTTTTAAATAGTATAATAATGTGTTGCATATCAGCCTTATGATCGATTTAAGAGATCAATTATTAGATAGTATTGTGACAATCAGTCACTAATTATTACGTAGGGACTTCAAAGAACGACTTTTTGTTTGATCAATAAATCGTATTTTCTAAACATATAATGTAAATCAAAGAACGCTGCAATTCTTTAATAATTCCAATAAAAAAAGAAAGTACCATATCAGTGTAAATGTGATAAGAAATCATAAAATTTGTATTAAAATTATAGAGAAAAAAATATTTATCTCATTTTCATCATCATTTAGCTGTGTGATTCCGGCTTAGAGTAGGATCACCTTGGTACTGATGGTGTCGTAAGAGACAACTAAAGTACGTGTGGGAGAGTCACGTTGTCAGCAATGGCAACAGGCATGGGCAGACTCGACCGGACTATTACCACCCCCGGCATTTAAAACCGGCGTTAAGTAGTGGCTTCAGCCACTGCGTTTCTCAATAGGTAATGCCGGACCCCGGTGCCCATCCACTTTAAAGGCCAGCAACGCTCCTGTAGTTTTTGGTGTTACACGGGGCCCTAGGCGACACGGTGACCACTTACCACCAGGTGAACCGTACGCCCGTTTGTCGTGTCTTATCCATATAAAAAAACTTCCTGTGTGAATGTGAAGATTATGTTAAGATGCTCCAATTGTTTCGGAAGCCTGAAATAAGTAGAGCATCTTAACATAAGGCACTAAGCCGTTACTTCTTGTTTGTTAACTGTTATAGGGAGAAATTGTCTTTGTAAAAACCTATGTAACCCAATAGCTGTTACAACGATCTACCCAACGTAACTATTAGGGACAATTGTGAAATGTATTTCTTTTCTTTCTCAGATGAAGTAAATTCTATAACTACATATGTTATATGTAACATTATTTTTGAATTTATAATAATTAACTTAAAACAGTTTAATTTGAAAAATCGCGAGCTATTTAGCAGAATCCTAAATTTGATTGTTCTATTATTATAAAACGATTAATATTCACTCACATCAATTCTTAGCTGAATGTTTATAACTACGTGGGTTCACGCGTCATTTTTAAAAGCTATCATCGAACCATTTTCATCAGAGTTTATTTAAAATATTTTATTTTTGTTCGACACGACATGTGCAATTACATGTATTAGCTCAGGTTACGTGAGGACAGTTTTATGCCACAAAAATATATATAAAAGAGAAAAGAAAAAAATAATAAAAGTTTTTAGTGAGACTTTAATTTAAATTAGAATATAATTTTAGAAAGCTGATTCCACTGTTAGCTGTTATAACATTGGACGGAAGTAATGTTAGGCATAATTTATACTTTTTAGATATACCTAAACCTGTAACTCATCACTGTCTGTACATGGAAGATATATTTGAAAAAAATATTAGAAGGGATTTTTATTAATGTTATAAAGGCCAAGAGAGTGTTTTTTTTTAATTTTGTGTTTATGTGCGTTTGTACGTGATAATTTCATAAATGACTAACTAGATTTATATGTAATTTTTTACCAATGCAACCATCCTTCAGCATTTAGTTTTTTTTCTTTTCAGTTTCACGAGGCAGGGTACACAGTGGGAACCGGGGAACCTATTGTTAAGACACTCCGTTCCACTTTTGTTCCCGACTTTCTGCCGAATTTGAGGCATTGCGTGTTGAGTGGCGGAACTCAACGCCGCGCTTTGCCTTTTACCAGATTACCAGAGCGAAGAATTGAAACATTAAATATTTAAATTGAAAATATTAAATATCTCATTCCCTCGACCGGGGATCAAACCCAGAACCTGTCGGTTACAGTCACATGCTTGTGTCGCTGCGCTGCGACAGGCAATTAGTGCTTTATTTAAATCGAATGATAAATAAAATAGTTAATTTTAAATGAAACACTTTTAAACGGATTAATCGCGTGTATTGATTAGTAAGCATTTTTAGAAACCCAAAGTTTCGAATACTTTACAGTAGTCCGTGGTCACGGGTAGACCGAGATGGTATTTGTCTGTCATTTGATATAATTATTATATTAACGATTCTTTAATTGCCTCGCGTACTGTCCTGGATTCTTGCAGAATGAGCTGACTGTATCTGATCCTCTAGTGGCAGGGCAACATCTTAAGAAGAGCTTCTATTAAAACTATATTCAAGCCTAACAAGAAAGTGAGCCAAATCTTGAGACCAGTGAAGAGTAATATTCCTTTGCAGTGTGCAGGTGTATACAAACTTGATTGTGACTGTGGCTTATCACATATAGGTCAAACAAAGAGAAGCATCGGTATTAGGGTGAAGGAACACATCTCCGATGTCAAGAATGGGCATCATCTCATGTACACATGTGTGCGGATGTGAGATCACATGTGCAGATGTGAGATAACGTGTGTGGATGTGTAGATGTAAGATCACATGTTTTGATGTGAAGTTATAAACGTGATTGCAATATAAGATGTGTAGATGTGATAACACACGTGTAGATGTGAGATCTCACGTGTAGATGTGAGATCACGTGTGTGGAAGAGAGATCACATGTGAGACTACATGTGTGGATGTGAGATTACATCTGAGGAAGATAATTGTCAGATCACACTTTCTTCTACTATGAGATAAATAATTTAGTAGTAGTTAGTAGACAATAGGTATGTAGTGGTATGACACTACGTTCCTCAATTTTTAAATATTGCTTGTAGTGCAGGACTCATTTCATTTCTCCTTTTGTAACCTGAGCGACAAAATAATAATCAATCATCCTCCAACATGGAATCGAAGTCACAACTGCGTTTACAGTCAGGAGTTGCCAAGCTGGTCTTTAAATATCAAGTACATATGTCTAAATTCTAATTCATTTAATTACACCTAATACCTCTAATTTAGTTACACCTAGGTGTATCTAGTAATATTTCAGTTTTTTGTCAAATTTGTTACATAAAGCTTTTTCTTTAAGAATAACGTTTAGGAAACGAGAGACCTATTAATATTCATAGTTAGTAAAGCTTTAATCTAAAATTTTACAAGATGGTTTACTTCTCCGTATGCTGGTGACCAAGCTGAAATTATAAAAGTATTTAAAATTTAATATAAAGGAGGTCAGGCGGTAGTTATAATGGATTTTCATAACATACAAATAGAAGGGAAGACATTCGCTTCTATATATATTTTATCTTTAACTGGAATTTGTTGAGATGTCTGTTAACGTGTTCGTGTGACGATTTTACGAAGAAAACGGTTAAAACAGCCAATATTGCTAATCGCTGGCACTGACAAT
The DNA here is from genome assembly GCA_019049475.1 of Eueides isabella. Classification (NCBI taxonomy): domain Eukaryota; kingdom Metazoa; phylum Arthropoda; class Insecta; order Lepidoptera; family Nymphalidae; genus Eueides; species Eueides isabella. The sequence continues at coordinate 6,526,007 of CM032405.1, forward strand.
GTAGGGTTAGAGATTTTAAATGAAACACTTTTAACCAGATTAATCGCGTCGAGATCGCATCGATGATAAATGAGGACCAGATAAGGTTAGCTCATTTTACAAGAATCCAGGGCAGTATGCGAGGCAATTAAGGAATCGCGGTAGTTTGATATAATAATTATATCAAATGACAGACAAATGCCACCTCAGTCTACCCGAGACCACGGACTGTACTGTACTGTAAAGTGTTGAAACGTGAAACGTCGGGTTTCCAAAAATGCTTGCCAATATACGCGCTTAAAAGTGTTTCATTTAAAATTCATTGTCAGGTTTTGATATTCAATTCACAGTGTCTTGTGCCTTTTTTTTTCAGTTCCACGCTGTTTCTTATAATAGCAAGTTGTTAAGATATTATGCTCCGTTTAAGACACTCTCGTCACTTTTTGCTAAATTTGAGGTAGTGTGTTCTGCAGCGGAAATCAGCACTATGTTTTATCTTGTTACCAGAGTAACAAAATGAAAATATTTAATTTTCTCGAATGGGAATCAAACACACAACTACCTTTACAGTTGAACGCTTGTGCCCTTAAGCCACAACAGATCTGCCAATACGTTTTCTCTCTTAAGACCCAGATTAAAATTTCATAAAATTTTCATTTCCTTCTTCACTCGGTAGTGATTTTTTTCACTTAAATACAATGTCTAGAATGTCTTCATAGCTATCCGCCTACCCAGCTATGCGAATGATTCGTGATGGTGCTAAAGAAGATATTCTCTCACAGCTTCACGCTGTATCACACCACGCACATGGCAGGCTAGCAAAGGGAATTTGGGAGCCTAGTGATAAAACATTCCGTTCCACTTCTGTTTCCCACTTTCCGCCGATTTTGATGCATTGCGTATTTGGTCGTAGAACTCAACACCGTGCTTTGTCTTGTAACCAGAGCTAAGAAATAAAAGCATTTAATATTTATTTTGAAAATATTCAATATTTCATTTCCTCGAGTGGGAATCGAACCCACAACAGTCGTTTACAGTCACACGCTTGTGCCGCTGCGCCACGACAGGCCTTAGAAAGAAGATATTAACAATTATAACTCTAAGCTGCTAGTTGGACGCGCCTGCATAGACGTAGGTTTATTATCAGGAAGAAATACGCGAGTGTTTTGTTAACGGCTTTCCAGGGCTCACACAATCATTTAGAAGAAATTAGATTACTATTAACACATTCTACGTATTTTCGGTGTTTTCGCCGTATTTTCGGTATTGTTTATAAAAACAGTAACACATATGATAAAAGATTTATTTTGCATAAGTATTTTACTACCTTGTTTGATTTGAGCCCGTGCCTCATAAAGCTACATTACTAACTAGAAATCTCTAGTTATAGTAGTTCAATCTTAGTTTTCACTTAGCTACATTAGATTTATAATACACATCAGCGTCCGCATATCTACGGTTGTAACAATTTTATTATATATTTAAGCGTAAGCTTTAGAGATATTTTTTTACATATTTGCGCCAATATTAACACTATTTATTAAATATTAATATAAAAATAAATTGTTATTTATATTTCTATTTAATATTTTACACGTGTTGAAAAAGTATTACCACCTTCAAAAAAGTATGAATAGTTCAGAGACAACCCTAGCCCCAATAGAAATAGTCGACTATTCGCGAATGGCATCAAACAGAGCGGCTATTATTCCAACTACAAAGACTGGAATGACTCGAAAATTGTATATCAAAGCATTTAAATAAACACAATGAAACCTAGCATGTTAAAAGTTTACCGGTTACAAGTGTGTAGGCGTATATACGTATCGCTATATGATTGCGTTTTGATAGGTTACTTTTAATGTGGGTATCAAACACGTATAAAAAAGTGAACAAGTGCGAGTTGGACTAGCCCAAGAAAGGCTCCGTAATGACAAGCACTGAATAAAAATTCCAATTTGATACATTTTGCTAAAATACTATGTTATTTATTGAATGAAATGTCATACAAACAGACAGACATACATGAAAAAGAATAAGTTATTAAGAAGAATAAATGATTTGCCTTATTTTTATTATTTTTTATTAATAGAATACGTCCAAGTCAAAAGAGGTTCGCATATATTATTATGATTTTTGGTTTCAAACAAATTTAGACCTTACGTTTCGCATCTTATTCTACTTATATCTATGTAAAACTATAAATATTTATATAAACGTACGGTGTATCTGTATAACAATAACATTTTAATATAAAAAAATATATAAAAAAAATATAATTCTACTTGATAATACGTTGGTATGTATAATGTGAAACATTAACCATTTAATATAAGCAGAAACTTGTATCTATTCGCTCTTATTTAATAAATTACTCAATAAATATACTATGGGATTCAACAATATAACTAGTTATCACAGTAATGATTTGTTTTTTAAAATACTCACACAAAACCATCTTAGCATAACGCGAGTAGTTAATACGAGTATAATAATTTCAATGTTACCTGAGATAAATGCATATAGCGGTTTTCAAAAGGCGAATTTCATTTCAATTCAGAATCTTAGCTTGTTAACTTTTTAATATTTTTTTATACTTGGTCTGAAAGTAGAATAACACTTTATAATTAAAATGTAATATTTAACAAATAATTTATTTAGAGATTCAATAAATTACTTAAACAACAGCATCCTCATTACTCAGCTTCTATATCCCGCACATGGCAGAGTAGGCGCAGGGAACTTGGGAACCTAGTGTTAACCCACTCCATTCTACTTCCGTTCCTCACTTTCCACCGAATATGACTGGCGGAACACAACGCCGCGTTTTGCCTTCTACCAGAGCAACGAAATCAAAACATTGAATATTTAAATTGAAATATTAAAATATTTCACTTTCTAGAGAGGGGGTCGAACCCACAACTGTCGGTTTCAGACACACGCTTGTGCCGCTGCGCTATGACAGGCCTCAGCATTCATATAATACAATCATTAAAACGATGACAGATCGTTCAACGAATACAATCACAAATTTCATTTCAAAGAAAAAAATATTAAATAATCAAAAAAACGAATGATCAAATCAAAAGCTACAAAGCTAATTGATACGGATATTTCACAATACAACACTAGTGGCGACTACCTGACAGACGGACAGACATCAAGGCGTTTCCGCTTGTGTGTTTACCGTAGCCGTTTATACGCTCGCGCTACTAAGAACACTACATTACGCGATTAGTACAGTGTACTGAAACAGTACAAGATATTTTATATTTATACTTATATGTAAAAGTTCATTTTCGAGTCGATTAAATGGATTTTTTTAATACATTTTTTTCTTGTATCAAGACTCTCCATCCTTTTTTTTTATATTTTCAATAATTGACTTTAAAAAATATACTGTCCCTCTGAGCTACCATTCTTCTCAGTTCAAAGGCCTAGCCTGAGAGTAGTAAGCCGGTGCTACACTGCTTGACGTTCTAAAAATTAAGCATGTAACTGTTTATTTTGAATAAACTTATTTGACTAATGATTTTTTATGGGTAGGCAGGTAACAACTAATTATATATATCCGCATATTAGAATTGGACAAATATTTATAATCTCTGAATGCATGAATGGAATGACAATTAAATGAAATCATCATTTAATTGTCATTTCATTGATGCAGTGTTGAACTCTCAATACTCAACACAATGTCTCGAACGTGTCTTGACATTAGATTGTGACTACTTAAAAGAAGAGGGAAGTTAAAAAAAATATCAACAAATCATCTAAATTAGTTAAGGAGGTACTATACACATAGTTAGATAATTATACTTTGATAATTAATGTATTATTTTTTAAAGTAGAGTAAAAAAAATACACATAAGTATATGTACCCTCAGTTTTAAAACCGGAAGCTAAGAGTTTAACTAAAACTATTCTTAACTACCTCATGAATGATCATAGATCATTAAAAATGACCACGAAACCCTGTACACTTTCGAAAATAAAGACACTATATTATTAATTAAGTGATTTGATGTCAACAAAATTATAAATATATAAGATTTTTTAATATATATATTATTTTTATGAAATGATAATATTTCAAGTAGTTTTTAAAAATGTTATCCGTCTCATCGTCTCTACAACTATGAAGCGCAGAAAGGGCAAGTAACACAAGAGCTTTCCGCATCTTACAACCGACAGAGGTCTGCCGTTCGTACCTTTACATGATTAGCATATAGATATTTTCTTGCATGTTAGTTTTATTAACTTATTTACACAAATATATATTACATTGTTTTACCCAACCAAACCAGAAACGTGATTTTATTACCACAATCGTTTCATAAACAATAGCAGTGATTTAACCCTATATATACTTATGTATCTACTCAGCTCTTCACTCTAAACGTTAAAACTAATAAAATAGCCCAAACTACTCACGTGCATACATGTAACATAAACATTGTCTTAGTTAGAGCGACAAAAAAATTTTAAAATAAAATTAATAGCGAACGTGAAGCTGTGGCGTTCTAGGAAACTAGTTAATTACGTGCTGTAAACTATAAAGTAATAAAATGTAATATTACGCTCACTTGTTTATAATGTTTGGAGTTTGGTGAACACGTCGCGGAAGGGGTTGGTCGTTCTACAAATTATGAGTATATATATGGGTACAAATAGATGGATGTTAAAGTATACTAGCGACACGAGCGCGGCCTCGATCGCTTAAATTTATTAGTATATGATAGTTAAATTATAAAAAATATTTACATAAATTGTAGCCTATGTTATATTCTAATGTATAAGCTATATTATTGTAAATTTTCATCTTAGTCCGTTTAGTACCTTTTGCACGAAAGTGGAATGAAAGTCTCTCCAAGCTCACAACTATAATATTAGTAGGATTTTCTATGTATTGGACTTGCTTTTTTTTAGAGCGAATTTTGAATTGTTTCTGAAAGATACCTTTGACTGTATGTTCTACCTGTAATTATATTTATGTAAAAGTATAATTAAATCTAAGTGTAATGCAATTTAGTTATCAGTTAAAGTAAACATTCATTTAGAAGGACAGCTTTATTGCCTTTTATGGTCACGATTTTCGCGTGAAATTGAATGACACTATAATTATCTCATTACTTACCGAAGTACTTATACTATTTTATATATTTTTGTCCTCTCAAATGTTTTTAGCTCACATTCCTTGCTCATAACGTAAATAAACTCTTTTTACAATACTCCAACAAGCACATGTCAAAAATATCGATCAGTATTTATTATAAATATTTACAAAACTCAAAACAACACTAGTTATATCGAATTCTACAAATGATTACACATTTAAACGTGTTAACGTATTGCAGATAATAACGGGAGTTAATAACTAAAATGAGGGTGATTAAAATAGTATTTGTTTTCATTGCGTCCAGTCATTCGTTACCACATTTACATTCGGTAGCGTAAACTCTGCTTCCCTTACCTTACTCGCTCGGAAGTGTTTATGGTGTGTTTGAATGAGGACAGTAGCTGTTCAAAAATGTTAATAGAAGCTAGTATAAAAATATTATTAAATTAATATTTAATCGAAATTATAATTTTTTTAATAGATAATGTATAAATGAAATATTTCAAAATATAATAATTTTATATTGTTTAAATCAATTTTAAAATTCATCTGACATATTTATGGTAATTTATATACTTGTCAAGATAGATGGATTGATGTTTGCAGAACGTTGCAACGTTAAAGCTTCTATATAAATACTAATAAATATGTTACTAAAATAATTCAATAGAATAAAGACCTATAATTTTTGAAATATTTTCTCAATGTGAATGTTTGTTAAGATGCCTGATGCCTGTTTCACTTTTACGCACTAATACTTTTTTGAACTAGCTTGTACATTACTACACTTTTTCAAACTAGTTTGTACATCAAAATAACACGTAAGCTGCAATTTAAGTACAAATATCGTCTAATTTAGCTATAATTTAATAATAACTTTGGGCGGACAAAGCCGCAAGCGAGTCGTTAGTTTTTAAGTAAATCCGGTTGTCATAGGGTTAGAGGCAAGTAAACTCGCATCAACGCGTACCTAATCTAAATATCTCAAACGCTCTCCTCATTTCAAGAAGCGAAGCGGTTTGTCTATGGGTAGTTTTATTTTGTTTTTATTCGAACACGTGTGGAGTTGGCGGTTAAATCGGTACGCTTTGTGGTCATCTAATTGACTTCACCTCAGAACCTTTTATTGGAAGTGGTATAGTAGTAAAAATCTTTTAATTATTTTTAATAATATTTAATAGAATATTATTAAAAATAATTAATATTAACAGAATATCAAAACTTTTCGTAATGAAATACAAAAAATACTTTTATTGTACTACAGGCGTGATATAGTGTTCCAGAAATATCATTTATTTCAATTATTGGATAGGAAGTGTATACCAACAATTAGAGATTTTGGGTTGAATGGGAAAAATATTTAAGATTTAAATTTTTCCTCTCTGGTAACAAGGCAATGTTGCATTCGGTAACAAGTGAGGGACGGATCGTAGTGTGGGTGATATCACACTAGGTTCCCAAGTACCCACTGCCTACCTTGCCATCAACGGGATACAGCGTGAAGCCGAGAAAAAGAAAAGGTTAGGCAAATTTTCATTTTTGTCATCTGATATTTCTGTAATGTTCTGTTCTGTGGACAGTACGTTATGAATGCATTGTTAGATATCTAATTGCCATCAGCTTGATTGAGTCATTGGGGTAAAATTAGATGATTGTTTCACAGCTTCCTGTGTTACACTTTCAACCCATTTTTTAAGAAAAGATTTTTTTTATTTTGCATAATATAATGCATGTCATGTCTTTATTTATCAGTAAATTTAGTTAATTATTTGAGAGCATCCTAGCGCAGTTACAATTGGTGAGTGAATTTGACTTAACACTAGGTTCCTAGGTTCCCTGTACTATTTGCGGAAACAATACAGCTATTCCACGTGAAGTAAGTAAAGGGAACCTTGTATTAAGAAATTCCGTTCTCATTAAGGCACTTGGGTTGTCCACTTTCCGCAGAATTTGAGGCATTGCTTTTTAAATAGTGGGACTCAATATCACACTAGAACCTGTCGCTTTTACTGGCGAACGCGTCATCTAATTATGATTTAATAATATATCTGTGCCAGAATTGTGAAATATTAAATAAAAGGGCAGTTTAAATTTATAAACTATTAAATTAAATAAAAAAATGAATCTAAAAATAAAGTTAATTAAACGCACGTAATACGCGGTATTCGACGCAATCTCCGCCGGTTTTATGAAATGAGTTGCTAATAAAATCTAATCATCGCTATTTCTTGACTACAGTGGGCTTGTTCCTATTTGATCTGATTATTTAAATATAATTTTTTATTAAGTACGGAATAATTGTAATAATTTTTGTAGTAATGATATCTTAATACTATAGAATATACATAGAAAATCTTTGATAAAAATTGTAAATTATGATTGAAATTAAAATTATTATACGCAAGATCAGCGTACTCGAAAGTGACAAAATATTAGAACGGTATTAGGAAGGTAGTCAAAAGACGAAAGATACGAAATGGATGTGGAAAAGCGTATTTCTGAAGCTAACAGGGTTAAAGGATCTTAGCTGCATTGATGAGAGGGATTGAACGTTAGCACAGCTGAACGTCTGACCGTACACAATGCAGTGTTGGTATACTCGCTGTTATTCGGAAGTAAACGTGAGTATTCCAGAAAAATAATGTATGAAAAATGAATACTGTGGGGATGTCATCTTTTTGTAGGATATGCAGAGTCAGCCGTCGTTCCTGAAGGAAAAGTGAGTAAGAGAGGTATGGACTAACCTCGGTTGATCTTCGAAAACACAGTATCTACGATGCTGAAAGAAGCACGTTAAAAGCATAAGGACTCCCCAGGAGGGCATGTGTGTAGAGGTTCATGAGGACGCGGCGAATGAGGTACGCCGAGACCGTAGCATTTGGTAAACCGTTCTTGTTGGCTACACCGCTAGTGATACATCGTGAAGCTAAGTTAAGTATATACGAATATCAGGCCTGTCGTGGCGCAGCGGCACAAGCGTGTGACTGTAATCGACAGGTTCTGGGTTCGATCCCCAGCCGAGGAAATAAAATATTTAATATTTTTAATTTAAATATTTAATGTTTCATTTCTTCGCTCTGATAATAAGGCAAAGCGCGGCGTTGAGTTCCGCCACTCAACACGCAATGCCTCAAATTCGGCGGAAAGTGGGGAACGGAAGTGGAACGGAGTGTCTTAACACTAGGATTTCCTCTGCCTACTGTGCCGTGTGCGGGATACAACGTGAAGCTGAAAAATAAGGCTAAGGATTGAATCAAAGGAATATAATAAAATAATGATAGAATGATAATATAATAAAATAGTGATAGAAGTAATTGAAGAATTTATTTTTAATTGATATCTTGTAGAGACAAGAGTGGGATAGTTGGTTCATTGCAATTAATTAAATTGTTGCACTCACCACTTAATGGTTACAAATTCTGAAAGCATATTATTCCTTATAAAAAATAACAGTATTAAAAATATAAGCAATATAAAAATGATAATATAAAAGTTTTAATTAGAATAGATATTTTTTAGCGTGTAATTGCAGCACACAACGCGTAAGATTTGTTTACTTGCCTACTACATCTGCGCTATCCCAATTTAATGGTGATTCCAGTTGACGTGTACCAACATTATAATCTATTGGACTTCACGCTTCCTCGTTTAATTGTGTATTACGATTTCTTAGCTTAAATAATGTATGTAAAGGAGTGCAACTATTTTCGGCCAATTTGTCAAAAAAAAAATCATAATGTTCGTTTTGAGTTTGCTGAACCCAACGCCGTGGTTTGTCTTGCTACTAAAAAGATAAGATAGTAGTATATCCGCTGCGCCGAAATATAAATTATTTCTGAATAGCTAATTGGTTATTTATTTTTATTAAAGACTCAAAATCTTCTCTTTTGCACTTAATTTTTTTCTAACCGTATTTAAAAAAATGGGTCTACGTCAATATAGTTCATCAAATAAAAATTGCGTAGGTATATGCAATCAAGAACTGCTCTGTTATTTTTTTATCACCGAAATAGTAACCTGAAGATCATTTAAAACGCAATTTGTTTTTTGTTCGTCCACATGTGTGCTATGTTTATTTGTACGGGAATGTGTGCGTGTCACTAAAAAGTTTTTTATTGTTTTACGGCACATATATGTTCACGCTGCGGCCGCTCATAATTGTTAGTAATTAAAATCTGTGTATTATCCGCTCTGACTACGTTTATTTATTCATTAATCACCCGAAAAACTTCTGAAATTATTAACGTTTTTTTTTACGATTTTTAAATATAGGTGAGAGAAGAAGAGAAGCGAGAGAAACTAATAGTAGTTAACAATTTAGGCGTACATTCACCATTTTCAGCCTATTTTTTTTAAGAGTTACGAAACTCAACGCCAAACTTTGAATACCATTATGGGAAAATTAACATAATTCAAATATACTATGTGCCGAGAGAAATCGTGACGTGTGCTTGTATAGTCCAGGCGAATTACCAATTATATTGCACAGTTTGTAGAGTCTATTGTCAACTTTGACTAAGGGGCCGTCCATTAATCACGTGAATTTTTTTGTAGCATTTTTTAAACACCCCCTTCCCCCTTGATGATACGTGGTGAGGTTTAAGACTAGAGCCCCTTTTTATCTTGCACTACGCGTATGACGAAAAAATAAATACACGTGATATCTTAGTGCACCCCCTAGTGATATTTCGTAATTTTCGATGAACCCCCTCCCCCCCGTTTCAAACCTCACATGATTAATGGACGGCCCCTAAGCTCAACGTTTAGTTTTTCCAACAAAGTCGTCTAGTAAAGAATGCTTTTCCACTGTACCACAACGGTCTCTATAACACACACATTATCAGTAATTTAGGATAATTTAATTTAGTTTTCATTAACCTACTTCAATGTAATATAAAAGCTAGCAGTTGATAGGCAAGTTTATAACGCAATGTTTACACGCGTTGTGAAAGTGAAATATTATTTGTTTTGTTTTTCGTTTATTGCGCGCACCGCACCGCTGTCTTCCCTCGCTACTGAAGCATTATGCCTGTTGTTATAGAACAGCAATAGCGTAAATCGAAATAAATATAAGTTAATATAATGTAAATTTACTTTACAAAAAATCCATATATTCAAAATTTAACACGAGAAACCAAGCAAAGAGTGTTAATAGCGTTAACAATAATGGAAGATATTATTATTATTAATAACAATAACTTGGCTTTTACAAATTATCATCTTACACATAAATACAAAAATTTTACATAAGTTTAGAAATAGAGTAGAAGCACTCAGCTGCAAAAGCCATGTTGGGTGCTTTCAGCCCAGTCGTGATGGATAGTATAAGTCACGGTACTTCTCTAGTTTACAAAGTGAGCTGAAACAGGCCATCCCCGAAAGCCAACTAAAACCTACGAATAGATTGTATTATTTGTTTGAACGTTCGTTATTATTATATAGAGTTAATTTTACACGTGTTGTAAAAAATTCAGACTGCATTCAGGCATATTCTAGAAAAATAATTTCAGTATAGAATGAAATATCAAAAACTCAAGAAAGAATAAACGTTCGGACATTGACACGCTAATGTTTTGTTTGTACAATTAAAAAATAGATTTAGCACATGACGCTCTAAACTTTAACCAACGCACTGGCGTATTAAGCAATATTGTAATGAACAATTTGCTGTTAATTTTTAGGCGATCGTGGCGAAATGGCACAAGCGTGTAAATGTGAACGTTCGATTCCCAGACGGGGATTTTTTTTAATAGTTTTATTTTCTTCTTCAGGGAACAAGACAAACTGTGGCGTTAAGTACCTTGAATGTAGGTACTTAACGCCACATTCAACACGAAAATTTGGCGGACAGCAGGGAGTAAAATGTCTTAACACTTTGTTAAACCCTGTAATATGTGGAATAGGTACTGTTAAACAGAATAGCTCTACTGTCGATCTTTAGATTTATATATAAAGCATTTAAGAATTTACGAATTAATTGATGGAACATTGTTGGTGCATATTCAAATTTGATATGGAAAATATTCATTTTATAATATATTTAATACTTTTTTGATCTGTTTAAAAAAACTAAATAAATATTGAACTGATATTATCTAAACAACTAACTTTTAATAAGAACTGTCAAAACAAATATTTAAAAAGGCGAGAAATCAAAACATTTGCCGATCTACTTGAAACCATGATATCGTCCATTTGTTTATATTTATTTTCGTATACGATCTTATTGTGTGGTCGATATGTTGATTGAAAGTCATACATTGACGGATAAATAACCAACTTGTCGATCATAGTTTAAAAATCATGTAACACATTTACCTATACAATTTTCTAGGCCTTTATTTTACGTATTGAAGGAAAAAAACAATACGTAAATGAATACGTTTAATAAGAAATAAGTGTATCACATTTTTTTTCTCAGCTTCAGGGTGTTTCCCGCCCGCACATGGCAGGGTAGGCAGAGGAATCTTGGGAACCTAGTGTTAAGACACTCCGTTCCGTTTTTCATTTTCCAGAGGGAATAATCGTTACATTATTTTCATAGTAATACTTAAGTTGAAAATATTTCATTTCCACGTGGAGATCGAACCCCCAACCTGTCGGCTTAACAGTTACGGCTACAGTACGCTTTTGAACAATCAAGGGAAGAACGTGAGCCTAAAAAAAATGTGATAACGTCTTATAATTTGATGAACTATACGGCTATACGAGCGATAAATTTAACGAATTGTCGCCTGAGCCGAGCGAGAGGGTAGAAGAAAGCTCGGAAAGCTAGTCCGTCTCGCACTTGACCGTTCTTTTTATAGTAAAAATACTTATCCAATTAATGACTTTTTTTTATTAACAATGTTGTTAAATTATTGTCAAGTTAAATAAAAAGAATTTGTGAAATTAGTTTCTTACAAACCTCATTATTTATTTTAAATTACATTAAAATATGCCGTTTAGAGCCTAATACTAATGTCAACGGTATTCTTTATATATATATATCTAACAAGTTTCTTTGTAAATAACATTTTTTTACTAGAAAAACCTTTTTTGTAAAATAAATATATGTCGGCTCTTTTAGAAAGAAACATAATGCAAGTAGTTAGTCTTTGCGGTCACGTCAGTGTGCTCGATCGGAGGACCAAATAAAAAGCTCAGCTAGAACATACTTACTTCGTTTCAGCACTAACTCTAATATATGTTTTATAGAGGATGTTTTATTTTATAAAATCAATAAAAATATCATAATTTTAAGTTTATTTACATAAAAGTATACAAGTGTATCGGCACAGAGTCTGACGATTATGGACGGTTATGGAATCTATTCCTACTCAGGAAAAAAAAGGACTTTTAATTTTTTCGTTTCAGAGCGATGTTTGCTAGTAACAAGATCACCTCTGCCACTCAATTCCCACATAATGTTTTGAAAATTAGGCGGCAGAAACGAAATTTCTCAATACTACACATGGCAGGGTAGACGGAGTGGAGGGAACTTGAGAACAAAGTGTTAAGACACTCCTTCCATATCTCACTCTCCGAATTAGATGTATTGCGGGTTAAGTGGTGGAACTCAACGCCGCTCTTTGCCTGGTGACCAGAGCGAAGAAATGAAAATATTAAATATTTCATTTGAAAATATTAAATCTTTCACTTCTTCAAGTGGGCATTGAACCCACAACCTATTGATGCGGAGCCTCAATTTCAATTTCTCTATGGTTAAATGTTAAAATTCTTGTATATTATAAAATCCAAATGTTACATAGAACTTCTACTTTTACGAACCACAAAATATACCCAATTACTTGTTACTTAATCAATTTTTCATTCTTTTTTTCATAAAACAATATAATTATATAAAATAGTCAGGCTGTATATAAAGCTTAGCCAATAGCCAATAAATCGTCCGGTCAGGTGTGAGGGGTCGACCAGTGTCGGGAGGGGAGCACAATCGTACCCTAATGAGTCTCTAATAATAATTATCCACCTACACTTTCTGCTGTGAAGCGACGATTTTTTTGTAAGGGTTGTAATATATTTTAAATGTAGAGTAAAAGGATATGAAAATACTTTCTATACCAAAAAAAATATTAATTGCTTTATTAAATCCACTGCGGCGTATCAATATCAACGTTGTTGAGCAATGAGAGAGAGTTGAGTGATGAGACAGAGTCTGTTTGTGGTTCTAGGCTCTAAGTTGCCTTGAATATTAACGTAGTATGAGATTGTGGGTTCAATTCTTACTCAAGGAAATGAAATTTTTAATAATTTCATTTCTTCGCTTTGGTAACAAAACAAAGTGTTCCGCCATTCAACAACTGTCATATGAGGGATACAGTGTGAAGATAAAAAAAAACTTTATTGATTAAATTATGAACCACCCTTTATTTTCGATATCACGCAAGGTACACAGAGGGAACCTAAACCCATTAAGATACTCTATTCCTGTTTTTTTTGTTCTTTTTTCTACCGGAGCGAAGAAATAAAAATAACTAATATCAATTAATTATTTCTTCGCATGAGCGAGTGCGAATTGAATTGAAACACGCCACGTTTATAGTTTACAATCAGAGACAATCCAAAATGGCAGAAATAAATCAATATATCATAAATATAGTTATATGCCCAATCGACTGACGTTATATAACAATATATTTATCTCACGGTTACAACCCTATTCACCAATAATAGGAAATTTGTTTTCCGGTTCGGTAGCGGGCTCCAATTACGGGATTAACGAATTATTTCCACTTTTTTTTTCCACCCTGCCCGTAATGTCGGTTTCCGCCTATTGAATCTCTTTTGATTAGCCGTCTTTCCCGTTTGACTCCAAATTGATTTCATTCTGTCACGTCCGAAGCTCCTTTTAAGACATTCGCGCGTTCGTGAAATGTTATTTTTGTTTCATTTTCGACAAATATGTTGAGTATATACTGTAAATTAAAATATATAGTTGTTGTAGAAATGAAAATTAATAAATATAATTCCCTTAAAAAAAAAATAAGGTTGGATATAATTGCAAAAAAAAACATTTTTTTTTGAAGTCGAATTCAATGGTTTTTGTGGTGCAGCTATAACATTTATTCTGTAATAATATTATATTTACCACACTTCGTTCCTCAGGCACCGACCAATTTTCCAGATATAGCTATATGTTTCCATTGATTGTCGCGTTTTGTCTCTTAAAGCGGCGAAATAAAATTAACTAATATGATCTGATTCTCGCGACTGGGAATTGAACTAATACCCTACACGTTTATAATCTGAGCATAATAAACTACGCTACGATGCTTTCTAGGTAAGTAGATTAAAGCATTTATCGTAACCAGGTATTATCTTAACAGGCAAAGCGAAGTAGACGTGGGCGGAATGAAGTATGAATTTCTAGCTATAGCAAATTGTAGAAGCTGCGTAAAGAACGATTTTTCTTACTTTGTGTTTAATGAAAAATTATTTTCCACGGGTTATGTAACGGTGTGTCTTAGCTAGCTGTACGTATGCTTCACCATTAACCCGAATGGAAACTAAATGTGCCTCTAAAAGACCACTTGAGTTTCGCTTGCCCAATTCAACGCCACTCTTATGGTACAGTTCTTTGTAAAAGCGTCTGTGTTTTAGTTTTTTTGTAAATAAAGTGCTATATTACTTATATATTTATATTAATATTCACTCACTCAGCTTCACGCTGTATCCCGCACATGTCAGGTATTAATTCACTAACATATATTTAATATTAAAAATCTCTAAAAAATGTAATAACTTTGAAAGCGATGATCGTGGGTTTAATCTCTTGAATTGAATTCTTATACGAAATATATAAACTACCAGTTACTCGTTCACGGCTTAACCCGCTTTAACTACTCAATTATTAGCTTAAAAGTATCTATTACTTTCGTACTAATATAATATATTTATTTTAAGAAAATTATCCAAATATTAAACAGAAAAATTGTAGTTAATTCTATAAAACAATTATTTTGTAAGAATTTTTTTCTAAGCAAATCTTTACATAGATATATTTTTTTCTTTGTGAATTGATTTCAATAAAAGCAAGATAAAGCGTGAAGTTAAAAAAAGCTCAAGAGAAAAACATTAATTTTGCAATTATACTGTGCATACGTAATGTAATGTTTAAAAGTTTGGTTATTCATTAATATATTCTTTATTTATTTATTTATTTTTATTATTTCTTATACTTCTCAACTATCTACATCACGATTGTACATTGCTGATTCTTTTGGCAACAGCCGAGAAGCTCGTACTTATAAGTTTTTCCGCCGCACTCACATTGTCGTTATCGTAAATCATTCAAAATCGGACCAGCCAACGATTACGCTCCATTTGGATCACTTGTTTCAAGTAATAAAATGTAGAGTTTGTTTGTCTATACAAATAATATGATTGTATTTATTTTAAGCTGGTCGCTTTAAGTATAGTGTATCTATATGTCATACTCGTTGTTCATTAAAGGCCTGGGATTATTAAACGTACAGGATTTTATATTTCTACATAATTATATACTGTCTCGTGCAAGGTAGATTTTTATCTACCCTAAGATAAGATATCTTCACATTATTCAACACATTTTTCATTTTCAGAATTTTTTAGAGAATTAACATATGTACTTGGTAACCTACAAACTTTGTATCGACGAGCAGGTCAGTATATGAAAAAGCTTAGAATTTGGCATTTTCATTTCGATTAGTAACACGCAAAATATTTCATTAAAAATTTGCAAGCTACAAAATAATGTTATAAATCACGAAAAAAAATGTTATCAACATTAAGCTTCATTTGCTGAAACAAAGCAATAAGATGGAGAATGAATTAAATGTAGCTTTAAAGTATCTACAAGCAACCATTTTTTTTATAAAAAAATATTTTTGTTTTGGAAGTTAAGCATATCAATGACATACAAACAACTGTGTAATTGATAACAGAAGCATCTATTTCGCCGACTCCTGCGCATCGTCACGCAGATAATGAAACATAAATAACAGGTAGAGTGGCTCTTCACACAACTTATGAGTGAAGTGCGTATTCCATTTGACAGGCCATAGGGATGGGAAATGCAATTAAACTATCTTAATAGTTTAATTTCAAATGTGTAACAATCGCGAACATCGGAAGTACAATTTTTATTAAATGCTTTGATGTTTTGCATTTTTTTTTTATTTTTTGGTTATAGTACGTTGATTTTAAGTTAAACTAGCTCGTTAACAAAGCAAGGTTTGTCCAGAATTTTTATTCAGGACATATTCGGCTCAAAGCTAAAATTGAAATCATATTATAATATGTTAATTTATAAATTGGCTTTTCGCAATGTTATAAATTCTGTAATATAACATACGGTACAGATTTGTAGTAAACCTATAAAGGTACAGATTTTAGGAAAAAGCAGCATAATTTGAAAGAAGGTAAGAATAATATATAACTTTCGTATTCTTTCTACCCGACAATTCTAAATTATTTTATTTCAATTTATCGACATATTTGAATTTATACATAAACTGTACAACACTAAAACAGTAACCCTTAAGTGGCATGTACAACCCATTGGTGGTTATCTGGTAGTGCTTGTTCCTTGTCTGTTTACATCTTACTTGTAATAACTGACTTCTTACACGACACACATAAGTGAAGCTTAAAGATGTTGTATAGAAATTTGGACGTTAAGGTCCTGCTGGACGTAATCCAGAATGGATTACGAAAAAATGTATACATTTATTTATAATTTTATGATGTTTTTTTTGTTTTAAAATTTATATGGCATATAACAGGGTAGGAAGAGAAAACTGAAACGGAAATCTAAGATCATTTATTCTTAGATTTCCGCCTAAGCTCTACATATTGCGTATTGCGTGTTGAGTACCGAAACTGAACACTGCAACAGTAGAGCGAAAAAAGGAGAATTTACTCGAGTAATTGTACAAACCTTTTTATGGCAAATCCGATTACATACGTAGTTATAATACGTTTTTGATACTTACTTAGCTTTACGCTATATCCCACACATGGTAGGGTAGCCAGAGGGAACTTGGGAACCCAGTGTTATGACACTTCGCTCCACTTCTGTTCCCCACTTTCCGCCGAATTTGATCCGCCGAATCAAACCCAAAGCCATCGCTCTTTTCACTGTCAATTATTATATTTGGGTTCTATGTTTAGTTGGCTACCTTGGGGAAATACTTAAAAACGGTTATCCCGTTCTGTCAGACTTAAAAAAAAATATATTAATAAGCTCAGCTTCACGCTGTATCCCGCGCACACGGCACCTTTTTGGAACCTTTTTTTTTATGGAAAAGACGGCAAACGAGCGTACGGGTCACCTGGGGGTAAGTGATCACCGTCGCCCACGGCCCCGAGTAACTCTAGAGGAGCTATAGGAGCGTTGCCGTCATTTAAATTGGATGGGCACCGGGGCCCGGCATTACCTAATGCGAAACGCAGTGGCCAAAGCCACTACTTAACGCCGGTCTTAAATGCCGGGGGTGGTAATAATCCGGTCGAGTCTGCCCGTGCGTGTTGCCATTACTGGCAACGCGACTCTACCACATGCACTTTAGTCGCCTCTTACGACACCATCAGTACCAGGGTGATCCTATTCTAAGCCGGAATCACACGGCATAAACCTACCCTGTGACACCTAGTGTTAAGACTAAGACACTCTATTTCACTGCCGTTCCCCACTTTCCGCCGAATTTGAGGCATTGTGTGTTGAGTGGTGAAACTCAACGCCGCGGTTGGCAAGTAACCAGAGTGAAGTAATGAAAACATTAAATATTTAATTTGAAAATATTAAATATATCGTCTCGTCAAATGGGAATTGAACCCACAACCTGTCTTTTACAGTCACACGCTTGTGCCGCTGCGCCACGACAGGCCTGATATTAATTAGCCCTTTTCAATTTATATTGTTATTTGTTATGCAGAAATATTTATTTAATCAAATTAATATACTTTCCCATAATAAGCATCACCAATTATGGAAACCATAATGAACATATTTATCTAAAACGTAATAATGCTAAAATATATTTTATAGACGCGGCGGCACAAGTGTTTTGAAATCATTGCTATTAGAGTCCGGTTTTATAGCTCTTACCTATTTGCGTTACGCAAGTAATGCCAAATTATACAATTGTACTCGAAATCATTTGAGTGTTTCTTATCTTCTGACATTTCATACTAACATGTTTGTTATACAATGTAAACTAACAGTTATAATTTAACTAAGCTCAGACCATTGTGGCGCAGTGTGATACTGTGTAGTTGTTTACGTGCTGGTTGTGAGTTTGATCCAATTGAATGCTATTGATGTCCATAAAGGGCATAATCTTTTTTTTTTTTAATTAATTTGTGATTTTCATTGTTAAATACTGAATGTCTCGAAAAAATTATTAAAATGGTAAAGGGAGTGCTCTAGTTTTTGTTTTGTATCTACTCTGCAATGTATTGAAATAGCAACAAATATATATCTTAATTATCATATTTTCCCACACAAACATGTTATTACTTTATATATACAATAATATAAAAAAAGTGCTATAAACCACGTTCAGTTTTAAAATAAAATGAATTTTAATTTTTTTTTAGCTGGCAAATTTTTATTAGTTATAGGTATGAAAAATACGTATTAACTTACTAAAAATCCTTGGTCACTTTATATATACATCATTAAACATAAGAGGCTGGTTTTCATACAAAAATTACTTTTTTTCTCGATTAATAAAATAAAAAAAGATATGCAATAATTATTTTAATATTTAGTGTGGCAACGCTTTAAGTCTAGACTCAAACTGTTAGTGATAGGAAATGGAAAATTGGCTGAACGTTCTCGTTAATGGATGCAAATTAGAGATCATCGAGTGAGTGCCAGTTACCTATATGTATTTAATATAGTTAATTGTATTTATTGATTGATTTTATGTTTATCTGATTATAAACATAATGATTTTTGTTAGCTTCAAGATATGCTCTACATATGACAGAGATAATGATCCAAAAAAGGACGCCAAAAATCTTATTTCATTATATTTTGATATATTTAGTGTTTAATGGCGGAGCTTAATGTCACGTCTTGATACCAGAGCGGGCAAAAAGTAGTTCTTTCTCATGAGTGGAAACTGAACGGGTAATTGTGTTATTTACAGTCATACGCTGCGCCGCCAATTACTTATATACTTATACAAATGTAATATATACACTTATGCATTTGTAAAATATTAATTTATAAACGTTTTTCAAACAATATAGCTTAGTGAGATAGAGTTTCTACTCCATTTTGGCCAATCAATTATTTCCATTTCCCCGCTCTCCAATAGTTATGATAAATTTCATATAAATAATGTAACGTTCTAAGACTCTTGATGTTAAATATCGTGGGAGACGTTCTCAAAGCACCTTTGTTATACACTTGACTATAAAGGAACTTCTTGAACTAGGCCCTTATCTCTATAATTAGTAGTCAATTTGTAATATAATATGTACGTGAAACTGTTAACGAACGTTTACATGTGACGGCCATTGAATAAAAGAAAAGAAACATGAATTAAAATAATAAACACTGATTGTTTTGCTAAAAGAAATAAATTGTTTTATTTTTTTAAGTAATGTCAAAGGTATATAACACAAATTTATGATAATTATCAAAATAGTATGGAGAAAAAAATATATTTCAAACGGGATAAACAATTGTAGACTTAAAAAAATCTTTCAAAGTTACTTATAACGTACAAATGGTGAATTTCAAACTACTCAAAAACATAAGAGATTTTGTTAAAAAAAAATCATCTAATTGTTCAAAAATTGCAAAGCAAAAATTTATAGCCTTTAGTTGTCAATAAAAAATATTTTCTTAAAAATGAAATAAAATTCTATTAAATACTTTCTGTAAATAAGTAACGTACAAATTTAGTTACACGAAATGCTTATTTTTAGTGTTAAAATGTATTACAATTAAATAACAAATATTAAAATAAAAACTTTAATTTTTTAATTATATATGCGAATTTGAGGCCTGTCGTGGCGCAGCGGCACAAGAGTTAGACTGTAACCGACAGTTTCTGGGTTCGATCCCCAGTTGAGGAAATGAAATATTTAATATTTTCAATTTAAATATTTAATGTTTCATTTCTTCGCTCTGGTATTAAGGCAAAGCGCGGCGTTGAGTTCCGCCACTCAACACGCAATGCCTCAAATTCGGCGGAAAGTGGGGAACAGAAGGTGGAACGGAGTGTCTTTACACTAGGCTCTCGGGTTCCCTCTGCCTACCCTGCCTCGTGCGGGATACAGCGTGAAGCTAAAAAAAAAGTACGAATAAGCGTGCTTGAGTACGTAGGTATCTTAGATTATTTAACTATAAAATTTTTCAAAATACTGATAAGATAATATATGCTAAAAGAATTAAAAAATCTGTATGAATTCCAGACTAAGATCCAAAATACAACTCTCTCGAAAAGAGGCAAACTACTTTTTAATTTTCTTCTCTGTTTTCCTCTTCTTTTTAATGGCATAATTTTGCCATAACGGATTTAAAATATTCTGCCAGTGTCCCGTATTGTAGAGATAGTACTGTATGAGATAGAGCAGTAATTGTATATTATAGTTAATGATAACAGTCGAAGATTCTGTTGTCCATTTATGAAATGGATTGACGTAATAGAGATCAAGTGGTACAGATAACGTAAGATGAGTAAATTAGTCGTTCAGTATACATGATGGGACTTGTGGAGATAATTTCTGAGTGGAGTGTCAATATGCTTTAACTTCTGTGCTCTGTATGTACGTCTGTAATGTTTTTGTAGCATATTCTCAGTCTTTTTATATTTTATTCTGTGTTAAACTGTGTTAAACATTCTTTGTACCTAGGCTTCCAAAATGACCTGCAAAATCAAATGGTGGTGTTAATTCTTTTATTTAATAAAGAATTTTAAATTAAGGCCTGTCGTGGCGCAGCGGGACAAGCGTATGACTGTAGCCGACAGGTTCTGGGTTCGATTCCTAGTCGAGGAAATGAAATATTTAATATTTTCAATTTAAATATTTAATGTTTCATTTGTTCGCTCTGGTAATAAGGTAAAGCGCGGCGTTGAGTTCCGCCACTCAACACGCAATGTTTCACATTCGGCGGAAAGTGGGGAATGGAAGTGGAACGGAGTGTCTTTACACTAGATTCCCGGGTTCCCTCTGTCTACCCTGCCTCGTGCGGGATACAGCGTGAAGCTAAAAAAAAAATATATTCAATGTTTTATTTCTTCGCTCTGGTAATAAGGCAAAGCGCGGCGTTGAGTTCCGCCACTCAACACGCAATGCCTCAAATTCGGTGGAAACTGGGGAACGAAAAGTGGAACGGGGTCTCTGAACACTAGGTTCCCAGGTTCCCCCTGCCTCGTGCGGGACAGCGTGAAGGTAAATAAATAAAAATTATGTGTGTATGGGTGGGTGTGATAATGACACTATCTGAATGGTGTACCTACTTGCTTTGTATTACTTGTGTTTAACTGCTAAACGATTGGGCTTGCTTTTTACTTTTTACATTTTACTTAATGTTGTGTTTGACATTGTACTAAGATTTTTTAAATTTTATATGTCTAAATATATACCTTGACCATTTTAAAATATTTTTATTACTAGCTTTGTCAAGGCTATGGAAAATACACATAATAGATAATATTTAAATATATACCTATATAATAATGAATAATATTGATATTTCGTATATATTTCGTTCTTACTAAATATGCATATTGTTAGTTAATTATGTCCTTACAAAGTTCATTAGTTTTACGATTTTTATTTTATTTTACGAAAAAGGAACTAAACGAATTAAGTACCTATTGAATATTATAATTTCATAATCTGCGGCACAAGCGTATGACTGTAACCGACCGGTCGTGAGTTCGATCCCCACTCGAGGAAATGAACTATTTAATATTTTCAAATTAAATATTTAATGTTTTCATTAGCCGCTACTCAACACGCAATGCCTTAATTTCGGCAGAAAGTGAGGAACGGAAGTGGAACGACGTGTCTTAACACTAGGTTCCCAAGTTCCCTCTTCCTACCCTGCCATGTGCGGGATACAGCGTAAAGCTCAGTGAAAGATGTTATAATTTCTTAGCTCTAGTTACAACGTAAAATGGGGAATTAAGTTCCACCACTCAACACACAATGCTTCAAATTTGGCAGAAATTGGGGAACGAAACGAAGTGTTTTTTTAGCTTCACGCTGTATACCGCACGAGGGAGGGTAGGCAGAAGGAACCCGGGAACCTAGTGTTAAGACACTCCGTTCCACTCCCGTTCCCCGCTTTCCACCGAATTTGAGGCATTGAGTGGCGGAACTCAACGCCGCGCTTTGCCTTATTACCAGAGCCAAGAAATGAAACATTAAATATTTAAATTGAAAATATTAAATATTTCATTTCCTTGAGTTGGGATCGAACCCAGAACCTGTCGGTTACAGTCACATGCTAGTTCCGCTGCACCACGACAGGCCTCGACTCCAACTATATCCAAATGAAAAAAAAATAATAATACACGAAATTCAACATTAATCTTTTTAAATATTGACAATATTTCCTCATAAAATGAATGTAACCGATATGATAGGCAAAATTTGACGTTAAATAGCTCTTAAAAGCAGAACCGAGATCAAGTGATTGTTGTAGGGAGGCAAATCTGTGTACACAACTATAAAGTAATCCATCACAACGATTCATATAGACTAGGAGTCGGTGCAGCTTAATTTTAGACGTACAGCTATTATAATTGA
The DNA here is from genome assembly GCA_019049475.1 of Eueides isabella. Taxonomy (NCBI): domain Eukaryota; kingdom Metazoa; phylum Arthropoda; class Insecta; order Lepidoptera; family Nymphalidae; genus Eueides; species Eueides isabella. The sequence goes on from CM032405.1 coordinate 6,548,865, forward strand.
AATTATGTATAATAAATATGGAATTATAGTTTTTTTTTATCATGTTTTGTGTTTGAAATACCGTCAATAATTTTAAAGAAATAAAAATAAAAACGTTATTACGTTTTCACTTACTCACTCACTCACTAAGTTTCACACTGTGTCCTGCACGTAGCAGGGTAAGCAAAGGGGACTTGGGAACCTAGTAGACACTTAAGTTTTTAGTTTTTCAGTTTTTTTTAGCATTTAATTTATATTTTAAGTGCGTGACATAAGACTAATCATGAATTTATGAATGACTAAATCAGTTAACAAAAATGAAAGCCAGCTCTTAGACAATATTTATCAAGTTTGTTGATTTGGTTCCCACTTTATTTTGCAATACAACACTTTAATGTGCTTACTCTCCTTTTATGTCTTTTAAATGCTTATTTTAATAAGTTGATAAATACATAGAAAAATATGTATAATAAGAGTTTATTATATATGTAAGTAAATTCTTCAAATGGATATATACGTTTATCAAAATTATTCTTATAGTAAGTATAGATAGAACAAGTAAATAAAATGAAATAGAGATAAAAAAATATGATATTTTATCACTTTTAAATGAAATAAATAGCGTATTGTAACGTCAGACAGTACTTATTTGTTTTTAAAAAAAAAAATATAATAACAGTTTTAATAATTTTCAATTTTACTTTTTCTTTAGAAATGATAGCATAAAAAGAATATTAAAATCCTACATAATTATGTATAAATATATAAATTTTACTATAAGTAGACAATTTTTGTATAATTTTGTATATTTTTTTTTAGTTGCTAGTTAAGATCATTATTACTTAACAATGTACAAATTGATTATTTGCTATAACGACAACGACACGTAGCGGGAATTGAACCGGCGCCTTTTGGAAACCGTCCAAACGTTCTTACCAACTAAGCCATACGTTCTCATCAAGCTACGTCGAAATGCTTACACGCTTGTTACATCTTATTTACGTTGTTAGCATCTCATTAGGGAGATTTATAACAAATTTAAGCTACCCAAAGTAATTCGTTTGAATTATCGTTTGGCAATGAAGAATGCTATTAATTAAACATATTTACTATTTTTAAAGTGTAATTCCATACTAAGAAATAGAAGAGAACCTAGTGGGAAATTAAAACGGCCCAATGAACGTCGACTTTACTTTTTTGCGTAAAAAAACGATGTTCTTCGCCGATGTCAGAAATCTATTAAAATTTAATTTAGTTTAAAAAGCTTTAAACCATTTTTTGCTTCGATATCATTGCATTTAACCCCATATGCGTGTTTATTGATCTTACCTTCAGTGTCACGTTACATGGTGCAAAAAATACGCGTGACATCGACGAAGCAGTGCTTCTCAAAGTGTTATTATGTAATTGCTATATTAAATATTTTAGTCAATTAATACCTGATTATTAAAATATTTATTTCGTTTATATTTTAAGGTATTTAGGCTGTAAATTAAAAAAAGTTTTGGACTTGCTTTTGTAAAATTTTATTAAAGTGTATTTAGGAGGTTGTTTTTCATGAAAACGGCACAAACCTTTATCGATAGAAATCACACAAACAACATTTTCGACATTTATATGTACATACTTAATATTAATAGGATAGGACCATACGGCACCAAATCATTGAAAGCCATTGAGCTTGCGTCTGTTGGTGAACGTAAGTAATTTTAATTTTTATTAGGTTTTTTAATATTTTGAAAAAAATATATTATTATATATTGTTTCTGAAATATTTTTAAACATAATAAAAGAGATCTTAATTACCATCACAATTTTGTAACGGTACTTTTGTCTTTTAAACAGATTGTTTTTCAGAACAGTACCTATTGTTTATTTCTGTGTTATTTATTTTTTTGCTTTTCCATTTAAATATGTGACTACTTAAAATTATTATTACGTGTTAATATTACAGAGCGGGGAACTACAATAATCATAAGTAAATAATATTACTGTAAATAAATGTTATAATTCTACAGGACTATTTATATATATATTTATTATGTTTAGTAAGAGACTATAAAATAAAGTATAGATTTAAAAATTGTACCCTACCGAGATATCGGGGATTTTCAATGGATCAGAAACAGCGTGTTTTCTCTTGGTAAAATCTTATTTTTTAATAACGCAAGAGTCTATTCTTTTCTACTTCCGCCATACAAACCCCAATAAATTAATTAGAGCTGTAAACTCTTTAATCGCTTACACATACATAAACTATTACTATCATGGTAGCATCCTCTATATATCTAATTATAATTTAATAAACAATTTTGATCTTTACAATCTGCCGCCATCATTTTATTAGAAAATTCGGCACACCGTTTACGCGTTACACTAAAAATTAATATAAACAAACAACTATTTTTGAACTTTTTAAAATATAAATGAGCCTCATTGAGGACGGTGCGTTCAATGAGATTGAAAAAAAAAGTGTAAAAATAGTGTTAATGGACTCACGGAACCATTTTACGAGGTATTAGCCAGAGGAAGTGCCTCACAACCTTTTTATCTGGATGTTTTACGATTAAAGAGGTTTTATATCCATAATTACGCGTTTTTAATGCTTGTAAAGGAGAACGGACAATTCGATACAAGTGTAATAAGAAAGAAGCACGTGTAGAAAATAATTGAAATTAATGTAGTTGTTTTAAATTTTATAATTCATAGGTGTGCGGTATATTGTTTGAGGCGTTAAAACAGGATAATCATAAATACATAAAATTTACCCATTCAGCAAACGTCTTTTATAAGAATTACCACATACGTATTCGGTATTTAAGTGAAAATCAATTTAATTACTAATAAAAAAAAATAAAGATATAGCAAGATATAAAAATGGAACAAGTGTAAGTATTTAACTAAAAATTGCATCGTCCTCTTGTTTCATATACGAAAGTAGTAGTTTTGATACAAAAAACGAATCGTTGGTAAATGTATAGTATAAAGTACGTATTTTATTTTAATTGATACCAAAAATAGTATTTAGGCCTGTCGTAGCGCAGCGGCAAAAGTAAGTGACTGTAAATTGTCAGGTTGCGGGTTCGATTTTCATTAGAAGAAAGGGGTAAGAAGGCAAGTCGCGACGTTGAGTTGCGGCACTCAACACGCAATGCCTCAAATTCGGCGGGAAATGGGAACGCAACGGAATGTCTTAATATCTACCAAATCGCAATCGCAATCGCTTTGCCTTAATATCTACCAAATCGCATTAATATATTTATTTTATTTTTAAATAGTATTTTTTTAACTTTAACGTAATAAATTATTAAGTTAAGTACGTAACTATAATAATATTTCATTCATACTTTTTCCGATTGTTACTCAATAAGACCACCAACCAACAATCTCTGACGCCACAGGGTAGGCGCTATAAGTGACCATGGGGTGGCCGACGCCGTCTCTTAATACCCGTACTAATTAAACTCTCATACTTTGAGTATAGTCGGTCGTTAAGTGAGAAACAAGTGAGACTATGGAAGAATTGCAGGATCGTATATAACTTGCGATCCATCAGTGGTTTTAGCAGTTTTAACTGGTTATATGATAAGTTGATTATATAATATATTTACATAATTTATTATGTATTATTAGCTATCTGATATAACTTATCTGATATATAACCTGTAAACTGTACCACTGTAAAGTTTTCTCTAAATTTGTTTACTAGTTTTTGAGTCAAAAAGGAGAAACCATATCCCCACAAAGTGTTAATTCTTACATTAGTAGGCTATTAGTTGGATAGAATGGGATATCAGTAGGATATAATTTAATATATTTTAGTTGTTACTGTAATTGCCAATAATATAACGTAGAAATCATAGAAGAACTAATATAGCTTCACGTGTTGAATCTCTTCGCCTTACTATAGTTTCATAGTAGGGGCCGATCACTTGCGTAAATGTGGTTTGATTTTTTTGACGTCGCGACTCCTTTTAAGCTGTTTTGCCTATTCGTTAAGTGGCGTGGCGAATTCTGTACTAATTTGTTTTTTCAGACGACCTTTTTTTGTTTAAAGGGGTAAAGTTAAAAGGTTTGCTGATTTTGACTAGACTCTATTAGCTTGTAGGGATTTATGGATTTTAGATGACTTCACTACTTCAGATTTGTTGGAATGAAAGGAGGCCTGAGAGCAGACCTTAGAGCAGATCTAAGAGGTCTAAAGCAAATATTTTTTATATTAATCTAGTGGAAAAGTATTGATAATAAATAATTATTTTTTATTTATTTTGTATATTATCTATATAATTATTAATATAATACCTACTGTAGTATGAGATATGAATGACTAGGCTTATACAAACAAATATTGTAATTTGTGTTGTAGTAAAAAGACAAGAGTGTCCTCCTAAAAAAATGGATAAATTTCTGAGCAGAAAATTAATATATAAAGAATATTATTACTATAGATTTTATTCCCACTACAAGGATTTTTTTTTATTTGGTTGTATAGATTTTAGTTATAGCCTTACATTGTATTCATATATAGGTGACTAGACAGTGAAAAATTAGTGTTATGGATCTCCGTTCACCACTTTCTGTTCAATATTGGATTTTTTTTTGGAGTTGAGGAGCAGAACTCATCGTAACGCTTTGTTTCAATACCAAAAAGAAAAAATAATAAATTCATCCAGCAAAATTATTACAAATAAAAATAACAACAATAAAAAGAACAACGACTTAACCATTCTCGTTTAATAAAAACAAAAAAGAGATCGATTAGCAAATTAATGAGCTGTACACATTTGCACTACATTAAAAAGCCATACAATCGATGTGAACGGAGATATTCGTACCAAATGTGCATTGTAAACAGAATGATGGGAAGCGCCATTACGACTTACGAGAGCAATCTGAAACATTACAATTGCGATACGATTAGCATATGCAGTTGATGTATTAATATGGTTTGTTTTTTTTTTTATTATTATTGACTACTCCTGGTCCGCAATTTTGCTTGTGTGGACTTAAGTAACGTGGGGAAGAGAACGATGTGTCTTAACACAAGGTTCCTAAGTTCCCTCTACGTACCCGGCCATGTGCGGGGTACAGCGTGAAGCTGAGTGAGTGGACTTAAGTAATGGAAAATTATATTTTTTCCTTGTTCTCCTTACTATGTATGTAATTTTGTCTTTGGTTGTCTGTCCATCACATATTAAAAGAGGAGTCTAAATAACTACATCGATGTATATCTATCTATAGATTAGTTATATCTACGCATTATTTCGCAAATAATATTTTAAGACTTTATAATGAATAAAATTTGGACTAAAAGTTTATTTATATTTTCTTAGCTTAATGCGGTATCTTGTGGATAACGTTTAACGGATAATCTTTTTTAAGCGTATTCCGACAAGAAGTAATGTCATTTGTATGTTAAATTAAAGAAAAAATGCTTTTTATTTTTTTCTTAATTTATTTACTACCTACTAACTACTTTTCTTAATTTATTAGGATGTATTACTTATATTCGGCAGAGGACAAATAGTGACAAAACACTCCGCCTAATCATAGCCTATTTATAGTTGTCTATCTTATTTGTATTGTCACAATTGAATTTTGATGATTTTGAGATTGATGTAAAATTTTGATTAAAAAAAAGACATGTCCCGCTGAGTTTCATTCGCCGGTTCTTCTCAGATCTGAGGCAGTAACTTCAGTGAACTGGTGGTAAATTGTTTGACGTTCAAAAAATGAAGCCTGTAACTTCTTATTTTGAATAAAAATATTTAAATTTGAATTTGAATTTAGAAAAATTTAATAACGCGTTTTGGTATAATAGAACAGAAAAATTAAAATAATTTATTCCCCGAGTGCGTATCGAACTAAACGCGTTAATGTTAACAATCTATCTAACTTACCAGGATCACCAACCACGTAGTGTTATGCCGAATTATAATAAAATGAAATAAAATATTATTTATGAGACTTTTCCACATACTTTTGTATTTAGTTACTTATAAATGATCAGATAACGAAAGTACTAGCTATTAACTTCATAATTATTAACTAAATTAGTATTGTATTTACACTAAACACAAATGAGACAGTTAAACGCTGTTAACCCATCCCGTAGTGATGCGTATTTGTTTACCTGACGACATTTCCGGCGCACGTGCTTGTAACTTGATGCATTGGATGCTAATGCAGTACTGGCGGGGAAGGGTGTCGAAGTTGGATTTATCGATATATGCGATATTAAATATTTATTTAATTTACATAAAATATAAAATAAAATACTAATTGGTATTTTATGTTATAATAAAAGCTGTAAAAAACTGGATTATAGTTCTTGATTTACTCCACTCTGGATTAATCTCTAAAAATATCATAAAGCCAACCAATGTAAAAAGATAGGAGCCAGAATAGAGAAATAAAAGGAAAAATAAAAATCAAATACAAAATAAAAGCAAGCATTTATAAATATCCAATGCTCACCTTGCATGTACATTCCTCGAAATTTGAACATCCTAAACATATATATTTAAAAGAAATCCTTGTTTTGACTCCCATAGCTAATAATTACATTCTTATACGCCAATAATTGTAAAGAAAAATATTCCTTAAAACGAATTTTTACGTTTTGTTTAACATAAGATAATAAATATCTCAACATAAAATTATCCATAGCCATTTATGCTATGGATAATTTTATGCTGAGATATTCATATGGTAACGGAGTGTCTTAACTCTAGGTTCCCAAAGTCCCTGTGCCTACCCTGTTATATATGGGATACAACGTGAAGTTGAATATCATCGATATTCATATCTGTACATCACTAGCAGTGAGAGGATGAGCGGTAATGCAGTTAACTGTTTACTGTAATGGGCCGATATCTGTAATTGTCGACTAATTCCTCCTCACGCTGAGGAAGTGAACTTTAGTTACGTACTTTGATGACTGATTTCAATGATGTAATAGAGGTGATGATTTGTAAATTCATTTACTAACTTTTAGATATTTTTCTTTCATTTGTTTTATGGGTTTCAAGTTTATAATAATAATTATTAAAAAAATATATTTTAATTTTGTTTTTTTTTTTAAATATTTACCAATGAGGTATGTTTATTGCTAAACATATTGACTGGTAATTTTAATATATCGGTTGTTACTATTTGATATTTTTAGTCCCTAATTCGTATAAAATATGTAGAAATTAAAATTAAAATCAAGGATTTCATATGTAGAGTACACTGGATTATGTTAAAATATATAGAATTATATAGAATTATTATATATAGCATTATATTATACTTTGATCTCAAATCTCAATAGCACTATTTTAATCTAAAATTTAGATTTTTTTTAAGTCTTACGCCTAGTATACTTAGAAAATTATGTCATTTTTTAGAATAAAATATATTTTTTAAATTTTTGAAAGCAATATAAAATTAGACACAATCTCATATACTTCCAGCTTCACCTTGTATCTCGCATATGGCAGGGTGGACAGAGAGAACTTGAAAATATTGTGATAACATTTCCTTCCGTTTCCCACTTTCCGCGGCATATGAGGCATTATGATTTGAGTAGCGGAACTTAATGCCGCGCTTGCCCTTGCTACAAGAGCAAAGAAATAAAAGCATTACATATTTCATTTAAAAATGTTAAATATTTCATTTCCTCGAGTAAGAATCAAACTCACAACCTGTCGCGTTTACGCTTGTGCTAGTGCGCCACGACGGGTCCTCAGTACAAATATTACAAAATATAATTCAATAGACATTTTTACCATAAAATATTTAAAGAAAATATAACATTTTCTTGTAAAAGAGCAATTTGCAGTTGACACGCGTAGAGTGCAGCCGAAGCGTCACTCGGTCGGGTCTTAGAAAATTCTTCGCGCGGAAACGACGCTCGAGATTTTCATAATGTCGCCTTACGACGTATTCATATGATAATCTGCTAGAATATCATTATTTTATATGGATGTAACTTTAATATTTACTTTTATTTATTTTTAATATGGCTTCTTAGATCGATTCAAGGGAATGAAATATCATGTTCAAGACAACACGGCGTTGAGTTCCATCACTCAATCAGCGAAACGTCTAAATTGTCGTCCGGAAAGTGTAGAAGTAGTTTTATTACAAGATTCCGTCTTTCTATACTATTATGTTCGACAATAACTGAACTAAACAGTAACACTCGTTAATAACTTAAATACCGTCTAATTTTGTACTTTGTTTTTATTATTAGATATAAATATAAAAATATTAGTTATAAATGGAATTTGAGCCCCATTATCAGATCTTTTAAATCTTTCACAATTTCAATGTGCTTATTCACTCGGTTTTTTGTTTCACCAAGAATATTACATGTGTATCCATGGTCTAATAGACCAAATATATAAATACATAAAAAAAAATTAATAAAATGTATATATTTAATTATTATAAACCACATTACATTAAAAGGGTGATCACACAATTTTACATATACATATGTATTTCTATATATATATGTATTTCTATATATAATTAAAAATAAGCCTACTTTTTATTAGGAATTTGTTCAATCTTTTTATTTTTTGATATCAAAGATTTAAACTATTTTCATAGAAAGCTGCTTCCACAGTCACCAACAGCCAGCACATGCAATTTGCAAGGCGGTGATTTCGCGAGCATTCTTCACTTTCCCGGACCGAGGTCGCAAATTACTGATCGACTCTTACGTCTTTGAGGGTGCAAAGTTTAATTTATTTAAAAAGCTCCAACTTGTTATTGAATTCTTAAACGTGTTTCAAATGTTGTGAAAATAGAGTTAAATTTATTTTCATTTTAAAAACCTTTTATAAGTTGTTTCAAAAAAATGTAATATACTATTTTTATCATGTTCCTTAGAATTGTTATCATTTGATTACATAATTATATATGTTTAAATTTTAGTATTATTTACGGAAAGGAGTAGATACTCACTTAAATGTCTATATGCTGAAGTAATATATATTAAACTTACTATACTAACTGCGACTACTCTAGCTAATATTTTCAGTAATAAAGGAGAATAAAGGAGAGGGATAAGCAATCTCTTAGTTCCGTTCATTTAAAAAAAAAGACACATATACTTACGTACTTGACGTATCGTGCTTTAAAAGTTAAAGAGTAGAAGACAGCAATAGCATAGTACTAAGAATTTCTCCACATTTCGCCCATATTCGAGAAACCACACGGTGAGTGGCATAATTGGACGCCACGTTAAAAAAAATACAAGAACAGAGATAGGAAATAATTTAAATAGAGTAGTACCTCTCACAAACTGCATATACTATTCATAATGTCTTTCTGTCCAGATATCCATAATAGATCACATCACAAAAATATATAATTTGAAGAATAATGTATCAATTAATTTATTTCTAATATTCTTTTAGCTCCTTTTTTATTAATATATGCTGAGTAAGCGACGTCAATATCGTACTTTACTTGTTTTATCAAATTAGACAAAGTAATTTACTTTATATATTATGAAGGTTATATTTAACCTTGAAGTAATAACTTTATTACTTCGATCTTGTTTACTACATGAAGCAGTAGAGTATCTTGCAATAATAAAGAAAATTAGGAATATAATTATATGTTTTCATTGAATGGACAGATATATGTACCTATTATTGTTGTTAAATGGCATATTAAATATCAGGCTGCAATTATTTATGTTTTGCAGTTTCATGATTTTTAGAGCAAAGGTAGTACACTACCTTTCAGGTTCCTTTCATCTGTAGGTGATGCCACAGTCCCTATCTTTGGCTTTAGATTATTTCATACATTTTGAGTTAAGTGGCGCAAAATGCTGTGTTAAGACAGCATTCGAGCTACCGGTGCGGGAAAATGAAAACATATTAAATATTGCTTATATTGTTTCTTTTCTGTTTACAATCCCCCTGTCTAACAGCGACACGGTATTTTTATTGAAAATAAGAAGTTACAAGCATTATTTTTTGAACCTCAAATAATTGACCACCAGTTCACTAAAGTTACTGCCTCAGACCTGAGAAGAAGCGGCGAAAGAAACTCAGCGGGACATGTTTTTTTTAACCAAATGTTTTTTTTTTAATTAATAAATAATTCAAATTACATAAGATCTATACTAAAATAGTATTATTTAATTAGAGTAGTAACATAAATGTTAACAGGTATGTTTAAATAGATTTAATAATAAAAATGAAGTTACGAGAGATTTAATAAAAGAATAATAAGAATAATATCGATCCCCAGTCAAGGAAATGAAATATTTAATATTTTTAATTTAAATATTTAATGTTTCATTTCTTCGCTCTGGTAATAAGGCAAAGCGCGGCGTTAATCCTCGCCACTCAACACGCAATGCCTCAAATTAGGCGGAAAGTGGAACGAAGTGTCTTAACACTAGGTTCTCGGGTTCCCTTTGCCTACCCTGCCTCGTGTGGCAGTGTGTAAAAAATAAATAAATAATATGAATATTATTATGAAGAGAGAAGGTAAATATATTTTCTAGAAAAAGATAAAAGGAAACAAATAAATATCAACGGTATTGCACCTTTATTAAACTTTGGTATCTAATTGCAATTTTTTTTGTACTATTTACAAACGTGCCAACTACAAACATCTTAGAACAACGAAACATATTTACACACTAAAATTAATATTAAAATTAACAATTAATAAAAGATTGCTTAAATATGAAAGATCTTTGGTTGCCTGTTCTTTGGTAACGTAAAGTGAATACAACCAATTGTTCGATTTTTGATTGAATTTCACTGAGAAAACATCATGTTTTTTTTATAAATTATCGCTTTGAATTTATTTACTGAAATAAAGATGTCCTACACTTTGCAGCTTTTCACACCAACTTTTTTGTCTTCATTCGTGTTCTTAAATACCATACACACCAAATTCATATATTCGTTCCTTAATTTTCTATCTCAATATTACTAGCCATACTTTCATTACTATTTTCGTTTATTTCGATATGCTTTGGTTTATCTGATTTATTCTTCATAGAAGTTTCTCCGATTTCTCTAATGTTTTCACTACATTCACCATGACTTCTATCTACTTCACAGGGTACTGGTACTCCAAAAGTGTGACCAGGATAGTACATATAAGGAAGGGGTATATTGGGGTAATTTACTCCTAAGTGAGGGCCATATATACTTTGCAACATAGCTTGGTTGTAAGATTCTTGTAATAACGTCTTATATTCAGGATTTTTGGCAAAGTCCACTCCATACACACCAGCAAAATGCTTCAGAATCGGAGATCCTTCTAGAAGGTTTGGTGCAAAAGGATTCATAGTCTTGCCTATTGCTTGATACTTGAAATCTGGTAGACTAGGCCCGTTATTGTTAACTAGAACTTTCACCGCCACTTTCCTCGCATTCGCCGCAGCTGCAGCCAGCATGCCACTTTCTTGCATTTGCAGTTGCTTTCGTTTAGTTTTGTAGCGACGATTTTGAAACCATATTTTCACTTGAGTTTCAGTTAATTTTAAGCTGACGGCTAAATCGGCCCGTTCGGGGCCAGAAAGGTACCTCTGTTGGCTAAAACGTCTTTCCAACTCGTATACTTGTGCGTGTGAGAAGGCAGCTCTTGATCTCTTCTTTCTGCCATTAGTCTGTGAGTATTCTATAGGCGTGTAGTTCATGGTGCGGTCTGGTGGCGGCGTGGTGCATTTTCTATTGTAGTGTAGGTTAAACGGTTTATAGCTTATTTCTGAGTTCGGAGATGAGTTGCTCCGTCGTACTGGTGAACCTGTGTTTGATGATCGTGAATCGTAGTCATCTGCAACAAATTTTATGTAATTATTATAAATGTCAATTACTATTACAGTAATTTTTTTTATGAAAAAGACAGGGCAAACGAGCGTACGGGTCACTTGATGGTAAGCGATCACCGCCGACCACGGCCCCTAGAGGAGCTACAGGAGCGTTGCCGGCCTATAAGGCGGAAGGCACCGGGGCCCGGCATTACCCAATGCGAAACGCAGTGGCAAAAGCCACTACTTGATGCCGGTTTTAAATGCCGTGGTGGTAATAATCCGGACGAGTCTGCCCATGCGTGTTGCCATTGCTGACAACGTGACTCTCCCACACGTACTTATGAAAGTACGATATAGATGAGGAAATATCTATCTATTAACAAATTTATAAGCTTAATATTCTATGCGTTTAAAATCGGAAAATCGTAAGCATTAGGGATGTTAAGAAATCGTTTTCTACACTCTCCGCCCAATGGGCGAAACCACGATTAGTGATTAGTGAATTGTTAAATATCTAGATAATAAAGGAGAAAAAATAATAAAAGAAGAGGCTACGGAGTGACCAAGTCACTAAGATATATTACACTAAAAAAGAACAAAAGAAAGATATTTTCTGTTTATGATGTACTAAAATAAAATTCTAATTAAAACTGAATTGTTTTTATAATAAAACTTGTTAAATAATAAAAGTATACCAAAAGGAAAAGCTTTGAAGTAGGAAGTTTATTAATTATAAACTCTCAAAATGTTCAAAGCGCTCTGCGCTATTTTAACATTTTCTTCTTAATAATATTTTAAAAGAGCCTCTCTTTCTCTCTTTTGTCGTTGTTATTTATAAAAATGTGTTTGTCTATCCGCAGGTACAGTAGTTTACATAGACATATTGATAATATAATATAGATAAATGGGCCTTTATATAAAGATTTTTCAATTAGGTCCAGTAGTTCAACGAAAGAAATTACCGCGTTCAACCAAAAAAAACTGTTCTATTTTATAATAGATATTAGATTTTGCATGAGTGAGAACAATAATAAAAGTATAATAAAATAATAATAAAAAATCATTCATAACATTATTAATAATGTACAAGAAACCACATTGATATTGAAAATTAGACATCAAAAATAGCTTTATGCTGTATCCCGCACGTGGCAAAGTAGGGAATTTGGGATAGTGTTAAGATACTCCGTTAGTGTTAAGATACTCCGTTTCGTTTCCCATTTTACACCAAATTTAAGGCATAGCGTACTGAGTGATGAAACTCATCGCCGCGTTTTCCATGTTTCTAGAGCGAATAAATTCAAGTATTAAATATTTGTTTCATCATGTGGGATCAAACCCACAACCTGTCACGAAATATTCGTACGCTTGTGGCCCAGCGGAACGATAAACCTTAACTACAAGTAACATAGATTGTTATTAAAAATTACATACATATCATAATAATTAATAAATTAGTTACATTTTAAAATTGAGCTTTTTAAAAGTTTGCTTATAGAAAGTTTTAATCCGTGTTCTGTTTTCAATTGTAAGGAACGAAAATATTTTTTTATTGATTATGTCTATCCAAATACACTTACTAAGATTAAAACTGAAACTAAATTAATAAGTAAAATCCAAAATAAAGATTTTTAAGCATGTCAAACTTATTACTATCACATTAATTTGAATATATTACGCGTCACGCCATCCGTCTATAAAGGAGCTTTCACAATGGATCCATTACGCAAATTGTCGCCGATCATTAGGATAAGTTGAATAGATCTAACAGTATTTTTGCGTGATGTTAACCTTTTGTTAGAAGTTAGATTACTCTATTATTAAGAAAATATTACAATAGAATTTAAAATTTACGTAAAATGGTTATTATATGGCTACATTTGATATTTAAAAATACATATAATTTTTTATTAACAACAGCAACACTGTTAAATATGATGTATTTGAATAAAGAAAAAAATATTTAAAGAAATATTAATATTCTTTATAAAAGAAATATTAATATTCTTTATAAAAAATAAATTAGTGAAATAAGGATTAATAAATATTTCGTATTCACATCTATACAAATTAAAGATTGACTGATTGAGTCATTATAAACCGTAGTCTTCGAAATAAGACGAAGTATAATAGTTTTTTTTCCGAGCTTCATGCTTTATCAAGCAATGCAAAAATGGCAAGGTAGGCGAGGGAACTTGGGAACCTAGTGTTTAGAAACTCCGTTCTTTTCCCCACTTTATGCTGAATTTTGAGACATTGCGTGTTAAGAGGTGAAATTCAAAAATATTTCATTTCTTCGACTGGGAATCGAACTGACAACCTGTCGCATTTACAGCTACGTAGTGCCCCTTCTCCACAACAGGCCTCTATCATAGTAAAAATCGATATTCACACAATAGCCGTAGATTCCCAAGTTAATTCATCCATATATTGGCACGTGGCTTGTAATTACTTGATTGAACTAAAGCTTTAGGGTTTAGAGCTTTAAGCGTCACTTACAGTAATGAGGGCAAGGCAAGTGTGATGTCGCAGGGTGACACCACAGTACAGTGTTACGTATCTTTTGTTAGTCTAAATGTGGAATGTCCTTTTATATGAGAATGGGCTTTTTAGTTTTATTTTATAAATATTTTGAAGATATAAATAGATAAAAGGTTTTTGCTAGTATATATATATATATATATATATATATATATATATATATATATATATATATATATATATATATATATATATATATGTATATATATATATATATATATATATATATATATATATATATATATATATATATATATATTTATTTAACCAATTGAAATAATAACAAACAAAACTAAATGGAGACGAATGGTACTTAAAAAATAATAGTGAACTGCATTTAAATTGTTTAGGCTGTCACATACAGAGAACCACATGAACTGAGAAAAATTAAAAAAAAAAGATCACGAGTTTGGACTCTATTAAAAAATGTCGGCTTAAAGATATCTTAATATATCTTCCATGTACTACATACAATTGTTTAAATTTTTTAATGATTTTAAAATTTATATATTTGCATATAAGAGCTTTGCTAGCAGCAAGTAAAATATTTTGTAATATGGAGCACTCGTTTTGTACACACATATTTTTTGGAGTTTATGCATCTTTTTTATATATAAATTTGAATCTGGTGTTGAGGTTGAGGCGCTCCGTTCTTAATTTTAAGCCTATTTCCGATACTTGCATTACGCGCATTAAGTGGGAAAACACAATTCGACGTAGTATAATTAAAAAGGCAATTTGTATACACCTGCATTTTTATAGCAATATCTATACTTAAGGTGTACCTGTTGTGACGCAGTGGCACAAACGTGTTGTGAGTTAGATCCCTACTTGAGGAAATTAAATATTTAAAATGTTTAAATAAATTGACAAAGCGTGGCGTTAAGCACCGCCACCGAACACGCAATACCTTAAATTCGGCGGAAAGTGGCGAACGGAACGTGGCGAATGGATTTTTTTATGGAAAAGACGGCAAACGAGCGTACGGGTCACCTGGTGGTAAGTGATCACCGTCGCCCACGGCCCCGAGCAACTCCAGAGGAGCTACAGGAGCGTTGCCGTCCTTTAAGGTGGAAGGGCACCGGGGCCCGGCATTGCCTAATGCGAAACGCAGTGGCCAAAGCCACTACTTAACGCCGGTCTTAAATGCCGGGGGTGATAATAATCCGGTCAAGTCTGCCCATGCGTGTTGCCATTACTGGCAACGTGACTCTACCACACGCACTTTAGTCGCCTCTTACGACACCATCAGTACCAGGGTGATCCTATTCTAAGACGGAATCACACGGCCAAAAAAAACTGTGTTCCAAGTTTACTCTGTCTACCCTGCCTTCTGAAGAAACTACAGTGTGAAGCTGAGAGAGAGAGAGAGAGAGAGAGATGTCTACACTTTAACTTAAATTTATTTACCTATTACCTACAATCGTATAGTACGTATTCGGATTATTGTAGCGGCTAAGTGAGCACACATGATGTGTTTGACGCCCATTGGAGTGACTAAACCATTAATATTTGATGATGATACAGACCGT
Organism: Eueides isabella; assembly: GCA_019049475.1. Classification (NCBI taxonomy): domain Eukaryota; kingdom Metazoa; phylum Arthropoda; class Insecta; order Lepidoptera; family Nymphalidae; genus Eueides; species Eueides isabella. Next base: position 6,564,696 of record CM032405.1, read on the forward strand.
GGTCTAATTACACCGGTCAAGATGAGATTTTAGAAAATTGGACGGAAAGTATTGAATGTAGTGTGTCGATATTATTTTCTCTCTGCCTTACCTATTAAATTGAATGCAGCGATGATTATTTTCTCTATAAATGTATGTATCTTGAGTATGTGAAATCAGAAACGAACTTGACAACCGTGATATCATTGTGTTATATTTAATTGCGTGCATCATTCTCAAAGCTCTCAAAGCTTATCTTCTTATCTTTTTATATATCATTTCTATTGTAAAATATTCTTATTTTGTACCTTCTCACAATACTGTTATGAATATAACCTATTAATTATATAGAAAATATTTTTTTATTGTTAGACATGCACGTTTAAATTAATTATTATTTGACGTTACATAAAAAGTCGACTCTTTCCGGCTACACAACAAAATGATTAACACAACAAAAAACAAAACGCCATTCAAACAGCTATAGTGGTGCTATGTATGTATAATTTAAATACGATATATGGGGCTAGCTAATTTAGTAAATTAATATGTATAAATAATAATATAAATCTCTACCACAATTAAATTTGCATAGTATATGAAATTAATGTTAGTGGTATAATGAAGTAGAGTAAGATTTTTTTATTAAACGCAGTATTTATTATTAAATACTGAACTGTCTTTTAACCTATTACCAAATAAAAATATTTTGTCTTCGTAAAGGCTACTCTATTAAACTACATAAAAGTTGTGATAGCTTACCCGACAATTCTGTGACTGCAAAATTGTTTTTCCTCGACATGTCCAAAGCACCGTCATCCGAATAATCACGATAATTGCAATCGTCGTAATATTTCATGCTTTTGTCTAAAACCTCCTTATTGTAGCCGTCTTGCGTTGGTTTATTTAAAAAGTTAATTTTCCCGCCGAATTCCGAAAACATTCCATTTTCAAAACACTTCGATTCATTTTCCTTCGTCAATATGTCATTTATTGAGAACGGCGTGGTTAGATTCAACGTCGTTTTTTCACAATCTTGTAAAGTGAGTGAGTCTTTAAGTTTATTTAGTTTCGACTCCATTTTTGCTCCAAACACATTTAATTTTTAAAATATTCCACGACGCGTTCAGACCGCAAAGCGATCCTCAAACGAATAAACTTTAGGTGATGGATTGCCCGCCTGCTTAACGAGAGAGCTTTAGAAAGAGATGGAAATAGCGTGTTTTTCATATTAAATGTGAGGTGAGCGAGAGAGATAGCAATGTTTCGGGGCGGTCGTTTTTTAAAAATATTTTAAGTAGCGTAAGTAGTGGGGATCGTTGAGTTTTTCTTAAAGATGTTTACGTGAAATACATTTGATCGCTTCGGTTTTTAACATAATGTAGTATTGGTGTGAAATGGTTGTTGAAATAAGAAATATCATTTCTTTTTAAGTTCTAACTTTTCAGCCGAAATGCCTATTTTAAAGTCTAATTATGTATATAGCGTAATATTTATAAATATAATGTAGTTGTATAAGAACTCGCCAAGTTTAAAGTAAGAATTTATTACAATAATGTAAAGGAAGATGATAAATATTACTTATGTATATCAATGATAATATAACCATAATTATTTTTATAATAATGTCAGTAAAAGGATCAAGTGTCTATAGTATAGATACTAGTCGTATAAAGAAAATAGCCAACATTTTTTGGTTTCCCTCGTTTTTATTATATTGAAAAACAGCGCTCGGCTTATTTCAAAAAATATTATATAAAATTGAATATAAAAGTTATAATCAGCTAAATGATATTTTTTGAAGTTGACAGATGTCTAAGATCTTATGTATCATCTATATTATTACAAGTTGCAAGATTTTTTTATGAAAATGTATGATATACTTTATATATAATCATATTGTAGTATCTACATACATACATTTTTAAGTTATTAATTTGAATGCATAATGATTTGACTACTACTAGATTCTGTTGATAGTCTTTTCTATGCAGTATTTTGAGTGACTTTTTTTCGTCAGTAGATATAAATCGTTTTAGAAGATCGAAAATAAATCCTTAGTGAAATTTTATTAACCTACTAATAATAAAATGAAAAAGTATTTACCAATGTACCAATTCTCAACAATACCTATTTCGAACAAGCACGTAGGAAGCATCTAACTTCGGGCGTCCTCCGTTAACACGTTGCGTTACCGTAAGTACCCGACAAGTGTCTATCTGTTTCCCTCTAACATACAAAACATAGCCTTAGCCCTTCATTTGCTGTCCCTCTTCATCACTATTTAGCCATTTAAATAGACCAATCAGGTGCATTTAGGGTACGCGGTCGGCCAATAAAAATTTTGAGTAAATGGAAATGTCACATTAAATTTTCTTTTTAATACTTCATCGGGATAAAGATTTTGTATGATTTCGTTGTAACGGAACTTTTCTGAGGATGTTTTTATTTATACTTGTTTTTGATTACTTATTGGAGGTAAATTATTATTATTATTATTGTTATTTTTGGCTTCAACGGTCACCTTCATTATGCTTCGTAGGCATCGAGTAGGGTAGGCAGAAAAACCCACAAGGTGGCAAGACACTTTGTTGCCACCTTGCGCCGAACGAAAAATTTATGTCCTCCTTCATGTCTTCTCCATTCAACGTGACATTGGCGAAGTGATATGTGCTCAACTGGCACGCTCGGAACGCCATAATTAAAGAGCCCCATACCATACCAATTTACGTCATTCTTTCTCTTGTTACCAGAGGGAACCAACCAAGGAAACCACCAAGGAATCGGACGCAGTCGTTTACAGTAACACGCTGATCCACTGGGCGTTAAATTAATTATAAGTAAATATACAACAAATGTTGTTTGTTAATATAAGGAAATATTTATATTGATATTGCAGCCAATTGTGTTTATATTGTTCTTTTGTTTGGTTAATAATGGTAAAGTATGCAAAAGTAAGGTGTACAAGTCATATCTAATAACCTTTAAAGGGGACGAAAAATTTATGATTTTTTTTTATTTTTAGCAGCTTCATGCTGTGTCCCACGGCAGGGTAGGCAGAGGAAACTCGGGAACCTAGTGTTAAAACACTCTGTTCCACTTCCGTTCCCCACTTTCCGCCAAATTTGAGGCATCGCATTGGCACTTAACACCGCGTTTTGCCTTGTACAAGAGCAAAGAAATGAAAACATTAAACGACAAAAAACATTAAATTGACACGATTGTGCCGCTTTGTTTGAACTTCTTCTATATAGGCACAAGCCTATGACTGTAACCGACAGGTTGTGAGTTCGATCCCCACTCGAGGAAATGAAATATTTAATATTTTCAATTTAAATATTTAATGTTTTCATTTCTTCGCTCTGGTACAAGGCAAAACGGCGTTGAGTTCCGACACTTAACACGCAACGCCTCAAATTCGGCAGAAAGTGGGGAACCAAAGTAGAACGGAGTGTTTTAACACTAGGTTCCCGAGTTTCCTCTGCCTACCCTGCCACGTGCGGGATACAGCGTGAAGCTGAGAAGTAATATAGAAAGCAAATATTTTTATTTACGCTCGTAGCATATTACCTATTTGATATTTATAAAAATATCTATAAAATGTGTCAAACAATTTACAAATTCAGAAATCGTGTAGATTCAATTCAAGTTCTACATACGAACACATCATATTGATTCCTCACTCAGTCATTGTTATTAAGAAGATTGACCTACCTATGGTACTTGAACCCATAATTATGAGGTCGTCTGACGTCTTTAATAGTACACTTTTTACTTTTTGACTGAATAATTGTACTTATTTATTTGAAATTTGTCAAAAGGTAAAGAAGATACGGCGTGTTTATTTAAATTAAATTAAATTTGGTGTACGAAAGAGTGTTAAAACACTACGTTACGCTAAAAAATATTAAAAGTATTATAAAAATAAAAATAATATTTTGTGCATATTTAGGTATATAGATATTTGTTATTTAACAATGTTATTAATACATATGAGAAGAAAATGATAGGATGTAACAATAAGATAATAAAGGAAACGGACCAAGTGTTGTCACCACTACTGTACTCTGTCAAGTATACCACATCGATAAAAAAAAAGGAATAATTTCCCTCTGTCTTTCCTAAAGCTAAATGATACGAAAACTAAAACTAAAACGCGTTAACGTACCGGCGGAAAACAGATACCTATCTTATAGTAGATATGAAAAAAAAAATGCTCTTAGGACAATAAGATAATCAAATCATACCAAAAATGAACGTATTATTTCATATTCTTCTAGTTATCATCATTTATTACACTTTTGCCTATTCCCTTAAGTGGCGGAACTCAACGTCGCGCTGTGGTCACGAGGCAAGCTACCAGAGCGAGTAAATAAAATTATAAAATATTTTATTTCCTCAACTGAGCATCGAATTCAGAACCTGTTGCGTTTAAAGATACAATATAGTATTATCATATATCGCAAGCGTGGGTTCGGTTCGAAGAAATGAAATATTTAATATTTGTGATTAAATAATTGATGTTCTCATTTCTTCGCTCTGGTCAAAAGTCAAAGCGCGGCGTTGACCTCCGCTACATTAAATGCAATACCTCAAATTCTGCGGAAAGTAGGGAACGGAACTGAATGTCTTAACACTAGGTTTCAGGTTTCCTACGCTTTGCGCGAATCAATGCCACTCACTCAGCTTCACGCTGTATCCCGCACATGGCAGGGAAGTCAGTGGGAACTTGGGCACCTAGTGTTAAGACACTACGTTCCTCTTACGTTCCACATTTACCGCCGAATTTGAGGCATTGCGTGTCGAGTGGCGGAACTCAACGTCGCGTTTTGCCTTGTACCAGAGCAAAGAAATGAAAATATTAAATATTTAAATTGAAAATATTAAATAAGTATTTCGTTTCCTCGAGTGGGAATCGAACCCACAACCTGTCGGTTACAGTCACACGCTTGTCCCGCTGCCCCACGACAGGTCTATTTTGGATTAAATAAATATTTTTGAGTTTGATATCCTTTTCAACAAGTAGATTTAATTTCTTCTCGTTATTCCTTTCCAAATATCATACTGCTACTTTGAATGTGCCAGCTGTGTTAAATAAGTAATTAATAAAAGATTTAGAGTATCAGTGTTTGATATCATAAATCTGCATTAATATAGGTAGGTATATAAAATTAATGGCAAATTAATATTTGAAAAAAGTTAATTATCTTTACACTAGTTATGTCCAAATCCCACTACTTAGTCTAATTATAATTACGAGGGCCCACAATACAAAGAGCTTTATGATCGTTTTATATTACGTTTAGATGTTCGTCCGAGATGAGTGGTTATCTGATGCCGGCAAGTGTTTGCTTAAATACTAGCATATATTATTAATTAAAATTGTAAGTAATGATTTTATTATGTGATACGACCGTTATGGTGCAGTGGGACAGCGTCTGGCTATAAGCGCTATGATTTTGGTGTCGATCCCCGCTCGGTGGAATTATCGTTTTATATTTTTAACTTCGTTAGAATAGACCAAACCTTGCGTAGAGTTCTACTAATCAATATGCAATATATTATATACAATAAATTCCCTCTTTCTACGCTTCTTCATAGGAAAAAACGTTAACATTTTATTGTAGTAAATAATCATTTTATACTTTAAACTAGTAAGTATAACTAGAATGGCGACAGGTAAAATATATAGGTACATGTGAATCTGTTGAAATTTGCATCAACAACATTCATAACGAACGATAGCCTTAATTTTACAAATTTGTAATTAATTAAACTGTCATATTTAATATTAATACATAAAAACTATTTTCCTTTTTATGATATGTTAAGAAATATTAGATAATATTTAAAATTATTAATTAAAAGAAATCTTTTAATCTACATGTAAGGAACATGAGATTAATACTTTTTAGTTTCAAGACAGACCGTTCCTCTTTTTGGATGAAACCCACGTTACTCTTTATCATAAATACATTGTCGTTTTATCATAAATGCAAATAAAAAAATATCTAATATATAAATATGTGAATGCCCTGTCTATTAAACTTTTATAGCTAAACGTCTTTTGTAAGTGTTAGCCGAGTGGTCATGAGCGGAGTGTTTGCGGTCGCCGCTCTGCCTCGTATCGGTGTCGATTACGTTTTATTGATTCCTATCAATTATATTGGTATAGGTATCTTCCACCGATCTGTGGTTGATTTTTCACATATCTTTATAAAGAAACTTATCTAAGCTTAAATGTCTAAAAAGCTCAATGTGATGTTTTACACTGTGAGGTGAACCTATCTAAAGATATAAAATGATTAGAAAAATTACTGAAGTGTCGTTTTAGTGGCTGTCGTAACTTAGTTGTGCGTCGTCTGATTGTAAACTCAATGGTTGTGGATTCGACCCCTACTCGAGGCAATTATTTTATTTTTAGCCGTGTGACTCCGGGTTAGAATAGGATCACCCTGGTACTGATAGTGTCGTAAGAGGCGGCTAAAGTACGTGTGGGAGAGATACGTTGTCTGCAATGACAACACGCATGGGCAGACTCGACCGGGTTATTACCACCCCCGGCAGTTAAAACCGGCGTTAGTTAGTGGCTTCAGCCACTGCGTTTCGCTTTGGGTTATGCCGGGCCCCAGTGCCCATCCACCTTATAGACCGGCAACGCACCTGTAGCTCCTCGGGTGCTATACGGGGCTGTGGACGCCGGTGATCACTCACCATCAAGTTACCCGAACGCTCGTTTGCCGTTTCTTATCCATAAAAAAAAACAACAAAAGGAACGTAATTTCATCATAGGCAAAACGATTTGGCATTTTCCGCCGCCGGGCCAGCGATGTCTCGAAAAAAGGCGTTTCTAAAAAAACCGAGTTTCTGAAATATAGATTCTGTCCATTCTGCGAGTCAAAAAAAACGTTGTAAAGAAAGAGTAAAAAGCAATGTATAAAACGTATTGCTACTTTGTTGTTATAGCAACAAAACTTTGTGTAGACGAGATTCGTTCTCTCGTTCTTCTGCGAATAACTTCTGGAGCGTTCTTGACTAGGTACTATAAATGTTTTTTTTTTTGTGTTTAATATTATTTGCATTACCTTTTATTTAGACATTCCTCCTATCACAAACAAATATGGTAAGACATTTTAATAATTTGACAATTTTAATAAAAATATATAGGTATGTATGTATATATACAGATGTTATTGACAGTGGACATATATTCGTATATTAGTATGTACGTGCAACTTATTGTGTGATACTTAAATTTAAATAAACCTTAACCAGGATTGTTTATTTTAAAATATATTTTCTTCTTGTTGTATCTGTATTTTTGCTTCACGCTGTATCTTTCACATGGGATGGTAGGCAGAGGGAAGTTGGAAACCCAGTGTTAAGCCACTCTGTTCCCATTAAGACACTTTAGTTACTCAATTTTTGGCTTATTTAAGGCATTGGAACTCAACGCAGCACTTTGCCTTGTTACCAGACCGAAGAAATGAAAATAATAAATATTTTATTTGAAATTGAAAACAATAATATTTCGCTTCTTCGAGTGGAGATTGAACCCACAACCTGTAACTTACAGGCACATGCTTGTGCCGTTGCGCTACGACAGCTCTCAACCTTTTCTTATATCTTTATCGTTTGTATGTTTATCAAACTAAGCTATTGAATTAATCATCTATATATGAATTTGTTCATATAACAACAGGTTAATATAAACATAAATTATTTTCTATTATTTACAGTTCCCTAATCTATGCTTATAATAAATTTGTAACCCATCAATGTCTGTCCATGGAAGATGAATTTCAAAAAATCTTATAGCTAATCGTATAGGGGGAGTTTATTAATGTATTACATTAATAAATGCCTACTAAAAGATTAGCAAAATAGTAATTTTATGAATTTTTACCTGTTTGTGAGTTGATCTGTGCGTTTGTACGCACTAATCTCAAAAACGGCTCATTCGATTTGTGTGAAGTTTTCACTATTAGGTATATTTTGGCAACCTCCACTTAACGTTTATGTTTTTTAATCGTTTAAATCGGTTAAAGAATTAAAATCAACTAAATTGCTTTTTTTTCATTTAGCTGAAATATTACTTTCTAATATATACATATTGCATTAAAAACGATAGTTTTATTGAACCAAGAAAGTAATTGATATTAGTAAATAAAAATAGTGTAATTCAAGCGGGCGAAGCCCCGGGTAGGTCGCTTGTTTACAAATAAATTATGCTATGACGCCCGGATATACCGTTGCAGGCAGTATTTCTGTGATTAGATGTCTCGTCCTCATAAAGCTTCTTGGCGTATTGAAGTCAACAGGCGGATGATATATAAGTTAATCATATTGCAAATGTTGAATTTAATAATAGATACATTACAATTTTTAGAGAAAAGCGAAAAATGATTCTACTTTATGAGCTTTATACTAAAAAAAGCTCACCTTCGGCAAGCACTCATTTACATCTGTAAATTACGTTGGTACATACACTTATTACAAATTCTCATTTTAAGTCTATTAACTGCATCTTTGATCTACTCCCAAATTACTCTTGTGTCTTTGAACATCAATCGTTTTCCGATAACAATTATATACGAACAAAGAATGATTGTTGAAAAAAGAAGAGCTTTTAATATCGATTATTAGCGAACGATTACATATTAGATATCAAAGAGTGTTCACCAAAGAGGTTTTAATTTTAATCGATCTGTTTGTTTGTACAGCAAAGTACAATAATACGCTGTTAATGTACTACTTTAATAAGCTTATTAGTCATCTGTGGTTATAATTATGTGTAATTTGATTTATTTCATATTATTGTATGTAAAAAAAATCTTCTTAAATTTTCCATTAAAATTAAAATGATAAAAAGTGACTACATAACTATTGAGTATATAAAATAATTGCAGCGCTATCTATCGGTATGGAACTAAGTTAATTAGTCATTAAAAGTTATAACAGATGGCGTTACAATCGACAGCAGTTGGTTCGGCTACTTACCACTAGATGTAGTTATATTATGCGAATATTAACATATATCCCTATTTTTTTTAAATAAAGTGGAAAGTATTAAATAAAAATAAAAAAAAATCTTCTAGTTTGAATATGTGATTAATATGACTAAAACACTTTAAGATTTCGCTTTAAAATAAAAAATAATATATGTATATTTCAAACCTTTTGTTACTTTATACTAGTAGCCAAGAGATGGCGTATATGAGAAACATTGATATTCTTACAATAGTATTGTAATTAAAATGACTGATAGACGACAAGAATTTAATATTTAAATATCTTAAGATAATTTAAAACGTTCTTTATCCTATGCAAAAATAAAATATAAGTAACAATAATGAAATTATAAATTTCAAACAATTTAAAGATATTTATTTTCTTAAAAAAATAAAAATAAATAAACACTACAAGCCTTTTATATTTTTAAACGTTATTCCATTGTTTTCTCCTTATTTAGCTGGCCAATGTCCATTGTGACATGTTGAGAGCTGCGTCCAGCTGGAGCGCCCATGAACCATAAAAACATGTCATTTTAAATTTGACTACTGATAAAATAAACTTAATTTTAAAATATTTTAACAAAACTTATGATATAATCGTGAATATTATATTAATTTAAACACGGCTGATAAATTTGTGACCCTGCTTAAAAATGTAGCGTGGGCGTAGAGTAGAGAACGGAGTCAGGAATGGAATATGTAAACACTAGGGGAAAAGGATACAACGTGCAGCTAAGGTTCTCATTGCCTAAAGTTATACATTGAAGAGGGATTAATATAAAAAAAAATAATTAGATATATCATTAAAAAAAAGCTACTATCTTGTATGCGTATATTATAAGAAAGCAAATTCTATTATCACAGTATTTGAATCTGTGAATACAAATTATAAATTAATTTGATAGCCAATAAATGAAACACCGCTTCCCAGTTGTCGTCTATTTTCGGTGCATTGAGCATTCATTGGCGTAACTCAACACTGAATGAAAAAAAAATACACAAACACCATAGTTTCTATAGAAAAAAATATTTAAACATCATAAATCCAACCAAATTCAGTACGATCCATGATATAAAATTTAAATCGATATACTAAAAAGTAGTATTAGAGGCGCAAAACAAATAAAATGCATCGATTAACTCCCGTCAGACACTAACCATGCACTGTGTAACCGATATGTTGATACACACGTATTGTACTGATTTCATATTTTGGGGTGGCTTAGCTTGGATTTCTTGGAGTTACTATTAGTGTTTTGGTTAACTTACTTTATATTTAGAATTTGAATTCAACATATTCTACATATTGAGGCCTGGCAAGGGCATAAGTGGGAGACAGATTGCGGGTTCGATCCCAATTTGGGGGATTTTTTTTTAGCTTGCGTGTTGAGTGGTGGAACTCAACGCCGCGCTTTGAAAAATATTAAATATTTCATTTCCTCGACTGGAGATCGAACCTAGAACCTGTCGGTTACAGTAACACGCTTGTGCCGCTGCGCCGTTTTATATTTTCCCTCTGGTAACACGACAACGAAGCGCGGCGCTGAGTTTCGCCACTCTTCACGCCATACCTCAAATTCAGCAGAAAGTGAAGTACAGCAGTGTTTTAATGGGAAAGGAGTGTCTTTTACACTAACTTCCCCAGTTCCTTTTGCCTAAGCGTAAAGCTAAAAAAATAATGTAATTGAAATTAATTTAAAAAATAATACTAATAATGCTTAATGGTAGTAACAATACATTTTCACACAGTAAATTATAAAAAAAAACTTAACATTTTTTCCACATATTTTTATAATATACATCAAATTGATTAAGACATGAAAGGCAACACTGACTGCAAATACATAGGGTAACACAGAACCGTATAAAATGAGTAAAATATATTATGTAATTAAATATATATTCAATTAGAAACAAAAATTCCTAAGAGGGCACGTTAAATTATAAAAAATAGATTATAATATTAATTTAGTAATTTTGTTCTAGTTTATACATATCTACAGTTTTCGCAAACCAAAGCGATAAAATGATTAGTTAAATGGCTTCACTGATCGCTTTTGAATTAGTAAAATAATATAATTTTTCTACAAGTAGTGCATTCATATGAAAGCACTACTTGGTATTAAACATAACTCTTGTTATTGCAAAAATTAAATCCTTCGACAATAAAATAAACACAATAAATATGGTAATGTCAGAATGACATATAAGAAAATAAGTAAAACCTAAAGTTCATTGTTTCCGTTCCGTCCGTTTGTGAGGTCTGTCGTGGCGCAGTGGCAAAAGCATGTAACTGAAACGCGACTGGTAGTGGGTTTGATCCTCTGTCGAAGATATGAAATATTCAATACATATTTTCAAATGAAATATTTAATATTTTAATTTCCTCGCTCTGGTGTCAAAAAAAAAAACGCGTCGTTGAGTTGCGCCACTCAACACACATTGCCTCTAATTAGTCGGGAACGGAACAGAATGTCTCAACACTAGGTTCCCAAGTTCCCTCTGCCTACCTGTCATACAGCGTGACCCTGGAAAAAAATCAGTTCTTTCTTTTACAGTTCCCCACAATAATTAAGACGTCGATATTTCAAATAAGCATTTTAATATTTACATCGGCTGTCGGCTAATGACGGCTTTGTGACGTCATTCCTCTAAATAAATACGTCATGTAAATCGTCGGCCACTTGAAATGCCTTGTCGGTACGTAAATTTATATAGGCGATGAAAACATACCGTATCTTATTGATTTTTTTCTATTTTTTAGGTTCATGTGTAGCAGTGGTAGGAAGAGTGAAAATAGTGATAAAATATTCCGTTTCTGATATTGCGTGTTGAGTGGTGGAACTCAACGCCGCTTTTGATAAAAAAAAATGCCATTCAGTTCCCACGACAGTCAGACATTGTGCTGCATTGCTGTGTGGCTTCAAACTTTTTCAATTAACATACCTTTTATAAATTTTGTTAAAAAATAATAAAGTTGTAATTTTTTAGTAAATGATTCGAGCAGAAGTTTTATGGATTTATTGTTGATAGATTTAATTATTTTAAATGAAACTATTTTAACCGGATTAAATGCGTATATTTAGTATTACAAAGAGGATAAAACTTTCTGTAAGATACTTAATGAAAAAAAAAAATATTTTCATATTACATTTGAAATTAATTTTATGACAATTTATAAAATTGAAATAAATACGTGCGTAGGTAAAGCGCAGCGTTGAGTTCCGCCACTCAACACGCAATGCCTCAAATTCGGCGGAAAGTGGGGAACGAAAGTGGAACGGAGTGTCTTAACACTAGGTTCCCGGTTCCTTCCCAGCGTGAAGCTAAAAAAAAAGAATATAATAGAATTAAAAAACAAAATATAATAGAACTTATTAACATTTACTAAAATAACATTTTTATATAAATAGTATTTAAATGTTAAATGTTTTTTTCCTCCATTCCTTTGCCCACTTTCCGCCGAATTTGAGGCATTGCGCGTGGATTAGTTGAAATAAACGTAGCGCTTTGTCTTGTTGCCAGAGCGAAGAAATGAACGTGTTAAATATTTCATTTCAATATAATAAATATGTATTTCATATCTTCGAGTGGGGATCGAACTCACAACCTGTTTTCACGTTTACAGTCACACATTTGTACCCTGCCTCACCACAGGCCCCAAGTTACATGTTATTCTTGAAAGAATTCTTGTTGATGATAAATTAGCAAAGCCTTTTTAACAAATGATAATTAAGTACACAAATTATGCTTGATATTCTTATAGGTATTTTTCTTGAAAAGAAACTGTAGAGACCATTGTGTACAGTCAGGCGTAGTGTAAACGGTAGTTGTGGGTTCAAGAATAATAATAAAAAATCCTACAAATATATTATTTTCATTTCCCAATTCTGGTAAACAATATACGGCATTAAGTATCGTCAAATGGTTCTATTATAAGTATATTATATTTAGTTGAATTTTATGATATTGGTCGAATTTCTATACCTAAATTTATATATCTATTATCCACCGAGCGCCTTTTAAAGTATATACAAATATAATTTTTCAACTTAACGGTAGTTTAAAAGGTTAAAACATTTTAAAAACCGAAAGTAAAGTCTTATCAACTGACAAACCTCGGGTCACGTCACTCAGTGTGATTCCGCAAAAAATGGAGATCTGCGCCGGCGCCGCTCCGCCAATAAATTATATTGTTGTCAATACGACGCCCATGACTGCCTTCCTTTTGAAAAACTATTTTAAGTGCTATACTAATTTCTTGAGATCATTCATAACGTATTAAAATGATTATATATGATATGTAATGTATTTTCTATAATGTTTATGGATGGATGGATGAAGATAAAATTAACGGTGAAATTTTTAGTTTCTTTGCCATTATACCAAAATTATCCATTGCTGAAGAATAAATGTAACTTTTTTCTCTCTATTAACTTTTCGTGGAATTATTTATTTAAATTTTTTTGAGTATAAAATGATATATTGACTTATTCAACTAATCCAGTGGAAAATCTAAAATATGAGCACTAATTTTCCTCATCTTTCACATCATTGAAATGGAATTACAATAACATTTACTTCGACCATTGTATCAAATATACGTTTATTTGAAATATGTATATGCATTTGATTGTGTTGAAATAAAACCGCATAAGCAGAGAAAACCTAAAACTAAGACACTCCGTTCTCATTAAAACACCGAGAGTGTTCCCCACATTCCACTAAACTTTTGAGACATGCGTGTTGAGTGACGGAACTCTACGTTGCGCTTTCCATGTAACCAGAGCGAGGATAATAATATTATATGTATTAGTGAATTGAACTTACACCCGTCGCGTTTTGGTTTTATCAAACTGGGCCATGACAGCCTAAATATTGAACTTATAGTATCGTAAATGCCAATTCAGTAGATATTATAATATTTTTTTATTAGACTCTGTTTTTGTTAACTTAAAATTATTGATAACTATAATTCTCGTCGACATCGTTTCTGCTAAACATGTAAGTGTTTAAATCTAAAGATGTAAATTTAATGGGTCTTTTTGTTAAACAAAGACTTTTACATTGAAGGGTCAAATGTCGTGTTAAAATAAAAACGTGGGTCAGTGTCGACGGGTGTCCCGGTCCGCCTCGTGGGAGCTGTCATTGAGTTATTGCTACCACTTGGCTCTTGGCGACCCTGGCGCCAGTGGAAAGCTCAAATTTAGATTTTTTTTTTTATAAAAAAAACAATAATAAGCTTTTCAAATTTAGCTTTTTTTAAATAAATGCAGCTTTTTTCTTTTATTTTATTTGCTTTACTGGAACGTAGTGTGTAGAACACAAATAAAAATATGCAGCGAGCTTGTGTAAAAAATTATGTGAAAAAGCTGATGTGAAAAAACATGAGGCCTGTCGTGGCGTAGCGGTGCGGCAGTGTGACTGTAAGCGATTGGTTCGATCCCCCGTCGAGGGAACGAAATATTTAATATTTTCAATTTAAATATTTAATGTTTCATGGTAATAAGGCAAAGCGCGGCGTTGAGTTCCGCCACTCAACACGCAATGCCTAGAAAGTGGGGAACGGAAGTGGAACGTAGTGTCTTAACACTTGGTTCTCGGGTTCCCTCTGCCTACCCTGCCTCGTGCGGGATACAGCGTGAAGCTGAAAAAAAAAGCTGATGACTTTTTTAAAACTATTTTCTTATCTTTTCACTTTAGTCACTAGAATCATAACATTTTATTTTTTTCTATGCCGTACCTTACTAAGTAGATAGAAGGTAACTTAGTGTTCATATAATACATATGACCCCTTATAATTCGAGGCCAGTGTAGGTTGTATGGCGGACCTCAGCGCTGTGTTCTGTATAATGACAATGCATATGTAGATGTAAGAGATACACATATATGAGATGAGTATGTATGAGTTACACATACACAACACTAGGTTCCCAAATTTCTTCTCTCTGATATATGCGGAAAATTGCGTGACGCTATAAAAACGTTAGAGTGATTTGCGGTTACAGTTTTACCACAGATGTACTTTAGCTTACGTAAGTATCGAATTATAGATTGCTATCTTTGAAATAATCTTGAAAAAAATAATAATGAATAACTAAAAAAACAAATTAACAATATTCATAATCTGCAAATTTGTATGTTAAATATATTTATAATTAAGCATAAGTTTTAGTATTTAGTAAAGGGTTTCTATGAGTTATGGATTCCAAACGGGTCTCAGGCGCAATGGCGCCGCTGTTAAAATTATACGCTCTATTTGTAAAAGACCTGCCCGTGACATCTGTTACGTTTTGCACTCTGATTTATTGACAGAAAGAAAAAACACTTTGTACAATCTGGGCTCTTGAGGTTAAATTATAAAAGAAAGTTGAAAATTGCTCAATATATAGGAATACGTTTAATACATATCAAAATTAACAGTCGTTAAAAAGTGTTGTCAACGTCAAACTTAGGTTTGTTTAACATATTTTGTAAAGCTTGTACCTAATATTGAAATTATATCTTGGTATTTTTTTTATTTAAGGCAATGAAATATTTAATATTTTTGCTTATTCCCTCTGTTAATAAGGTAAAGCGCAGTGTTGAGTTGCGCCACACAACGCAATGCCTCAATAAAAGTGGAGATCAGAAGTAGACAATAGATGCCCAAGTTCGTTAAGGTCACAGACCATGCATAAGAATTTCTAGATTTTTTACACCATCGTCTCATTTATAATTTATGTTCAGGGTTCGATTTATAAAATACACTATGAAAAAACTTTCTTTGAAAAGAAAATATTAATAAACTAAACATTTTTAAAAGCAAGCTTCTTTTTACAAAGTTAAAAACAATTTTAATGTTTTATTTAAAAAACAAAGTCCAAAATACATGAAAAATAATTATAGCCAGTGTTGTGTGTTAATTAGTATGACAACATTTATTTGTAAATCAAGATTTTTTATGGTTTAAAAATATGTACGATGCCTAATTCTTATTTAATTACACTTAAAATTAAAACTTACAAATCATTATAAAATAATTTCACTTAAAGTATTCTAGGTGACTGTCATTACCGGTGGCTTTTTCATACTGTCATATATACAACAAAATGCTGCTTTTCCATAAATAAATTAATATCGTAACTTTTACAAGTATTAAGAAATGTGTTCGTAATATTAAGAGTTGGCGATGCGTAATAATAAAAAAAAAAACAACAAAATTGTAACAATAAAAATGATTTATCTAATTTATTATAAGGAATCAAAGGAGACGAAACGGAGCTAATAGGCTGATGTATGCAAAAGAGATGAACACTAATTGATTTCCGTTTCTATACGCCTCGTAATATCCGGTGGTTGCTCACGTCTTCTTAGTATTATTCATCGTAATAGTATGAGTAACTTGCACACTTATGTTTTTTTACCCCTAATTGAATATTAATTGATGCATAGTTAAGTTTAAATTAATCTTTATAATTTTTTTTTTTTAATTACTAGAATATTTTTATCCGTGAAGTATATAAATATTCCAGTTAATATGTCTGTTTTTTTGAGGCCTGTCGTGGCGCAGCGGCACAAGAGTGTGACTGTAACCGACAGGTTCTGGGTTTGATCCCCAGTCGAGGAAATGAAATATTTAATATTTTCAATTTAAATATTTAATGTTTCATTTCTTCGCTCTGGTAATAAGGCAAAGCGCGGCGTTGAGTTCCGCCACTCAACACGCAATGCCTCAAATTCGGCGGAAAGTGGGGAACGGAAGTGGAACGGAGTGTCATAACACTAGGTTTCACTTTCGTTCCCTCTGCCTACCCTGCCTAGTGCGGGATACAGCGTGAAGCTAAATATATGTCTGTTTTACGATAATTATGGGTAAGTACAGAGAAAATATTTTGTACAATTATAGTTTAAATATAGATTTTCTTCCTCCCTTTCTTCGGTCTTCACGTATTCGCATGTATTCAGCATATAGCAGGGTGGGCAGAGAGAACCTTTTACCTTCCCGCTGAATTTGAGACATTGTAATCGAATTTGAGACGGTTGAGTGGCGGAACTCAATGCCGCGCTTTGCCTTATTTACGTTACGTTCCAGTCCCACACTGTAGCCTCTGAGCAACGGGGAAGCAAATTGGCGGAATGTATCACCTCGTTCTGTGTTGCTGTAGCTGGGAAATGATAACAGTTTGTTTCCCTTAATGAGAAATTGAACTCAAAAAAACATCGCGGTGGCAGTTAGCAATATCTCACTGCACCACGGTGAACTCTAAAATATATTTAAAAGATTTAAGAATACAAGCGCAATAATGGACTCAAAAAATATATAACATTATATTTAAAAATATATTCAATGAAAAACTATATAAATTGAAACAAAAACATATTTAATAAATACCTATAATAAATCACCAAACCAATAGTAGAAATCAATAGTTGAGACTTCCATTACCTGACTAATTTCAGTGACTTTTAATTTTGAGGATAATTTACAAGGTTAATGTTGAGAATAATTTACAAGGTATATTTTACCATTTATGTACTCATAGCTGAAATATATATTAGTTACCATAACTAAAGAGAGTGATTAAAATTATTATCATAATTCTGTATTTCAGTTGGGATCAACGTAAAGATAAAATAACTGATATTTATAACATTTCAATTTCCCCGATCTTCAATCCATAACCAAAACGTAATGTTTCGAATTTAGTAGGTAAAGAAAAGACTGATATTTATTAATAATTTGCTTGATTAAGATCTGTAAGCGTAAAAATTATCCTATTACCAATGACCCAACTTGACCTTCTTGACTCCGGTAATAGGTATTATATCAATAAAGTAATATAATAAATAAAATAGTAGTAATTTTATCTGAGTCGGCGGCTGGCGCGGCATCGGCAATTAATCGTGGAACAGAATGAGAACATTAACTGTGCACATGTATTGAACACTGATAACACTGAGAAAGATCTTCTATACACTGCAGGCCATGTAATAATGTACTGCAATATAGTACATTTCTAATTCCAATGCATAATATAAATATTTTTTTATTGTAATTCTAGAAAATATAAGAGACTTATCATTGCTCATGGGCACAAGTTTGTGACTGTAAATTCAACTGGTTGTGTGTTCGATACCCACCGGAAGAAATGAATTATTTTTAATTTTCTTTTCTTCGCAGTGGTAACAATGTAAGATGCAGCATTGAGTTCTGCCAGTGGACGTCGTACGAATGTGGGTAACGTCGAAATGTCTTAAGGCAACGGAGTGTCTTAACATTAGTTTGCCAAGTATCATTTGCCCGTGCGATGATACAGTGTGAATTTGAAAACTGAAAACACCAATTATATACTTGCTTGGACTTAGTATATGTTTTTATTTAAATAAGTTTTTATCTACATTTTGTTTAATTTTAATTAAATTTATGGATTATTTTTGATAGGTTCAATAATTTTATTTAAAAAAAATGCACACAGACACACACACACACACACGTATATATATATATATATATATATATATATATATATATATATATATATATATATATATATATATATATATATATATATATATATATATATATATATATATATATATATATATATATATATATATATATATATATATATATATATATATATATATATATATATATATATATATATATATATATATATATATATATATAGGGGAGAGTCGGAGGTATCGTACCGCAGGATGAATTGTACCATCTCGGAATTTCTTACTTAATCACAGCTTTTTTTCATGATGATAATGTTAAAATATGTGAAACTAGCGCCAAATATCGCATGTAATTTTGTAATAGTATGTGGCTATTAATTGTTACTCAAGTGAAAAAAAACTATTTGAGTTGATTTTTATCAAAAATGTACAGTGCTTATGTAAGGGTCTATCCTTCATAAATTAAAAAAAACGTCATTAAACTGAATTAGAGGATTTAATCGAGAGAATTTTAATGGTTTTTATGATTTACTGGACAAGATAATTGATGAAAATAACTTGATTATAATTTTTTGGTATCCACCTATCGAAACAGCTTAAGCATATTATATATGTTAGTGTGGTCCGATTCATCCTTCCCATGGTACAATATATCCAACTAGTTCTCTAAATCGTACTATTCGACTGTCTGTAGAAAATCGCATATTCTGGACAAATTAAACAGTATTGGGAATAGATTGCCACTGGTTATGATTAAGGATATACATACCTGCTTGCCCACGTGTTATTTTGTAAGTTTTCACAGAAAGGAGATAATCATAAATACTGAAAAGTGGTACGATCCGACTTTTCCCTATATATATATATATATATATATATATATATATATATATATGTATATATATATATATATATATATATATATATATATATATATATATATATATATATATATATATGTATATATATATATATATATATATATATATATATATATATATATATATATATATATATATATATATATATATATATATATATATATATATATATATATATATATATATATATATATATATATATATATATATATATATATATATGTATATATATATATATATATATATATATATATATATATATATATATATATATATAATATATATATATATATATATATATATATATATATATATATATATAAAAATATAATAAACAGTAATATTATGTTGTGTTATTCCGATGGCCTGCAGTGTAACTGGAACAGGAGTCCGGCGTCCAAATAAAAGCTAACGAGCGCTGTACGGGGGCTTAGTAATGGAGTACAGGCGAACGTGGATATACTAATAATATATATTTTTTGCAGTAATCGTCTTGATTAATCAATATATTAAAATAAATAATAAATTATTAGTAATAATAAATGAATAGTTAAGGGAACTTAAAAACCTAGTGTTAAGACACTGTTCCGTTCCCCAGTTTTTGCCGAATTTGAGCATTACGTGATGAGTGGCGTGACTTAACACTGCGCTTTGACTTGTTATTTGTAACAGGGCGAAGAAATTAAGAATTACAAATTTCCCCGAGTGGGAATCGAACCCACAACCTGTTGCGTTCGTTGTGACATATTTGTACCTCTGCGCACACACTTAGGCCACACGGCAGGCCTCTGTATTATTAATATATGATTATTCTAAATATATTTTGTAATTTTCTTAGTATATTAGCAAGTTATTTCACTCTATATCAATTTTTACCGATGTAACCTATAAAAATCTAAAATACACTTCAAAGTATTTTCAAAGTACTGTTAACACGAAGAAGACAAATAACAACATCTTACAAACCAATAAGAGAAACGACTAATTTAATTAAATTTAGAACAGTAAATATCAATGTTACATTCAAATTGAGAAAGCTATAATCGATCTTTGAAAGCTCCTGTGTCTGTACATCCGGGTGGCATGGCATCGGTCTATCGGGCCAGATCACCTTCCACACAGCGATAACCTTAAAAGCACTACGATATTAATACATCAAACACCCACGTGCGCATCACACACACCGGCCAATGATTCAATCGTGAAATATGAAACTTTAGCTCGGTAATTTAATAAATCGGTAAGTTTCATAATAAATAATAAAAAAACTATTATAAATGCTTGTCGTATTGAAGGCTTGTCGTATCAAGACCAAATGTAAAGTAGAATTTTACCAATCGACGAGTTATGTTGTTGAGTGCCACGGCGTTGAGTTTCGCCACTCAACACGCAGTGCCTCAAATTCGGTGGAAAGTGGGGAGTGGAAGTGGAACGGAGTGTCTTAACACTAGGTTCCCAAGTTTCCTTTGCCTACCCTGCCGTGTGCGGGATGCAGCGTGAAGTTGAATAACAAGTAATGTTTCCTAGTCAGGGCCCTTCCGCTTTGTTATGAGTGTTAAAATATGTATGTAATTGTATATATATATTACATACACTACATTAAATTTATCTTATTTCTACAGCTTACAGTATAGAAGCATACTCTGTGAAGTGTTCAATATCATTTTAATTTCAAAATTTATTATGATAAGCATATACCTAGATTTGCGTTACTTTTTTGTTTTTTTAAATAATATTTAAATATATTTTGACTAATTGGTACAATAACAATATTATTTCTTATTATGGTATTAAGCTCAAGCCCAATATTATTATACACATATTTATCTAATATCAATACGTACATATATTGAGGCCTACCATGGTTCAGGGATAAGCGTGCAACTATATACGCGTAAGGTTGTGGGTTCCATCCGCACTCGAGGAAATCAACATTTTATTTAATTTATAAAAACATTTTAATTACTTTTCTGTAACAAGGCACAGCACGGAGTTGTACCACAAAATACGCAAGGCCTCCAGAATTCGTTGGAAAGTATGAGACGAAAGAGCCGAAATGGAAACGGAGTGACTTAACACTAGGTTCTGAAGTTTCTTCTGTCTACGCTGCTATACACACTAGGAAGCATATCTTCAAAAGTTTATAGAATTAAGAAGTTTCACTTTTAAGGACCGAACTTTTATATATAAACTATCATATCATCTACACTCTAAGTTATAACATAAAAGTACCACAAAAAATGAACTTTAAACGTTTATTACTGTAAAGCTCGCACGCTTACCTCGTAAAGCTTTTAAGCACAGGTGCAGAGTTTCCCATAGTGCCGACCGCAGGTTTTGTACATCAGTGGTTATCTTGGCGCCGGCGCTAGCGAGGGATGGGCGACACAGACGGGCGTGTGAAACGCGGCGTTTTATGAATTTTTAGTAGGCTCTTTTATTGCGTAAGGGCAAGTGATAGGTATTGTTAAATGATTTTACTTTCTCAGATATTTGGCATATTTTTAACTTAGAATCAATAGTGTTTGTTTTTTAAGTGAATATTTATAAGGAATAATGAAAATGTTACCTAATTATTTAGATCAGTTTACTTGTAAGTTCAAGTTTATTATTTAAGAAAACTTTTTCGTCATTCAAGTTGTGTTAATAGAAGTTAAAGTAAGTTAATGTAATATTTTATTTTTTTAACCCAAGAAAAATGAATATTATTTATTATATACATATTTACTTTCCTCAAGAGAAATTGGTACATATTTCGAAATAAGTTTACAATCACAAATTAATGTGGTTTAAAATCGGTGTGGGAGTTGAATTAGAGCAGTGTTTGTGTAATAAGCTTATGTAAAAGTATATAATGTGGCGAGCCAATTGATATATCACTAGATTCTACTATATATAGAGAGATGAAATATCGAAAAATATTATATAATCTAAAAAACGCTCGTCTGTTACTCGCAACCCTCAATCGATGTGGTATGGTAGCAATTCAGATAAGAACAATCTTTACAAATTGAACCAAAAAAGTAAAACAGAGCGTCATGTGAATTTCTTTTTTTATGTATTACAAGTGTGGATTATGTAACTCTCTTTTTTTTTAACTTTCTTTAAAATCTTAATACTTAGATGAAGTTAATTAATATGTTATTTTTATAGATAGCAAATTTTTTTTTTATTTTTTTCTGAAAACAAGGTTTGATGTTTGTGAATTGCTAAAATAGTTTATTATTTTAAGTTTTGTCATATATACATCTATTTTCAGTTGTAAATATTTTATAAATTGAATTTAGAGGTTCTGAATTGGACTTGAATTTTGGATAATGATAAAAGAAATTATCTTATGTAAATAACTTATATTATGTAAAGGGTTTTATATAAAAAAGTATTAACTCAGTCTTTTCCATTTATTTAAAAAAACATTAAAAATTATAACTAATAATTTGGCGTCGTTACAGCAATTCACAAAATATTTATTTATAATTGCACAAACACAAAAATAAACTTAAAAGTATAACAAAATAAAACTCTTTGGCAGTCAGTCTAGTGCGTGGGTTCTTAAAATTAAAAAAAAAATATATATATAGTACGTCTATATCAACAAACGTAAGTAACCGGGAAATACTTTTTAGTTTCCGTTTCCTTATACAAATCTTCTCTCACACTTGTATCTGTATATATATCAGCTATATTAGAGGTATCTACGGGCTGTTCTAAATTTTTTGGAAAATATTTATCGTGTTCATTTTCTTCGTACGTCAAACTTTCATCGAAATAGTTTATAGTTGAAGACATATTGTCACTATCAGTTATGCTGTCAACTTTGTAAGCGTCGTAAGGAGGTGGTAAATCTTTATTTTCTGTTCTATACAATTTTCGACCAAAGCTCTTGATCGGTTTTACGTCAGTGGATGTGGAGACTTCCGGTGATTTTATTCGCTTACTTTTGTACCGTCGGTTCTGAAACCAGATTTTGACTTGTGTTGGCGATAAATTAAGAGTTTTTGCTAGCTGCTCTCTTTCCGGCGCTGTTAGGTAACGTTGTGCTCTAAAACGCACTTCCAGGGCGTGTACTTGTGTTTGTGAAAATAGTATTCTTGGCTTCCTTTTTATGTTTTTCTCCTTTCTGTCCAATTTATTGTTGCATGGTGATGATTCTGTAAAAAATTAAAAAAATATGAGATGTGTACATTTAAAAAAATATGAAAAAAGAAATTATAAAGTTACAGTTTTTTTTGTAAAATATATTTCTTGTGTTATAACAAATTTTATACTTACTTAAAGGTTTCTTAGTCATTGCAGGAAATTTTTGTAAAGATTCTGAATACGGAGTGGGCTCTGGACCTAAGTGTTGGATAGTTTTTTCCATCGCTTTGACTCCTAACGGCGCTTGATGCATTACTTCATTGTTATTTTCTAGTTTTACTGTTAAATTCATATTATAGGGGGGCAAATCAGAATATTCATGGTTCTGTTGATATAAATTGTGATTATAGGTATTATAACCATAGTAATCTTCAATTTTGGCTTCGTGATACACATCTGTATTCCAATAAGGGTCATTGTGTACAGGAATGTTTGGGTACACTTGGCTGAAATATTCTGGGCAATATTGACTTTGATGGTATAGTGTTTCATACTCTGAGTTTCGTCTGTCGGTCGGCTTCCATACATCATTTCTTTCATAATAGGGCGCCTGATTTATATTCAATATATCCTTGACAGAGAACGGTGTGCTTAAATTAGCTTGGTTCACTTGTTCGTCCAGTTTCGATCGATAGTTCTTCTCATAGTATTCCTTTTCTAGTTTTTGTCGTACGTCGTATTCGTAAAAATCGTTTTTGCATTCATTAAAACTATGCTTTATATTGTTATTGTACGACGTGGAGACCTCGTTGTGCTGTTCGTAACTATCCATTTTCACGAAACCACTTTCATAACTCACTCTGACTAATTGTATGCTTAATTAAGCTGTGGCTCTAATGACTTGCAATGGAAGACTGATGGTGTCAGAGATTGGGCCCCGAAGCCAATCCACGATGCTCACAGTGTTTTGGGCGGAGCCATGGTGTTTATACCCATCCTTGTCCCACTTAAACTGAATTTATCTATCCGTCTCTGTCAAACGTTAGGGCTGTAGTGTAAATAGTTAAATACACGGATGATTTCATCCTGTCAGTTTGATCTCTTTATCGCTAATGAGTTTTGTATTGACGCAAATATATTTTTTTTCATGGCGCTAGGCGAAAGTTATTTAATTTCATATATGATATATAAATGTTTTTTATTGAAATTATAAGATTTATAGAATAATTTGCAGATTATTGGAATATTATATTCATAAAAAATATTATTAATTGTAAATAGACAAAATACAATTATAAAATTAGTAGGTTAATTTTTAAGTTATCATTGTGAACTTTTAGCTCTTAGGATCATTCCTAAAAGCTAAAAGAAAATAACCTTTCTATAAAAAATATATGTTGATATTCCATAGTATGAACCACTAAGAAATATCGACAATTTTTTTTTGTAAAATTGTGTTTTTAAGGATCAAAATTATAATTTTGATCCTTAAAAAGGTGCAGATTGTTATTTCTTTTATAAATTGTGCCAGCTTAATACACATATATAACAAAACACGTCTAAATTAAACTAAAAATAATATGTGACTATTACAAATTACGCATGTTAGTATATATTTTTTACTTAATTATTATTATTTAAGGTTCAAAAGCAAAAAAAAAGGAATAAAAACGGAGGAAAGAACTTCTTACTGGAACATTTTGTTATCGGTCTGTTGGAACTATTTGTTTCAAAGTCAACGCAATCAAAAGATACGAGCTTTTGTATGAGTATTTACCTCATGTTCAAAATCTATAGGGTACTTACTGCAGACCGGTAATCATGGCAGGAAATTCAAAAAATTCGAAAGTGGTAATTTGTAGGTATGTCATATAAAACAGTAATTTCTAACTTCTATTTGTATGTGATACGTACAAACTTTATCTTTCCTTCTACTACCATTAAAAATAAAATTAGGCATAGCTTTTTTTGAAAGTAAAAAATCTTTATATAGTTTTTAAAAGATTTAAAATATATTTTTTCAGTGAGATTTCAGCAGAAACCGATCTTGTCTGCGATTAATAGTGTAAAGCAGAGATATGATCCTTGTAACTAATATGTACGATGGATCAATAGATTCTTGCTGTACACTTAGGTAAATACCTAGCTTAGCCTATATAAAGTATACTCATTTTTTTATATATATATTTACTATCCTTCTGTGGCCATCGCTAGAGGCTTATTCTTATTACCTGTAAACTTAAAGTTGTAAATTCAGACAGTCTACTTGAGGGGGATTTGAATTATTTAATATTGTTTTGTCCTCGCTTTGGTAACATTTTAAAACGTGGCGTTCAGTGCCACCAACCAACATGCAATGTATCGAAAATAATAGGTTCCCACTGCCTTCCCTCCTAAGCGCGTTTTTAATAATAATAAAATATATCTAAATAATAATAAATTATATAAAAAATCCTTACTAAGTATAATAATCAGTAAAATTAATAAATAGCTGCCAGTCAATACGCAATGCTTCTAATTTAGCGGAGAGTAGGGAATGGAAGCATCGTAATGGAGACGGAGAGTCTTAACACTAGGTCCCTAAGTGTCCTCTGCCTATCCTGCCATGTGTATGTTTATGATACAGCGTGGATCTGTACTATACATTTTGTATATATAAATGTAATATATTTTCAAAACTCGGCTTCACGCTGTATCCCGCACATGGCAGGGTATGCAGAGGGCACCTGGGAACCTATTGTTATTAATACACTCCGTTCCACTTTCATTCCTCGCTTTCCGCCGAATTTGAGGCATTGTTGAGTGGCTGCACTCAACGCCGCGCTTTGCCTTGTTACCAGAGCGAAGTACTGAAAACATTAAATATTTTAATTTTGAATTTTTTTAATATTTCATTTTCTCGAATGAGGATCGAACCTACAACCTTGCGTTTACAGTCACACGCTTGTTCACAGCATCACGAATGTTCAAAATCGAAAAGCTGACAAAAATTGTGCAGTACAGTTTAATGGACAATAAAATTGCTATTTTACGGCAATGAGCTCACGTCATACGAGTGTTTTAACAGATCGTTAAAAGTTATTTACGACAACTGCCTAAGTGGTAATAATTAAGTAGAAGGATTTGAAAATTCTTTAAATATTTTGTGTAAAAAAATATTTAAGCAGTGGATTTTAGAACTGGTGATTTTTTAAATAGCGATATCTTAGAGTGACGCTTTTTAGTAGGGAACTTTGTGTTACGGTTAATGTACAATTTTCAAAATATGACGTCATACATGTTGATGGTTGTAACTCAATACTGGGCTTTGTCTACCAAAGCTCTACTTTTGTAAAGTAGAGCTTTGGTAGACAATGCCCTGCTAGAATAAATAAAATAATTATAACGAATCTCCCAAGAGGGGATCGAATTCATATCCATCATGACGCTCTCATTTATTTTACAGCTTCACGCTGAATCCCGCTAATGGCAGCGTAGGCAGAGGGAACTTGGGAACTTCGCGCTAAGCCATACCGTTCCGTTCTGTTCCCTTTCCGCCAAATTAACATGCGTGTGGAGTGGCGGCACTCAACGCGGTACTATTACTATAGCGAAGAGAAAAAATATTAACTTTTTAGTTTGTAAATATATTTATTTTTTTTCGAAAAAATGTTTTTGACATATTTTTTAGCTAATAAATAATTTCTGGTGAGCCATTTTGTGTAAAATTAACCATTTTTTGTCATAATTTTAAATTATGACATAAAATGTCATTATATAATGCGAGCTATATATACTATATCTATTCCAAGCATAAAGTCACATATTACTTTTACTATATTTTTTTATTTTTCGAAAAAATGCTTTCGACATATTTTTTTGCTAGTAAATAATTACTCGTGAGCCATTTTGTTTAAAATTAATAATTTTTTGTCATAATTTTAAATTATGACATAAAATGTCATTATATAATGCGAGCTATATATACTATATCAATTCCAAGCATAAAGTCACATATTACTTTTACTATATTTAATTTTTTTTTCGAAAAAATGCTTTCGACATGCAATCATGTCAATTTTAATAGATTAACACAAGCAGCCACTCAACGCGCTATGCCTCAAAATTCGGCGGAAAATGGGGAACGATAGTGGAACGAAGTGTCCTAACACTAGGTTCTTAAGTTCTCTCTGCCTACCCTGTCATGTGCGGGATACAGTGTAAATCTGAGTGAGTATTATAACAAAAATACACGTACGTATAAGCTTTTATAGTTTTGTTATTGTTTTTATTAAAAAAAATAATATTGTGAATTATATAAACATAAACATATATAAGTTTCTATATTCATATGCTTTGTTCTTTTTTATTATATTACCTATTATATATCTATACAAAAAATTAATAATAAATCTGTAACCGATTACTACACATGTACAAGTGTACAAGTGGAAGAAATGTTTAAAGAAAATCTCATAAGTAACATTTATAGATAGATAGATATATTATAGATAGATATGGATAGATATGGTATAGATTTCAAAAGTGTCATTTTATAATTTTTGTCTGTTAGTCTGTTCGTCTGTTTCTGTTGGTCAGTGCGCTTGTACGCGCTTATCTCAGAAACAGCTAACTAAGTAGGTTACTACTACTAGTTGTAAGTAATATTTTTTAAGCACTATAATTAATATATAATATTACTATAATTTGGATAAATACAGTGTAATCTCGTTATTTTTATAAAAATAAACTCACTATAAAGTAGAAGTGAGCACAACTTGGTTGGTTTACGTTTAAACCCACATATTGATTGTTCTCTCCGTGTAAGGATAACTTTCTATAAATACAAAAAAATGCTCAGAGTTTCGTTATAAAGAGTTTATACTGTATTTTGGCATAATTCCCTTAATATTTAATTTCTGATGCCTGTCGTGGCGCAGCGGCACAAGCGTGTGACTGTAACCGACAGCTTCTGGGTTCGATCCCCAGTCGAGGAATTAAAATATTGAATATTTTCAATTTAAATATTTAATGCTTCATTTCTTCGTACTGGTAATAAGGCAAAGCGCGGTGAGTTCCGCCACTCAACACGCAATGCCTCAAAGTCAGCGGAAAGTGGGGAACGGAAGTAGAACGGAGTGTCTTAACACTAGGTTCCCGGGTTCCCTCTGCCTACTCTGCCTTGTGTAAAAGAACAAAATAGTTTTTGTTTTATTTAAATCGGCTACTAAATAAAAATTACGTAATTTTAAAATATTCAATTCCATAAAATTGCTACAAAATGTTAATTCATTTAATTGAGCTTAGTAAATAAAATAGTGTTATTCAATCAGGCGAAACCGCGGGCGTGTCGCTTGTACTTAAATATAACAGATAAAGATAGAGATAAATATAAACTTAGTTATACTTATAAGTAACAAAGACATCTTTGTTCTGATTTTTTTTACTTCATAGGATATGTGGATAGATCGCTGCAGTTCCGTGTTCGTAACCCATCTCCGGTTACGGAAACATGAAAAAATTAACAGATCGTAAAATTAACGTAGACCGACTGTACCGTCTGTTTTATTACTCTTTAAATGATTTTAGGAAAAAAATAATTGACATTTCATAATTATTTTTTATTTGAAATATATTATTAATTAGGTTTGATTCAATGCATTTACAGTCGTACATTTTGTTTAGAAATACAACAGTAAATATATTTTAAGAAAATATTTATAAACGAAATTGTTTAAAAATAAAAAACAATGGTACATTTAATATACAAACACTAGAAATACTTAATGTTATAACTGTCAATAGTTACAAATAGTTGTTTCTTTATCTCTTTATGCTGCAATTGTTTTCGCCTCATACATTTTTATCAGATTTTTATCATATTAAAAAATGTTATAACTAAAATTTGCAATTTATTATTTGTTTACAATTGATTTACAGCTAGCTTCAGTAAAATAAAATAATTAGAAATGATCACATTTAACTTTGTAGACTATCTTGTGTTGAGTAGCTGAACTAATATGTCTAGGCATCGCTTACCGTCATAGTTTAATGTACTTCCAGCAGATGGCAGTACCAGCAAAGTTTATATTAAATATTATAGATGGCAGCTCCTATGCCTATTTATAATTCTTTTTTATCACCATAGATGTCGCTACAAGATAATTGAGGTGTACTGCGAATAAAAAATATATTATTATTATTATTATATTAGTGTGTATTATATAAAAATATATTACATTAAATATAAAAGAAAATTAATAAATATTTCTCTCTCTCTCTCTCAGCTTAACGCTGTATCCCGCACGAGGCAGGGTAGGCAGAGGGAACCCGGGAACCTAGTATTAAGACACTCCGCTTTACTTTCGTTCCCCACTTTCCGCCGAATTTGAGGCATTGCGTGTTGAGTGGCGAAACTCAACGCCGCGCTTTGCCTTATTACCAGAGCGAAGTAATGAAACATTAAATATTTAAATTGAAATATTAAATATTTCATTTCCTCGACTGGGGATCGAACCCAGAACCTGTCGGTTAAAAAAATATATTTTACAGTTTTTTTTTATCTATAGTGATCTAATTCCGAAATTGAACACTAGAGGGCGTAAAAAGTATTAAATAAAAGTGTCTGAAAATATGTAACAAAACATATACTTGTTATAAATATTTTTTTTTAGATAAAATATATTTAATTTCCTACTGTTTTGCATGCATAATTATTGATATATATATGTATACAGTATAACACGTACAAGTGTATAAACATTAAACATTCCCTAGTTTTCTATTTAATGTAATAAAATAGATTAAAAGTGATTATATTATTCTGAATGATTGTAAGCATGTTTGTACATATATTGAAGCCTGAAACGTGGAGCAAAGGCACAAGCGTGTTGTGGGTTAAAACCACTCTAGGAAATTATAAATTTACTATTTTTTACATTTTCTTTTGGTAACGAATTAAAGACATACAGTGTCTCCAGAATTCGGCGGAAATTGGAGAACGGAAGTGTCTCAATGGGAACAGAGTATTAATACCACTAGGTTCCCATGTTACCCTTGTAATTAACCTTTCAATGTTTGTAATATAGCCTGAAGCTAAAAAATATACTATATTGAGACTCATGCCCAGTGACACATCTGATCGTAAAAGAGATTTTTGAGTGTTCGATTTCCACTCCCAACATCTCGCTCTGGTAACAATACAAAGCGCTGCGTTGATTTCTGCCACTGTATATACAAAACAACCTGTCAATTGTGGAAAGAAAGTGGAGAGCGTAGTGTTTTAACACTAGATTCCATTTACCTATCGTCAAGTTAATAAGTGTATATGCCTTAAACAAATAATTGATAGTATTATCTAAACGAGGAAATACCGTGAACGACGAAAGAGCTTCCCTTCGCCTGCCTCGTAAAGAGCGTACGATATAGATGACAAAAAAAGCATACATCTTTGTAAAGAACGATTAAATTATATATTTCAATTATATATTCATTGCGCGTGTTAATGATATCGATATCTCGTCTTGATTACTGAGATACATTAAGATCTATTAAGAGAAATATTTTGTCTCCGCTTCTATCAAAAATAAATCGGCTACAAATTGCTATCTGATTAATTGTACGATAGTTGACTAATCATGCCCGCGGGCGTTTTTATTTCTAATGAAAGTACCTATGCGTGTAAAAAAAAAGAAAAAAGCTCTCAAGTAAGGAAATTATCAATTTGATCTTTTATGTTATTTAATATTTTACAAGTCTACATAATCATATATATATAATAATCTAATAAATTTTTATCGTTCGCCGCTAACAAATTATTCAACATTTCTGTAATTGAAAATTTTATTACGATCGAGGTTGAATTATTGAAAATGGTTATATAATTATTATTCTAAATGATTACAGACAATTCCATATACTTTAAAGTCTGTCGTGGCGCAAGTGCGACAGTACACGGCATAGGTAGTGAGTTCGGTCTTTACTCTAGGCAACACTTTTTTTTTACACGATATTATATAATGGTCCTTAATCGTGAATGTTGATTTTACTTTACATCACGTGAAAATACTGATTCCTCACGAAACTATAATTCGAATAAAATTGTTTATCATAATATACTTAAGTCACGTTCAATATTTTAAATTAAATAAAAAAAAAATAGATTTTGATTCTAGCAATTGCTGAGACCTTATAAAGACTTACCATTAATAGCAAATAATATAACTTTTTCATTAGATATTATTTAAAAACCATTTTGATTAACAGTATATTTATTATAATTTATTAATGTCGAGTTAATTAATTTTATACACAAGAGTGTTCTATCACTCAGTATGCCTGGAAGATGGGAAACTCGCTTGAGTTAATATAGTCGAGTATTTAATTTCATTTGTTTCACCCTCTATCCTGAATATTGCAGAGACGGCAAAGTGAGTAGTATATGTTGTAGTATTAAATCACTCGACCAAATTTATAGACATTGCGCGTTGATTCGTATCATAGAAGTAAGGAAGAATCTACTGTCAAGTCACTGCGTTCAACATAATATTTTTCAAAAATATTTGTGTAGTATAAAATAACAGTTAGGTATAGAACAGTAATCAGTCATATTATATTATATTTGAAGGCAAAATGAGCAAAGTCGCTGCATTAAACTATTAGAGAACAAGTGCTTTGTCATCACTTCGTATCGCAAAGGCGGATCAAAATCCCAATAAGATAAGCAAATAAATCGATTGTTCTAAGTGACCGTCTCTCTGTGTGGCCTCCACGATGATTACTTCAAGATAATTACGTGTCACGTTTAACTCATAATTGTAGATAACACGCTCTAAAACATATATTTTTTTACTACTTAATATTTTCGGTCGGCATTTTAACAATAGAAAGAGTACTAAATCAATTGATGAATAATATTAAATAGCGAACTAAGAATATTGAGGCCTGTCGTAGCGCAGCGGCACAAGCGTGTGACTGTAACCGACGGGTTGTGGGTTCGATCCCCACTCGAGGAAATGAAATATTTAATATTTAAAATTAAAATATTTAATGTTCCCATTTCTACGCTCTGGCACAAGGCAAAGCGCGGCGTTGAATTCCTCCACTCAACACGCTATCCGTCAAATTCGGCGGAAAGTGGGGAACGAAAGTGGAACGGAGTGTCTTAACACTAGGTTCCCAAGTTCCCTCTGCCTACCCTGTCAAGTGCGGGATACAGCGTGAAGCTGAGAGAGTGAGAAAGAATATGTCCACAGACCTTCGAAGTGTCCCCGTGTGAATGACACGTTCCAAATTCCTTTTGACTTATCCGCTTTATGCAGAAGCAGATTATAGCGTGAAGCTAAAAAACTCAAAAACAAATATGTCAAAAATGTTAAAAAAGCAATGACTGCCATTCATTCATTCTTTAATTCTTATATAATCTATCAAATAATCTCTTAGTATAAATGTATCCACCTAAAACGTCCATAAAATGTCTATCTGTCAAAAATTTTAAGATGACAATTTTAACTAAAGTTCTTGATCTAAAAACTCATTTTCCTCTCATTCGTGGCATGATATCGTATGCCATTATTTGGCCAACATGTAGTATAGTTCAAGAATACATGGAGTACGGTAATGTTGAAACTGTTAACTGGCCTAGGGCTGCTCGTTTCGGCATTTTCGGCACATTTTTCATGGCCCCTGTATTTTACGGCTGGATGAAATATACGAGCAGATTTTTTAAGAGAAAAGATTTGAAAAATGCAGTAACTAGAGCTTTATTAGAGCAAGTATCTTATTCACCGGCAGCGATGGCGTATTTTTTCTTTGGCATGAGTGTTCTTGAAATGAAACCGTTGAAGTCATGTGTAAACGAAGTAAAGGAGAAGTTTTGGCCGACGTACAAAGTGGGCGTGGTCTTCTGGCCGACAGCTCAGACAGTGAACTTTTATTTTGTATCTGAAAAGAATAGAATAGTATTTGTCAGTCTTGCAAGTTTCGTGTGGACGATATTCATGGCGCATATGAAAGCTAAGAAGAATAAGTTAAATGAAAAAATTAAACATGATTAACTCAATAACTTATTTAAACTCCCAAGAATAATCATACTTCTAAACGTGTTTTGCTCATATATTTATAACCTCAGTCAGTTTAATTTTATTCTGTCGCTTCTAAGGGCGTTTTGGGCGTACTTGAAGTCTATACATTTTTTTATTTATTGAACATACATATGAAGTTTGCAACTAAACGTATAATTAGATTATTTAAAAAGAAATAATATCTAATACAAACTGTTTAATAAATGCTGCTACATAAAGCCTTTGTCTTATATATCATTCTATTACAATAATGCCGCCACATGCAATGCCTCAAATTCGGCGGAAAGTGGGGAACGGACACTTCCGTTCATTTTCGTTCCACTGAACGGAGTGTCTTAGCACTAGGTTCCCGGGTTCCCTCTGCCTACCCCGCCTCGTATAGGATACAGCGTGAAGTTAAAAAAAATACAATAATGAAAAATAGATAGCTTCACGCTATCATTTCGATTTTTTGATCGAGTTGGGTTTCAAATTCTTCTTGGATAAATCTTAAATGATTATTATCCTTTAGATATTTCCCCTTTTTGAAAAATTAAACGTAGCGATAGTGATAGTAATGTAGTAGAAAAAATATCTAATTACATAAATAGTGTCATGAGAAAGTGTGTATACCTAGTGTGTATACTCTCCGTTTCTATGTTGCAGCCGATTTTTAAGGCATTGCATGTTCAGTAACTTTGTCTAGTTGAGGAAAAGAAATGATTCATTCCCTCAAATTGAGCCTTGTCGAAACAAGTAGTGAAAAATAAGAATCACATGGAAAATAAAAATAAATCACAAGGTTTCCGGTTCACGGCTAAAATAGTGTCTACTTCAACTACACATACATACATACACACAACTACATATATACACATTGCGTACATAGCTACCATTTCTATAAAGCTGTGGCTAACGATTTTATTTAAAGGCATCTGATATTAGAAAAAAGTCAAACATTCCTCATTTTTTTACATACAAGAATTAATAATGGGAATGAATTTTTATGAAGTATATTTTTATTTGGTCATTTATCATGTTTTGTCAACGCGTCTCTAATGTGTTTCGGTTCAATTTCAATTCGACTCGATATTTTTTATGGGCATTAAATCGATTCGTGTTTTGTTATTGATGTACCTATTTGATGTTTTTTTTTTCCTTTTATAGCGATCTTGTGAATTTATAAAGGATTTTTATTATCTTTTTTAAAGTGTTATACCACACTTAGGATAAAAAATACTATTTTTTTCATTTTGAATTTTTAAATGATTTTCGTTGTTAATTTACAGGTACGTTATGCTGTATAAAGTACTAACTAGTTCTGTGGAAAATCTTAGTAATAGCGCTTGAAAATCTTTTTCGTCTTTTAATTCCCTTTCTGGCATTCACCATGTTGGACCTTGAGTAAGATGGTTAAAATCATTCTAACATTGAAATTTATGACATTGCCAAAAGAGCATACCTAATATAATAAATGACTTGGAAGAATAATAAGAAATTAATTGTATTGTATTGGCCTATCGTGGCGCAGCGGCACCAACGTGTGACTGTAAACTACAGGTACGAGGAAATGAAATATTTAATATTTTAAAATTGAATATTTAATGTTTTCATTTATTCGCTCTGGTTACACGGCAAAACGCAACGTTGAGTTCCGCTACTCACAACTCACAATGCCTTAAATTGAGCGGAAAATCGGGAACGAAGTGTCTCAACACTAGGTTCCCACTAGGTTCCCTCTGATTACCCTGCTAAGTACCCTGATACAGCGTGAAACTAAAAAAAAATGTAATATGTAATATTTATTTTCGTACAATTTTTGAGACGTTTAATTTGTTTCTTCGATTACTGGAAGGATCGTTTTCTTAAAAAAATGACATTGTTCGCTTTCTTCTCTATGCTTAATAGACATTTTGCTAGACCAAGTACAATATATATATATATATATATATATATATATATATATATATATATATATATATATATATATATATATATATATATATATATATATATATATATATATATATATATATATATATATATATATATATATATATATATATTTATATATATATATATGTATATATATATATATATATATATATATATATATATATATATATATATATATATATATATATATATATATATATATATATATATAAATATATATATATATATATATATATAGTCAAAAAAAACTATTAAACAGAGAAGTAAAATCACAGGCTAACAAAGGTTTTACAAATATACAAAATAGTGGACTTGAAAATGTTTACTTATATCTCTATAAATTACGCAACTCTGCATAATGCCGTAAAAAGAATAGACGATGAAGAAGTTCCAAAATCTGCTTGTGAAAACACATCGATTAATTAGCTCGATAATATGTAGTTGCCGCTACCGTCCGTCCGGATTTAAACATTTGCCCCACAAAAGGACCGAAACTGGTCCTTTTTCACTTAACGATCTCCACTCGTCGCTACCAAAAAAATCGGTAAAAATCCTCCTTTACCTGACCCCTGGCTGTATAAATTGCGAGAGGTTATTACCAAATTTTTATTTTAGACTGCTTTGTATCATTTCTTTAAGATTTGCTTTAATTATTTCGTGTTTATGTTTCAATGACTGAAGTAGAATGAAGAAATAGACTTTTTTTAGTACTCTTTTGTCACTTACTACTTTTTGGAGAATGGGAAAAATGTAATGTAATATCGGAAAACTAAAATGTGCCACTTTCCTTCACTTTCTTATTATTTAGATATCGTTGCTCATTGAAAAAGATGATCTTGTAACAACTATTGTCGTCTACCCAATATAAGCATTTTAAAACATACTTATCCGCGCTAGTAATTCAATAAGTATGTAATATCATCTCCAGTTTTTACCCCAATGAACTATTTCACGCTGCTCCATAGAGTATATTTTGTTCAAAGATAACACTGACCAAATCACAAGACATAAAGACGTTTTTTGTAAACTTAGGTACAAACGTACAAAAGGCCCAATCCTCACCTGCTGTGCAACATTATTTATGATTATTTGATAACAAAAAGGTAAAAACGCCGATCCCGTCGAAAAGTAATTGATTTAATTTCTGACATTTTATAATTAGTGTAAAATATAGTATGGTGGCAACCTTTTTTCGTATTTATTTCGGAGAATTATATTTGGAATCCGTTGTGATTGACCTTTTTTACGTTTTAGAGCTAACATGGTTTTTAGGTACAAGTTTGTAAAAAACACAGTGTCGTCTATTTATTATAATTACTTAATTATTCGCATTATTTACTACTGTCATCAGTTTGGGTTTTTTGGCAGCGTCTGAATGACGGTTGTTGGTTCGATTCTTGCCCAAACAGAATAAAACAAAAATATTCTAATTGTTCTTTATTTCATGCTCTGGTAGACAAAGCGCGGCGTTGAGTTCCAATACTGCAACAGGATGGAATGTTTAAAAAAAGTAAACAGAATGTCATAACACTAGGTTCCCTTACATACCATAGACAGTGTGTCTGTGGTTTGTAGGGGAAAAGCTAAAAAATAAATATCCTTTAAATTTATTTTCCCTTATCATAAGACCTTTAAGGCGCTAAGTAAACATGAACAATTGTCAATGTCAACAGGTTACTTTTTAAAATACCAAATTAATTCTTAATTAAACCTTAAATTCTTTGTTAATCTGTTATCTTTAGATGATCGTGATTTAGATATCTTATACTCTTGATAATAAGCATAAAAATTTGTATTTTTATATTTTTATTCATATACATGATGTTTGATTACATTCGGTTTGATACTATTATGTTTATAAAATTACTACGTGGGTTTCTTTCTCAACAACATGTATCTTTTTCTTTTTTTTTCTTTTTCTTTTTTCTTCCGCACGTAGCAGGGTAGGCAGAGTAAACTTGGTATACACTCTATTTGGACGGACGGACTTCTGTAAAGTGTTCGAAACGTCAAGTTTTCCAAAAATGTTTACCATTCAATATTCGCGATTAATCCGGTTAAAGTGTTTCATTTAAAATGTGTAACAATCGCGAAAATCAAAGAGTCATTATTACACTCTATTTTGTCCCTCATTTTTCGCCGAACTTACGGCATTGTGTATAGAGTGGCGAAACTGATCGCCGCGCTTTGCCTAGTTATCAGAGCTGAGAACTGAAAATATTCAAAATTTAATTTAAAAATATCTAATGTTTCATTAGAAAATATTAAATATGCCATTTCTTTGAGTGGAAACTAAACCACAACCTGTTGCTTTTCTTTGTCAGTCACACGCATTTGCCTCTGCGCCTATATAACGCACATACCTATTAAAAGTATCTAAATATTTTTACGACACTCCTGAAGTAGAATTTTTGAAAACCTTTTATTAAGGAACTCCTTATATAGTTTGCCTGAGAAAAAATATTTTCTTACTATCTAACACAAAATATCTTAGTGACCAGACACTACGTTTACTGCACATAGACGGACAGTGAAAAGTTAATAAAATCAAATACGTTTTAAAAAAAGATCAAAAAAGATTTTTTTATTCAGTCAGATTGATTGCAATACATTCTTTATGGTTAATTTTATAATAAACTTTTTTTAAAGCTTTATCTTTGCGAACAAACAATTATAATTTAACGACCTTAAGGCAATGACTGTGTATCTTTTATATTGAACTAGCGACCCGCCCGCGGCCACACCAGCTTGTATTACACTATTTTATTTACTCTATCTTTATTATTTTTTAATAAAATAATCAATTTTAAGGTAATATTACATTGAAATCTGAAATTTCAACTAAAATAATAAAAATTATAGTAATATAAACGTAACTTTTTCATTCAAGCATTAAATGTTGAAGAGAAGCAGCCAAGGTGTAATAGTCAAAACTGTATTTAAATCTGGTTAACCGGTTCACCGTTTCTGAGATTAGACTTGAAATAAGATCAGACAAACAGATAAAAAAAATATATTTTACACCCTACTACCTACAATATAAGAAGTTTTTTTTAATATATTTTTCATATACAGACAGTGATCGGTTACAGATTTATTGTAAGTATTAAGTAACATTTACATAGTTATTCTAAAGTTAAAATCACCATGGCATGGAACGGCATCTGATTGTGAACCTGTGGGTTTGGCTTGGAAGATGAATTATTTTAATTTTATCAATTTAGCCGAATAAATAGAGACGTTTTGCTGCAAGCATTATTTCATTTGAGCGGGAAGCTTATTTGCTTTGAAATAATCTTAATACTTCCTTCAGCCTTCTTACGAGTACTAAATGTAAGTCAACGGGAAGTACGATTTATAAAAGTTGACAAGTATTTTTTGACGTTCTATAACTTAAGTAAGTTTTATTTGAGACGTGTGACGTATCCATATGTACGAAATGAATTGCAAATATAAATTTGTATTATTTTTAATATTACTGACGGCAAACGAGCGTACGGGTCACCTGATGGTAAGTGATCACCGTCGCCCACGGGCCCGTGTAGCACCAGAGGAGCCACAGAGGTGTTGCCGGTCCTTAAGATGTATGGGCACCGGGGCCCGGCATTACCCAATGCAAAACGCAGTGGCCGAAGCCACTACTTAACGCCGGCCTTAAATGCCGGGGGTGGTAACAATCCGGTCGAGTCTGCCCATGCGTGTTGCCATTACTGGCAAC
The DNA here is from genome assembly GCA_019049475.1 of Eueides isabella. NCBI lineage: Eukaryota > Metazoa > Arthropoda > Insecta > Lepidoptera > Nymphalidae > Eueides > Eueides isabella. Next base: position 6,603,811 of record CM032405.1, read on the forward strand.
GTGACTCTACCACACGCACTTTAGTCGCCTCTTACGACACCATCAGTACCAGGGTGATCCTATTTTAAGCCAGAATCACACGGCATAAAAGTACTCTTAGTTTTTGATTACGTTAACTTAGAACATTATTTTTTTAATATGAAAAGGAATGAGGATTGAAATATTTAAATTTAATTTCAGCTTGACGATATACACGTGGGCTTTCGAAAATATTTTAATTTATTTATATTCATTTTAATTTTTCCATCTAGATCGAATTCGAAACATGATATTTATAAAACTGTTTCATAATTGCTAATTAAACGACATATCACTTTATTTTTATTTATAATTTTATTTCATACTTTTTCTATATTTTAACAAACTAAAAATTATCTTAAAAACGAAGGACATTGATTTAACCTACAAATAGTGATTACTTTTAAGAAATCAGTCAACAATCATCGAAGTCATACAAATATATATATTTGTAACCTATAAAAACTTGGAAGTTTTATCGACTTTAAAGTCCAATTTAAATTGAGCAAAAATGTTCTCGATATAAAATCGATAAAAACTCGAATGGTAAATTACTAAATTAAAATAGGCTACATGTAACGTAGGTATTTCTCCTTAAGCATTCTACCTTAGTCTGCTTTCCGTTCAAACCAGAATAAAGTCATACATTTTTCAAGATAAAACATAAATATCACAATTAACCTAATTGATATCTCAATCACAGATAGTAGCCGTGTACAATTACGTTTATGTTCCTTTTTTAATTGCTTTTATAATATTATATGTCGAGCCAAAGTCACTTAAATAAATGTGCAGCATTGTGGTACTCCGGCTTCAAACACGACGTTAGTGGATTCGATTTTCACTCGGTGCATTAAATTATTTTCATTTCCATTTCCATTTGCAATTTAATTTTTCTATTTCCATTTGCAGTTGAATTTTGCAAATTCTTGAATTCAATAGGAAAGTAGAGCTTGGAGAAACTTGACTGCAGGTACTCTCTGCCCGTTGAAACAATTATGGCGCGTTTGACTTGGCTATGTAATAATCCTTAACACTTTAGTAGTGATTTCTAATCTATTCAGCTTCACGCTGTATCTCGCACATGGCAGGGTAGACAGAGGGAACTTGAGAACCTGGTGTTAACACTCCATTCCACTTCCGTTCTCCACTTTCCGCCGAATTTGAGGCATTGCGTGTTGAGTAAAGTGATTTCTAATCTTTAGCCGAAAAATGGTTACATTGAAATTTAATCAACAATTTCGAATAAACTAAAATCAAATCAATCAAATTTTCTGCTCGTAATTTGTTTAAGAATTCCAAAAAAACTATCCAATATAATCATAAAAAGACGAAGCATAAATTATGAGTTTAATATAGATAGACTTGTATATTATATTTGTATATATGTACATACATATATGTATGTATGTCTATATAACAATAAATTAACCATAAAGCTAAAAGGCAAGCATGCATTTAAATTTTATTTAATATCTCAATAATCAACCGCGGGATCAGGTAATAAAATGAAATGTCTCAATTAAGTTTTTAATGTCAGTTGCGAATAATTGAACTTTGATTGTTTTAAGATTTAAATCATAATTTAATGATCAGTTTTTCTTTTTATGAAACACATAGCCTATATTTAAAAGATTTTTTGCAAGAGTTTAATACGTTGATGCTCAATTTATTTATAATAACTTTTATACGTTTTTTCTTTCGCATATAAAATGTTACAGAGAAAGAGCAATAGGATATATAGAGATACTTCGTTTTCCGTATGTCGCTTAAATTTGGGGCATTGTGCGTTGTGGTTGTGGAACTTAACGCCGTGTCTTATCATGCCAAAGCCCTGTCAAATTAATTTAATTAATTTCCATGACTGGAGATTCCACTCAACACTGGTCATTCGACGTTATGCTTTCTTTTTACTATTTGCTACAGTACTGTCGTTAACAATGTCATAATTAAGTATACAAGTAGGTATGTATGTAGTTAAAAAGGTAATTTTACTTATATATATACTTATGTATTTTATATATATACTTATATATTATATACTTATGTATTTTTTTGTTATTAGAAAAAGCTACGAATGCTGATATATTTTTTTAATATTGTATAAAATATTTACATCTATGTATATACTGCTATTTTTTAAGTATATACTTATAAATGTGACCCGTTTACATTCATATTTAGAATATTCTCTTTTAATTTTTAATTATTTTGTACTTGTTAATTATTTATAGAGAAAATATCGATCAAAAATATTTTATTATTTAAGCGAAATATATATATATAAAAATATATTGCTAAATAAAATTAAACAAAATCGTCAACATTTGATATTTTCCTTTTACAATATAAAAATATAGATAACCATAAAAATCTTTCATTTCATTATAAAAACGTTAATATTAACTTGTTTCGTGTGGGTGGGTCTAACCATTATTACCTGACAAATAACCTGATTGTCTTAGACAACGATAAATATTACGATAGAAATTCTAATGGCAGATGATTTTAGACATTATTTCATATAGTATAAGAGCTATTAAATATTAATTTGACAGCATTTATAATTTGCAGCTACCAAATGGCATTGTTATAAGTTATTTTTTTAATCAGAAAACTTAGAATTGACGTAAGCCTTAATTAAAAATAAAATTATTGTGATTGGTTTTAGCAAATTGGAAATTGGATTTAAAAAAAAAAAACAGGATACGCTATTTATGAATGTATATTAAATTTTATTATGGCGATTGTGTTTTTGTTGAGCATGAGGTGAAATACGGCCGTGCTCCTTGATGGAATACTTTTGTTTTTAATAATAAATAAATATGATATATTTTTTAAGTTTCACGATTATCCCATATTTAACAGACGGAAGTCTTGTGTTAAGTCTTAGAATCAGGTGGAAAATGAATTTGAAATTGTAGGTTCGACAAAAATGCAAAAATTTTTTTATTCATTTAGTTAAAATATAAGATTTCAATGTAATAATATTAATAAAACAAGTAATGGACTTTAGTAAATAAAAAGTGTAATTTAAGCGGGCGAAGCCATGGACGGTTCGCTAGTATAAAATTAAATTAAAGCTGATAATTATAGAAATGTTGTGTCAAACAAAATGTAAATTATCTTTTACCATATGCAACAAAACATAATGACTTTCAAGTTAATTACCAAAAATATAAAAAACATTAATCATTAATATAACAATATTAGATCAGTCATCGACATATCTTAACAAGTCGTTAAGAAAAGGCGCCGGATAAAACAAGGCAAGTGTTTGTGTGATATGAACTATGGACGTGACAGCGTGACGACGTACACAAGTTTACGAGCAACGGCGTCGAAGCGATAAAGTGACATTTATGGCGAAAATTATGTCTAAATCATGGAAACTGAAGGGTCAATATATTTTAAGGAAGCTACCTACAGACTGTTTCGACTGTTTCAATTTTATTATTGTAAACAAATTATATAAAATATCTATATATATAGATAAGCTATATATAATAATAAATATATAATAAATTATATATCATTTAGTACTTAACATATATCTTGTTATAGATTTCTTAATTGAAAATTAATAACACTATTTTTATCTAATATTTGTTTTCGAACTTGAGGTTGTTGCTGTTAGACCTAGGCTTTTTCGGTTACATCGGTTGGTTAGGTTGGTAAATTGCAAGCACTACGCGGCTACTGGAGAGGATAACGTCGGCGCCAGCCCGTGAAACTAATCTTGTGGCCCTCGATCAAGCAAATAATAATTAATATATAAATCTAGATATTATAAATATAATCTGATTTAAGATTGTTAACCTTTAAGTAGCATTAAAAACAGAATTAAGAAAAATCTAGGCTTTTCGTGGTGAAGGCTCGCCACAAATGCGTAACTGTTAACGCGACAAAACGCGACATATTATCAGTTTTATCTCCAATTAAAGAAATGGGATATTTTATTTTTCAATCTGTCAAAAAGGCATAGCGCGGCGTTGAGTTCTGTCACTCAACTCAATGCTCAAATTTCGATGAGAAGTGGGAAATTGAAAGGGAATGTCCCTGCACTAGGTTCCCCTGCACTAGATTCACTTCTGCCTACACTACCAAAGCTGCAAAAAAAAGCTTAAATTCACATTAGTTAGATCTCTAAAATATTTATATTAAATATTTTCAATGAGATACGATTGCAATTATAAAACGAAATATAAGATTTAAAAAGCAATTAAAACTGCAGAACACATACAAAGTTTCTGAATAAAGCTCACACAATCATTGCGGGAAACCAAAAAGTATCTACAATAAGTCGTTTAAACGATCATTAAAGAGGTTTTAAAGTGTTAAACATATAAAATACGTACAAAGTAGTATTAATCGTTAAGAGGATTATAAATATAACACTGGTTAGAGTCGTCTCTCACCAAAGCTATAAAAAAGGGTGCATTTATATTTTGAGATGTTAAGGTATGAATGAACTAAAATATTAAACATTTAATCAAAAGTAACAACTATAATATTAGATTAAAATTAATTCCTAGATATGATTTTATCTCGGGTAAATCAAAAAAATCAGTACCTCGCGCCGGAAGACCATACACAGCGTTAAATTTCGCCACTCAGCACGCTATGACTTAAGGCAGGAAGTGGTTTCAGATTTGGTTCCCTCTGCCGTTGGAATCTGACTACAAAATTGTTTGAAACATTTAACACAGACTTTGCTTTATTTCTCACTATATTTTTTTGAGATAAACCAATAACATTTTTTAGGATTAAATTCTAAGTTTCTAAATTTCAATGCCTCGCATCGCTTGCAGTGCGCGTTTGCCGTACAACACCTAATATAGGCGTTAAAGATCAGGCGCCACTTCGCTTTTTGTCACAGCGGAAGACTATTTTGAGATGTTTCACTAATGCTTTCAACGCTTCTTAATAGATGCAAGAGATACATTATACCGAGATCATACACTTAGAAGATCCAACCAAAATAAACATAGTACGTATTGATTTATAAATTTAATTTATAATAAAAAATATATCTTTATAACTTTAAAGTGAAGAAAGTAAGGAAAATATAAAATATTTATGTATCTATAAGCATGGAGTGACCTTTTCTAAGTATTTTTTTTTTAATTTATCGTGATATCGGTATTTTTAGGCCTGTCGTGGCTCACAAGCATGTGACTGTAACCGACAGGTTATGGGTTCGATCCCCACTCGAGGAATGAAATATTTAATATTTTCAATTTAAATAATTAATGTTTTCTTTTCTTCGCTATGATACAAGGCAAAACGCGACGTTGAGTTCCGCCACTCAACACGCAATGCCTCAAATTCGGCGGAAAGTGGGGACCGGAAGTGGAAGGAGTGTCTTAACACTAGGTTCCCAAGTTCCCTCTGCCTACCCTGCCATGTGCGGGATACAGCGTGAAGCTGAGCTGAGTATATCGATATTTTTTTTTTCTTTTTTTTTTCAGCTTCACGCTGTATCCCGCACTAGGCAGGGTAGGCAGAGGGAACGGAAGTGGAACCTAGTGTTATGACACTCCGTTCCACTTCCTTTCCCCGATATTTTTTATATATAATATTTCTACTTTTACTATAACATTTTCAAATTTCTTAATATTCAATATGAGACTCGTTATAAATAAATGTTTACGTAAAAAATTATAATAAACCAAAAATATCTCAATCATATTAAACTTATCGAAAACAAGCAAAGACACTACATACAATCTTAATTATAATTTTAAGTTTTTAATTGGATCTGACCATATAATACAAAAAGAGGAATACAAAATTAAATAAAATAAAAAAAGACGTTCAAAAAACGCGGCGTGTTTAAAGCGTTAATTACCCGGTGGCGGAAACAGGGCGATTAGTGGCTTTTAGCTTCATTAATGGATTTCGAGCTTAAGTAAAGATAAATGAAAATGGCATCAAGTATTAAGTTATCAAAATGTTTTATTAAGTCTTTTGTATTTCTAAATGAATTATCATTTAAGACTGGTTTATAAAAAACTCTTAATCTGGACTGGTTTTAGTTATTATTATTTTTTGATTTCTCACATACTTTAATTATTTATCGTTAATTAACCTACGAATAGTCCACTAAATTGAAGCACAAATAATTATTCTAATAAAAAGAAGTAGTAGAAAAAGTAGAAACGTAATAATTACCCATTTTTACTCACATTTTTGTTCTAAGGAACGAAATAACTTAAGATGTTTTAAGCTAAGAGACGGTGCCATATTTAGAGTGTATCGTTTGATTATATATCGATTATAGCTTCTATGTTTAAAAGCTACCGGAATCGTGGATTAAATATAGAAAAAGCGTTTCAATGTACATCACTATGAAGTAAATTAAAAGTAACTTGTATGCTAACAAGTTTAGTAAATGTGTTTGTTAAACTTTTCTATCAACTTAAGATATATATCTTAACTGTTGTTTGAATTAATTTGAATATTTTAATTATTTATCTGATTTTCAATTAAAAATCGTGTTATATGAACAGCTTGCATATGATAAGGTCTAATACTAGTAAATGAAAATTTTGACTGACGTGTCAGATTAGACACCGTATGCTGTGGAGCGGTGCGGTGGTCGTAGCCGTACAAGTTTTTAAAATAAGAAAATTAATTAACATAAAATATTTAGTATCAATAAGAAAGGAGTAAGTATAAAAGAAGTTACATGTGATCCTGTTACTTACCATACTGACAACCATATGTACAAAAAATATAGGTAATTATTGAAGCTAAAAATTAATAAATAATTAAAGCTGAAAATTAATAAATAATTAATCAAGCTAATTATTTATTAATTTTCACATACTCTTTAACATAAAATGATAGGTACTTGAATATTCTAATGTTAAAATTATATGTCTAATAATAAGATAATAATTATGAATTAGAATGATTAAAGAATATGTTAAAAAATATTTATTTAATTATATTTTTATATTTTAATTCTGGCAACCAATTATATTGATTTTGAAATTTGAATGTGTTTGCAGTGTTGCAAACACATTCAAATTTCAAAATCAATTTCCGAATTCAAATCGCATTCAATCAACTGACATTCGTTCTTTTCGATTTTTCAATTCGAAAATTTGAAAATAGAAACGTGAATGCCAACCTTTATGGCACTTTTCTAACGTGGGAAGTGGGAAGTGGGAGGGTGGAAATGGGAGGGGAGGGGAATGGAATCACGAAGCAGTTAATACCGGCTGATGTCTCAATACCTCCCAGTGCGAGCCTATTATTTCAGCCCACACGACGCGGATTGCAGGAATGTGTGGAAGTAGACTTTTTATTGTTTAACATTTCCCTTTATTTTAGTTTTTTTGTTATCGGTATAATTAGGTATGTGGTAGAATTTAATCAAATTTTCTTATAATTTCAAAATCAGTGTCAACTGTAAAACTAAAATTGAAGTGCTTTGTTATGTCGAATATTTGTTTTAATATTATCTATCGTTTAATCCACCTCAGAAGGAAACCTTAAGATCAAATGTAGATATATATATATATATATATATATATATATATATATATATATATATATATATATATATATATATATATATATATATATATATATATATATATATATATATATATATATATATATATATATATATATATATATATATATATATATATATATATATATATATATATATATATATATATATATATATATATATATATATATATATATATATATATATATATATATATATATATATATATATATATATATATATATATATATATATATATATATATATATATATATAATAGATATTAATATTATAAATATAAAAGCTTGCGAGTGGAGATAATATATTTTATTACTAGACATATAAAGAAAAAATAGCATCATAATCTCTATTTAAGTAACATTACATTACAGAATTAAATAACTTTAGCGAGAGCTGTTTCCACGCCATCATACCTCCATTTAGGTCATACAAAGCGTGGTGCACTAACAGTGCAGTTTGTGTTGCTCTTCATGCATACATCTATTTATTTGGAAGCGATACGCGTATCGGTTACTTTACACAATAATACACCCAATTTCCATGCCATTGCGCTTATATTTCCATGGATTTCAAGCATTTTCATGATTTCACTATGGGGAAGTCTCAAATTTTCAAAAAACCATTTTAAACTATATTTCAATATACATAAGAATTATTTTTATTTGAAGATTTTCGATTATAAGTCGTTTTTGAAATAGAATCATGGTTTTATAATGGAGATTGTATGTAGTTTCTTTTATATCAACCTAAATAGATATATACTGGTAATCATTTTGAATCTTAATTCAATAGATTTACGATTTAATTTCGAATGATTTAGGATGTATTTTAAGGTAGTGAGGTTAATTCGTATAGTGTGAGGTAAGGTGAATCGCGAAAGTAGCGCTATTTGCTACCGTATCGCGCGCCATCACTGTGTCATGGGTTAATAACAGTTGGTGATTTAAAATATGTAAATTTTCTTTATATATCATCCTTTTTCCCGCAAAGTTGTGTAAGCAGAGGGAACTTAGTATTAAAAGATTTATGTATTTTTTTTGCATATGTAGACAAGTATAGTGTTGCGTGGCCGACGTAAAGTGAACGCCGTTCTATGCCTTGTTACCAGAGCAAAATGATTAAAATAATTTATGTCTAATTTAAGTATGGTTAGGCTGCTTCTAATATTTATCTTATATGTAAAAGATTTTAATATTGATGCTGATATTACGTAAGAAGTTAATTGTACCTTTAATTAATGGTTTTTTTTATTAAGAAATCTACTACATAATACTATTTAGATATTCTAAATAAAAACATTTTGATATATACAAAAAAAAACATATATTTTACAGCACAAAGTAAAATATTAGCAAATAATATTAAATATTTATCTGAAATATTTAAACAAAACAGTTCCTCACTGATTGGATGGAGCTATGCAACGTCATCTGCCATCCAATCAGCATTATATGTTAATAGCCCATTAGAATATACGCTGCCTACATCTCGACTCCAGCAACCACTATAACTTGATCTATCTTGTTTATTGAAGTACCTACACATGCTGGATACACTTACATTGGGTGTTTCAGTTAATGTCAAGAAGGACTTAGTTAATATAAACTTTATTGCGTGGCAGAAGAGACCATATTTCTATCCATTACATTTTATACGATGAATTGTTAGATGGTTTTGTTATGTCCTTGTATTATTCACACTTGGTTACAGATTATTTTTAAGTAAAAGCATTATTTTACTTTGGAACTTTTATAGTTTGGATTTTTTTTGTAATGGCTCCGGATATTGTTAAAAATTGTTCTATACATTTAGGCATCCACAAATAAAAAACGACGACGAAAAAAAAAACGGGTCCTGTATGAGATTACTCTGATTAATATCAAATATTTATTTCTACAATCTCTAAATAAATAAATAAAATTAAATGAATACTCATATATTTAAGCATGATCAAAATCTATAATCGTTGTTAAATTTCGCTAAGAGCGAACTTTGAAATACCAAAAAAGAAAAAAAAATCTGAAAAGTAATGTTTTCATCGAATAAACGTTACAAATTTATATCATTGAGAACTTGCAGTACAAATAAATTGATAGTGTCCGAAATATAGGAATGTATATTTATATCACAGTTAGCTAGTTCTATAAGGCAAGGTAGTCGTAAAGACCCTATCAGTCAAAACACTTTATTGACATATATGCTATATGCTATTGATAAAGTCACATTTCAGTACGTTTCAGACTATATTTATATACAAATTTAATACGAAACATTCGATAATTAACCTCACGCTTAAATCTCCCTAAATCCAGGGCAAGTGAGGCATTTTAATTAAATCAATAATTTGTGTGGACATAGTTTAGATACTTATTATGCCTAAATACAAAAAAGACAGTAAAAATTCTCCCCGAGTTCAAAAAGCCCGTCGCTGTCTACGTTTAAGATAACATCTCTTATAATGTTTCAATTAAACAGTAGCCGTATTTATAGGCGACATGGGTGTGTTCATTTACCTGCATCGAGAATAAGGAGAATAAGGTTTTTTTATATTTGGTTCCGCAGACAGTGTAGAAGTTATGTTTTTAACGATGACAACTTAATTACCTTTATCCTGCAACTTCACCGGAGTCAATTGGTAATAACTAAGAATTGTGTCATGGCATATAACAAGCCCAAAGTTCCTGATACTACTGTGGTTTTGAGCTTCACACTGTATCCCGTACTTGGCTGGGTAGGCAGAAGGAAGATAAAAATCTAGTATTGAGTTAAGACACTCCGTCCCGTGCCCCATTTTCCATTAGATTTGAAGCATTGCTTGAATGGCGGAACGCAAATCCACGCTTTGTCTTGTTACCAGAGAATTTCTTCTGTCGTTTTTATAGTCACAAGCTCGTGACCCTAAAGCTACCTAGTAACTATCACAAAACTATTTTACGAAACTTGTGGTACCTAGGCTTAGTGCGCTTTATCAAGCAGTCTACTTTTTATAATATTTCTAGGACAGAAATGAAGGTATCAGGCAAATACCTTGTCAATGAGTAATTAATTCTATAAAGAATTTATTAATCTTAATTTTAGCTACCTTTAATACTTTTGCTGTCGTGGAACTTGATAATAATACTATAAACTAGTTGCAAATAATATAATATGTCTACTGATGACGAGTACATAACGATGAAAATGGATGGTAGTACATTTCAAAATCGACCAACAAGTGGAGAGAGGAGAGTTAAGACAATAATAACATTTCATTAATTTCCCTGATATGGTATAAAGTGCGAAGCTGACTTTTATGTAATTGTTAGAATATTAAATATCTTCACATATTTTCTAACGTATCCCTAAAAAATGCAAAGACTCGCCGCTGCCTTAAAGTTACGCCTGACGCGTGACGTTTCTTGGGATTTCGGTAATTGGCCCGCTTGTGTTTCATTCTTATGTGACTTAATTAGCCATATAGTAAATTTATTCAAACGAATTATAATGGCTACTATATTTCAAGGAATATATTACCGATTTAAGGCATTGAATCAGGATAATGTAGATAGGTATATATGTTTATAAAAATCACATATGTATATTATATTATAATATATATTTTGCAAAATATTTTACAATATTATAACTTTATAACAACCAAAGTGACTATTTTATATCTTCACCTATTATAGATAGGTGTTTTTAAAATCTTTAGGCGCTGTCTTTGCCGCTGTGTTAAAAGGGCCTCAAAATTTATCAAAGATATCTACTGATATACATATATATAATGGTATATATATATATATATATATATATATATATATATATATATATATATATATATATATATATATATATATATATATATATATATATATATATATATATATACTATATATATATATATATATATATATATATATATATATATATATATATATATATATATATATATATATATATATATATATATATATATATATATATATATATATATATATATATATAAACCATTATACAACACATATCCATTATACTACATACAGTGACTGTGCTATTGTATCTATGATGATTAATAAATGTTTTTTATTCCCGATTATAGACTTAAAAATATATTAATTAGGTAAAAAGAACAGTCTTTGTGCTTTGAAAGAAACCATTTTTTTTTGTAAATAGCTGATAAATTATTCTTCAACGAAAAAATTCAACGGTGTATTTTTCGGCGAAAACATTCCGCTTTCGTATTGTTCGAATTAATTCAGGAGTAATTGGATTTATGGCGTCCTTCCGAGCCTGTGTGGCTAATTATGCGATTGTATTAAACCTTATTTATCTTTTGTAAGCTCACTTCGACATTTATTTGGGTTATTCACTAAATTAAGGTGAATTTTCATTGAAAATTTATGATAGTTTCGGTAATTTTACTAGTTAATTAAGTAACAAAAAGTACATACCTACTGTAAAAGTACAATTTGTTGAAGTTTATTCTATTTTTACCTTACTTTAAACAGATGACTTAAAAAAGCTATTCGTAAATTTGATTCCGTAGTTAGAAAGGCGACAAAAGTCGGCCTATGTTATTAACAAAGATTATAAGCATCTATCAAACTCGCTGTCTATCAAACCACCTGGCTGTTACTTCTACTCCATTACGACAAACTTATAACACTAAATGATAAGCGAATTGCAAAAAAGGGTAACAAAGCGTGAGAATAATCTATACCTTAGAACATCATAAATCTCAACTCGTTTCAGTCACATCGGAGGCATTTCTTTAAAGCTATTCAAACGCCGTTTTATAAAATATGTTTTATATTCTCTTAAGGGCATACTGAGGGCAGGTTTTTCGTGACGGCGTACAAGAAAAAAAAAATGGTTAGGAAGCGCCATATCTCGTTATTATTTCGGAAAACAATAGCGCGAGCGTTGTCACATCCAGCGCGCCCCATGCAAATAATCATAAATAAATAAAAAATAAATATGAGCCGGACTCGACGTCTTATTTTGGTTCGTGGATTCGCTATCTTGAATTACTTTCAAACTGGAAGCATCTTTTACATATTTTATGCAATACTTATGAAATAATATTTAGACTCTACTTAGTGATGAATTTAAAGAGATTTATTAATCTTTCTATAAGTTATAGTTTTGTGCACATGACACATCTTCGTGTTTTTTTTCTCTATATCAGGGTAGGCAGTCTTAAAACACTCCATTCTCCACATTTCGCCCAATTTTTGAAATGGTATATGCAATCAGCTAAGTAGCGAAACTATACGCCACGCTTTGTCTAACAGAATACATTTTAAATATAATCATCCTTTCGTGTTTCTTGTGCTTTCAATTAAACTACAAGAAACACTGTCCCACTGCGCCAACAAAATCATCAGATTTAAAGAAGTTGTGGGCGTTTATTGTCTTACACAAATTTGGATTTCTTATCTAGCTTTTACATATCAATGTTAGTAACGAGTTCCATGATGTCCGAACAAGGGCCCTCTGTCCGCCCGGCGCCATCTTGGATTTGTAACAAATGTCGCCATATTGAAAATAAAGATGTACGATTTGCAACTGGCTATTTTACTTAAATATTTATATAGAATCCATTTTATATGTATAATATATTATATTGATATATCTATGTTAAAGACGTAAAGAATTAATTAACTAATATTGTTATATATCAAATTATGCTTGGTATTTTTGTTTTATAGACTTAAAACAGTCATTGTTAACATTTGCTAGCTTGTTAAGGTAGTTCATTATTTTAATCTTAATATTAATAGCTTTGCTTATTGGATGAAATAGAAAGAAATAATTAAAATAAGAAGAAAAAGCTTATATATTTACAGTTCTATTAATTTCTTGCTTTAAATTTAATGGTCAATATCTTTCTTATGTGTTATTATTTAAGGTTCAAAATGGAATATTGTGTAAGTAGACATTTTTCCGGACGAAATTGGAAAAATATTCACAGACTCACAAAGGAACCGGCGGGTTGCGCCAATTTGAATATAGATTAGAACATGTGACGGTGGGCGCTCTAATACGATTGTGTAGTGATGTGAATATTTATAGTATTGATCAATTTATTTTTAATATCGGTTCAAGTATATAATGGATCTACTATGCACGCTTTATACGTTAATGAAATTAAAGTCTATGAATGATATTGCTTTGTTGTATCCACCTAAATAGACGTAATACACATAATTTTGTTCTTTGAAAATAAATGATTGCAATATATAACCAAAACAATGTTATTTTCTTTCTCAAAAGACTATAGGAATCAAATTCATAGGGAATCAAATAATATTCAATGTTCATTCCTTTACAATTCCAGTTTGTCTTTATGCTTTTACCATTTCTCACTAAGCGTTGCGCGATTTAATAAATTTTACAAATAAAAATTTAGAACAGTACCTATAATATATAGATATTGATTTAATAGTAAAAATTTTACTTCTAAAAATATTATTGTTACATTACATCACTATAATATCTAAAGCTGTGGCGTATTTCACTGGGTAATGGATTTCCTGTCCCCGCCCACCGCTATTTTTGTACGGGCAATAAAATCCTACCTATGACGATTTGAATATTAACTACGCGCTAAAGTATAATTTATCTTTTGGGGGAGGACTCACTACGTAAATACTAACGTAAATAAAGTTATTAAATACTATGTATAAAGTATACTGTGTATACAATATTTATTATTATAATAATGTAGGTACATCCATCGCTGTTACTGATTTTCTTGAATTTTAATCTTTACACATTTACACAAAAATACTATTTTTTTTTATTTCAATTATAAGACATTGTGTTTTATTTTCTATTAAATAGCTGACTCATCCTTCTTTCCTCCTTAATGGTATATAGCATATTGTACAACAAAATATGTAGACTTGTGGAAGTAAACGCCACAGCTCTTACCAGTAGAGGGAAGTCAAAATAAAGCTCCTATTGAAGATCGATTTCACTGCCACCGTGATTGCAGTAGCAAAACAAAATGCTTTATAATAAAAATAAAAAAATTCTACTAATAACAGATTATAAGTAATCTTTTCGTAGAACTCTATGTTTACCAGTGAGCTATTACCTGTTTAGGTGGGTGGTTCCAGATTGTAAATATGAGTAGGTATAAAGATTATCACTACTATTACAATACGATGAATATTATTTGGTTAAAAATGCAGTTGCAGGAAAATTTTTGGAAAGCTCTATAAGGCATTTATTCATATTTTATCAAATTTAGCCGTGTGATTCCGGCTTAGAATAGGATCACCCTGGTACTGATGGTGTCGTAAGAGGCGACTAAAGTACGTGTGGTAGAGTCACGTTGTCAGCAATGACAAAACGCATGGGCAGGCTCGACCGGACTGTTATCACCCCCGGCATTTAAAACCGGCGTTAAGTAGTGGCTTCGGCCACTGCGTTTCGCATTGGGTAATGCCGGGCCCCGGTGCCCATACATTTTAAGGACCGGCAACACCTCTGTGGCTCCTCTGGTGCTACACGGGGCCGTGGGCGACGGTGATCACTTACCATCAGGTGACCCGCACGCTCGTTTGCCGTGTCTTCTCCATAAAAAAAAAAAGCTTTGAACGGCTTATTGGATTATGTTGACTGTAAACGGTACAGTTGCGGGTTTGCCTTTGAGATTTTTTTTTAATCTTTACACTATTTTTTATATGGCAGACGAGGCAGAAGGAATCTGGGGACCTAGTTGCCCTGATCCTACGATTTTTTTTTTCATGCTTTATTAGACGAAGCGCTGTGTTGAGTCCGGTCACTACATACGCAACGTGATGTCCTAACACTATAGCCCCTCTACCCTACCCTTACATGTGAAAAAAAAATATTATTTATATTTTATATTTACATACGAGTATACGTATTTACTAAGATTGCTGGAGAAAACATTTTTTTCGGTTTTAGCGGCAATGGATATGGTAAAAAGGTGAGTGGTGTCAACGATCTGCCATACTCTACATCAGTAAGTGTTCGGCGGCTTATTATCTCTTACTGAAAAAAAATATTTATAAACATCCGCTTAGTTGAGTGCACTCATTCCGTCGATAATACCGTCGGCATCTTTTACGTGTTTACCAAAAAGTTCACACTTATTTTTTTATGAAATCACGTATAATTAAGAGTTTTAAAATTTTTTGTAATAATTTAATTTTGATATGAGATAGGTTGTCTAAATTGAGCTTAATTTGCGATCAATTTGTATGCATGCACTTATGAGAAGTGAAGTTTGCCATTAAAGATTATGTCCTAACAATATTTATCTAAATTTGCGGAGGCAACACTCATTTTTGTATTATGGCAATCATTAAACATGCAAGGAGAAATCAAAAACATGTAATTATCTTTAATGTCTCTTAATAAAGACAAAACAATTAGAAGCTAATAAACTAATATAGATATCTTTTAAATGTCTCTAAAGAGTTGTTATTTTTATATATTCTGTTTCTTATTTAATAATTGAATATTTAGTTGATTATATAACTTTAAATAATTTACATTCTTATGTAAAACGGAATAGTTTCATTTGCAGTGGCGAAATGGTTATCTATGAAAATAAATTTGGCCTGTCGTGGCGCAGCGGCACAAGCGTGTGACTGTAACCGACAGGTTGTGAGTTCGATCCCACTCGAAGAAATGAAATATTTAATTTAAATATTTAATGTTTTTATTTCTTCGCTCTGTCAAAAGGCAAAACGCGGCGATGAGTTCCGCCACTCAACACGCAATGCCCCAAATTCGGCGGAAAGTGGGGACTAGTTTACACTAGTTCCAAAGCTCTCTCTGCCTACCCTGCCATGTGCGGGATACAGCGTGAAGCTGAGAGTGAGAGTATGAAAACAAATAATGGATAATCTTCACATTAAAAAAGTAAATAATGTAGATTTGTAGAAACAGAGAAAAAAAACTCTAATAAATCTTATATCTAAATAAGTCTATCTAAGTAAGTAGTATCTCTAAAGAAGTCTTGTTAAAAATATTGCTGAGTAGCTTTTACAACTATGTTTATGTATTACAAGTATTTTTTCGTAGGTCCTTTTGCACTCGAATTTCTATTATCTTTGACGTGCGAACAAAATCACGTACATAGCCCTAAGTAAACTGTAAAACTTTACCCCTTAAGTTTAATTTTTTACTAGGACACTTTATGATGACAGCTTTTGTTTTTTCTAATTGTAAAAGCCGATACAATGTAAAGAAGCCGGTTTAATATTTAAGATAATCACGTTTTTGTGCTAATTTTCACTGTTAGGTAATATCAAAAAGATTTATAGAAGACGTCAATATTCTATACCTAATCAAAATTATTTATAAGTTAGGTGTTTTTTAGTTTTACGCTGTATCTCACACATTGCAGGGTAGGCTGAGGGAACTTGGGAACCTAATGTTAAGACTCCGCTCCGTTCCCTACTTTGAGGCATTGTGTGTCGCGTGGTGGAACTTAACGCCGCAATTTGGCTTGTTTCCAGAGCGGAGAACTGAAGTCATTAAATATTTAATTTGAAAAGATTAAATATTTTCAAATTAAATATTTAATGATTTTCATTCGAGTGGGGATCGAGCCCGCAACCTGTCGCGTCAACAGTTACATGCTTGTGTTCCTGCGCCACGATAGGCTTCTTGTTGAAAATTGGTGCTGACTCAATTTGCATCTTCGTAACGCCACCATCAAATAAAACAATAGATTATTTTCATAAATATTTGTATATATGGAGACCATATACTTTTTTTTTATATGGATAAGACACGGCAAACGAGCGTACGGGTCACCTGATCGGAAATGATCACCGTCGCCCACGGCCCCGTGTAACTGCAGAGGAGCTACAGTAACGTTGCCGGCCTTTAAGGTAAAACTTTACTTCTAAGCATAATAGTAATAGGTGCATATATTATATTGAAGTAAATAATTAATAAGTATATTCAGGTAGCCCACATTAAAAACTCGAACAAAAACGTTTTTACCCGCTACGTGGGTGCTCCTTAGCACTCTAAGCGCCACATAGCGCCATTTTCTTATCTTTTGAACTTGCCGATACCTTCAATTGATGTTGAAAAGTATGGAATATTATTATGTGTATATACAGATATCATGTTATTAAATTATTAGGATACAGTCAATAATTTATTATTATATTCCACAAAAGTACATTAAAATAAAAAAATAAATATTTATAAAGTTATCTTAACTAGGGCAATATATATATATATATATATATATATATATATATATATATATATATATATATATATATATATATATATATATATATATATATATATATATAAATGTGTCAAAAATACTTATTATAGAAACGTTTTAATTTCTAATATAATCTTGATTATTGTATTTTTTTCTTAATTTAATTAATTCATATTATAATTGTAACATTTTTTAAAGTGTTAATACACAATTAAAAAAGAAATAAGGATTCTAATTAAGTATAAATCTAAAATTTTTAAAGTGATATATTGTATTTTGGCACTTAGTGATGAAAAAATGTATTACAGAAAAAAAGTAAAGTTCAAAACTAAGAATATTATAAACATAATTATTTTCCATACTTTTCTATCCCACGCAGCTGAATATTGAAACTTGACGCGTACATTTCGCCTGAGATAGATAAGCTGAGCTTTCATTTTACCGACACCTATACTAATATTTGATCACCTTTGTCCAAATTATTTGCGAATTTATAAGTCGGCTTTGTCTAAGTTATTTCCGAATTTAGAGAAGGCAAAAACAACAAATATATATGTACATAGTTCAGTTTGCTTTGGGATATTTATTTTGTTAAGCGTCAGTCATGTTTTTGTAGATATGTACACAGAATTATAAAATATAATCATTAATATTCTAATGACTTCTTTTAAAATCGTACGTTCTCATATTACCTAAATTGTATTTTTTTTATAAATTTATGTATCTTTTTCCATCTGAGGCCTGCCGTGGCGCAGCGGCACAAGCGTGTGATTGTAGTTGGGGTTCGATCCCCACTCGAGGAAATAAAATATTTAATATTTTCAATTTAAATATTTAAATATTTTATTTTCATTTCCTCGATCTGGTAGGAGGCCAAACATGGCGTTGAGTTCCGCCACTTAACACGCCATGCCTCAAATTCGGCGGAAAATGGGGAACGGGAGTGTAACAAAGTGTCTTAACACTGGGTGCCCAAGTTCCCTCGGCCTACCCTGCCATGTGTGGGATACTGCGTGAAGCTGAGTATCTTTTCCCCGATTGACATACATGCCAGACAATGTTCTTTCTTTCTTAGCTTCACGCTGTATCCCGCACGAGGCAGGGTAGGCAGAGGGAACCCGGAAACCTAGTGTTAACACACTCCGTTTCACTTCCGTTCCCCACTTTCCGCCGAATTTGAGGGCATTGCGTGTTGAGTGACGAAACTCAACGCCGCGCTTTGCCTTATTATCAGAGCGAAGAAATGAAACATTAAATATTTAAATTGAAAATATTAAATATTTCATTTCCTCGACTGGGGATCGAACCCAGAACCTGTCGGTTACAGTCACACGCATGTGCCACTGCGCCACGACAGGCCCGGACAATGTTAATAATAATAATAATTTATTGTCACAAGAGATACATAACAATGGATAACAACACATACATTTTTCATATTATTAACAAGTACGCTATAGTTAAATTAACCACTGATACCCAAAGTAACATCTAACTTGTGGTATGGGTATTAATATATATCGTCTGACAATCTTATACCTATTAATTAATTTATAGAACAAGTCGAAATACGCTACGAGATATAGTGTATAAGTAAACCGAACTCAACGCTGCAAAAAAATCCAAATAAACTGACTGACTGACTGACCCTCTGTGTGAAACGGGATTATATGTTCTGTTGGATTATCTCTTGATTATATGTTATAATCAAGAGTAATTATAGAGACATTTGATAATATTTAACGATCGTGGTGCAGTGTCATAGTCATAGGTTCGATGCCCACTCGGGTAATAAATTATTTAATATTTCATTTCCTAAGTCTGATCACAAGAGATCACAGGATTATCACCAAAAATATCCAATGATTTTTAATTTTAATGTAAATAAAAAGGCAAAAACTAAAGGTACTGGGTAAACATTTAGATATAAACGTATCGTTTCCCACAACGAAGCGCCGTTATATTTGAAATACTATAACATATTTAATTGTTTTAAATTTAGACAAACTAGGGATGATTATGGACTCAGCTGTAAAAGATTATAACACACAGAGCACTGTAACATAGAGAAATACGTACGATTTTTATTTATAATTTTAAAATTAAATTATGTCGAGCTTACGATAATAATATTTAAGTTATGACCAGTAATAAAAAATGAGGCAATGTCTCAGTAATTATATAAATAAAAATTTTGTCACAGCCTGAGAAAAAAATATAATAATGTTAAAATATTATAACTTAATCCTAACCTTTTGCAAAATAAATTAAAAAAAAATAATTACAAATGATATAAATAAATAAAAATAATAATCACTCTATGGTCACCAATGTTGAATTCCCATCAATCAAAGGGGCGCTTAATCGCATCTCAAATATTTGAACGGAGTCCTAAATGCGTTTAGCGCCACTCTTCACTTTTTTTGCTACACGTTTTTGTGACATTTTTTATAGCTTTAAAATAGCAGCAGCTCTTGAAGATTTTAGATATTTTTTTAAATATTATGTATGTACCTAGATGGAAGACCATTTTTACGCATAATTTTCAGACATTTTCTTTAAAATGTTAGCTTAGAGGGAACTTGGGAACCTAGTGTTAAGACACCCCGTTTCGTTCTCTATTTTCCGCCGAATTTAAGGCATTGCGTGTCGAGTTGTGGAACTCAACACCACCGTTTTCCTCATTACCAGTACCAGTTACCATAGTAAATGAAAGTATTCAAATATTTTATTTCTTTAAGTGTTGTGTCCCTGGTGTGCCACGTTTGGCCTTTAAGATTAATTTTAATAACCAAATTAAACATGCGTCGTTGGAGTGCAAGACACTCTATTGTTAACTTTTAGAGTCGCAATAATTTTCTTTATATATAATTCTTGCTGCGGACTAAAAAATATCGGAATTAAAGAAATTAGAACAGAAAATAATCTGTCGCTTATATCAATAAACCACGTTGCTATATTAAAACAGTTGTCGTAAAGAAAATGAACAATAGCTGTTTATAAATTACATAAAAGAGAAATTTAATTAACTTTACATTTTATCCTATACATACATTTTACTGATAATAATTTACCTATTATAAATGAGAAAATTTGTGACAATGAAAGCTTTTCAAATTTTTACGTAAAAGATCTAAAACCGAGCTAAAATATCAAAACAATGTACATATAAGCTATATATATTTATGTAAAGATTTTGTTTAATTTGACTATATTTAATATTTTCAATTTAAATATTTAATGTTTTATTGCTTCGCTCTAGTATTAAGGCCAAGCGCGGCGTTGAGTTCCGCCACTCAACACACAATGCCTCAAATTCGGCGGAAAGTGGGAACGGAAGTGGAACGGAGTGTCTTTACAATAGGTTCCCGAGTTCCCTCTGCTTACCCTGCCTAGTGCGGGATACAGCGTGAAGCTATAAAAAAAAATATAAATATAAAAATTAAGCGGTCGAAGCCGGGAGTGGACAGCTTGTGAGGTCATAAATATGCACTACCACCGTACATTACACAACGATTAAGCCATAGAGTGTACATAACCATATGTATATTTGCATTAGGGCGTATAGGGGGCGGCGAGGCAGTTTATCAAGCGGGTGTAAGATACAACACTTGGCTGTCGGCTCCTTTAAATATTACTTGCTAGTTTTAAAAATAGCTTTACTTCTTTAAGTATGTTACGTGTTATATGTTTGTTAAGGATGTTGATTGTTTTTAGGGTTTAGAGAGCAACACTTTTTTTTTGTTCCATTAAATGATTTTAAAAAGTTATTGGACACAGTATTGCCATAGATGAGACAAAAGAAATAGAAATAAACAGCAACATTATTTATTATTTTTTAAAACTTGTGTAAGATTTTTTTCCAAAAAACGTTAAATGGAAATTCCTACAAGAAGTCCGAATATGTAGTACCTAACCAAGTACACCATTAAGTACATATTTTACGTTTCTTCTAACTGAATCCTAAGCTTTTGCAAAATAATTGTTTGAATTATTATTATTGTTATAGAATTCTCTTATTAATAAAATTATTTATTCTAAATTATTACGACATATTTTATTATTCTGGCACAAGCCTGCTTTCCCTGCCACGAGCGGGATACAACGTGAAGCTAAAAACATAAAAAGTTTAGGTATAAGTGAAGTCAATATTCTATTTTACATAATAAAACAGTAATTTCAATTTCTCGGGCATCATTGGTATAGTACAATAAGCCAAACATCCACGGTATCCTATGAACGCTGACATAATGTACGCTTGCATACATATGATGGAATTATGCGAATCAGAAACGAATGTTTCCTAATACTGGGGCTTTATTTGATATCTTT
Source organism: Eueides isabella (assembly GCA_019049475.1). NCBI lineage: Eukaryota > Metazoa > Arthropoda > Insecta > Lepidoptera > Nymphalidae > Eueides > Eueides isabella. The sequence goes on from CM032405.1 coordinate 6,625,923, forward strand.
TATCACAATAGCGTATATCTTAAGTATTGATATAAAATAATAAATTAATTATTATTATTAAATTGCTCTCAACAGTGGATGTAAATGGAACTTCTTATTAAATTATAAATTTAAATTGCAATTTAAGTACAATTTGTATGTGTCTTTTTTATTTTATTTCATAGGCATTCACTTAGTTGATTCATAATTATATAAAAAATCCAGATATTTCTACTTTCTGTCAATCAAAATGGCTAATGGAAAAAAGTCACGTTTAGTCTAATCATGCGGATATATTACAAATATAAATATTTTTCATGTATTAGATAAAAAAATATTTTTTTTTTGTTGCCAGTATAGAAAACGAAAAATAACAGCAACATTAACAACTAAGTTATTAGCCCGTTTACATAATGTATTTTGAAAAGGTATAAACATTATCTTCTGTGTGCCGTTTATAGCTTTATATTCAGATAATGGACCTCCTTGACAATAAAATTATACTGAGTGTCGAATCAGTACAGCGGTCTGGATCAGATGTGTCTTTGTTGAGAATAAAATAATGATATTATTTAAATAGACTGTTATTTTTTCCTAAACAAAAGTACAAAAGTTATAAAAGTACCTACTTAAATATAAACTAAGGGAAGAGGAAGACATGGGGGTCGAAATATTTAGGGATTTTTTTTTTACTTTCTAATTTGTATTGATAATACTCTTGGGGCATTGACATGTCATCTTAGGCTCAAATCTTACTCGAAAAATAAAAATATTTAATATTTTTATCTTTCCCTCGCTGTGGTAATGAGCCAAATTGCAACATCAATAGTCATTCAACCCGCAATGCCTTCCAGAACGCAGGGAAAAGTGGGAATTAAAACCATTTTTTTTTGTTTTTCTTTAAATAAAACCCAAAATAATATTTAATTTAACTTATTAAGGTATATACTCATATTATTATCGTGTAAAATTTTTAGTAGCAGATTTCTATCTTATTCTATTGATTTTTCTTTTACAATGCAAATCTAATGTTTTATTAGGAAAAAACACCCGCCTTTGTGAAAGCTTTGATTCAATTCAAAGCTATAGAAGTTTCTTTGTAATAAAATCTTATACATCTACTATGCAAAATGAAAGCAAGTAACGAGCGGAAACCAGCGGCCGTATTTTATACATTTATTTTTTTATTTAATTTTTTTAGTATTATCTAAAGATTAAGTCTGAAGTCGAGTTAAATATAACCATGGTACTGTTGTTAAGTATTTACATTATATTGATAAAAATAATTAGAGATAAAAAGTTATAAGCACGTTAATAAAAAATAGCCCAGATAAGTAATATGTATGAAACAACATCATAAAAATGTTCCTCTAGTATATGTAGTTACGTAGTAAAGTTAGGTTTTACAATTAATTTGTAAACCTCCAAATCATCAACGTATGCTTACATAAGATACGTAAATTTAAACAATTTGGAAGGAATTCAATTTAAATATTTTATATATAAAACCATAGTATATTATGTATATATTCTGCATACAAATATATTATTTTACAGAATACGCCGTCAAGTCCCCAATAGACGATCAGAGTAAAAAGAGTTGATTTTCGATTTGGATACCTTTACCAGGGTGGCAATTCTCAAAGTACTTAGATCGAGTGGGTGATAGCCGATCGCCGGGGAAATCACAGTCGAATGCAAATTTAACGTTATTTCAAGATATCTTAACACCTAGATGTGTCTGAAACGTTAAAAGTGCGCGAAATGTGTCATGTAATAAAGGTTATATATTGGTTTATCATAATGTAAAAAAATAATAAAGATAGTTTAAAAATATGTCCTATTTATTAAACGCGGTGCAAAGTTTATTTTAAGATGACATAAAATATACTTAAAATACAAAAATAAAATTTAAAAACACAATAACGTAAGTGTAAGGAAGCTATCGTGGTAGTGGATTCAATGTTCAAAACGACGAATAAATGTATCATTTTCTCGTTTTGTCGAAAACGACGCGGCGTTGAGTTCCGCTACGAAATACACAACAGTTTAAAGATTTTGTATCTTCTAAGATGAAAAAGAAAATATTTCTAAATGTATCCGATCTAGTATAAAACATTGTTTGCCTACGTAAAGCCCTTAAATGTTGCAATGAGTGTCAAATTAGATTACTTTAGAGAGAATTCTTTTAAAAGACTGATTCAGAATAATGTTGAAAGAAATGGATTTTCATAATTTGAAGACGAATAATTGCAATTTGTTATTGTTATATTATTCATGTCACATTAGATTATTTATGAAGAACATCTGGATGAGAAATAAATTCAATATCTTATAAGTTAGAACTTAGGAGATATAATTCTTAATTTACCACTTTACCACTTAAAATAGTAACTTTTAGGCCTATCGTGATGCAATGGCACAAGCGTGCGACTGGTTGTGGGTTCAACCCCTAACGAAGTAATGAGATATTTAATATTTTCCTTTCTTCGCGCTTGTAAATGTCCCGCCACTCAACACGCAATAGTCTCAAATTTGGCGGAAAACGAGGAACGGAACCGAGTATCTTAACAATAGGTACTCAAGTTTCTTCTGCTTATCCCGCCATGAGCGGGCTTTCAGCCAAAAAAAACATTGTAAATAATACTATTATTCAATTAATTATTTTCCAATATGTGCTTTACTTACGTTTTTTTAATTCAAAAGCTCCACGCACACGGTAGTCCACTCTGCCCAATTTTCAGAGCATTGCATGCTGAGTGAAGGGGACATGCGTTTTTACCAGAACGAGGAAATAAAAACAAAGCATTACCAACCGTCGTGTTTCGAAATATCGTCTTTTAATCCCAAAAATGTTAAAATTACAGTTACATTAATAAAAATTGTAAAACAGGCCAAACAGAATGCACCCCTAAGATTACTTATTTTATAGCGCTTTTGATATCTATGTATCTTAATGTTGTCATTAAGACAATGTAAATATGCGAAGACAACAATGGCGTCACTTATTAATAAACATTACCAACTTTAATTGAGTAATTAAGATTAAGTTAAATTGGCCTAAAAACCGTTCGGTAGCTTTTTTTAAATAAAACAGAAATGTGGAATTATTTGTATTAGGTATCCTAAATTTGAACTCACCCATACTGTTTGTATTTGAAGTTCTTTTGTATTTTATTGAAACTTAACAATATCAAAATAACATATTTTGTGTGCCTTTTGATAAAATTGCCGTTTAAGCTATTTGGGTTTAAAATGTATCTTGAAAATTTACGCATGGCAGGGTAGGCAGAGGGAACCTGGGAACCTAGTGTTAAGACACTTAAAAATTAAATACATAATATAAAATGAAAATTTAAAAATTTACTACGGTAAATAAACTAGTTATTATTTTGAAATTAACTGCAATTATATATAAATGTTTCTGGGAGCCGTGGAATTAAAATTAAGATAAAAAAAAACGGAAATGGAACGTAGTGTCTTAACACTAGGTTCCCGGGTACTCTCTGCCAACCCTGCTTTGTGCGGGATACAGCGAGAAGCTAAAAATATATATATGTATATATTATTTTCATAAAACTAAAAATGATTATACCATACATTCTTGATTTACTGCTCTTCTAGCCTTTATACTACGTTCTCTCTGCCTACCCCGCTACATCAGGATACAGCGCGAAGCTAAAAAAACATATGTTTTTATACAATTAACTTAACATTCACACATTTAAACAATGATATACTCACTCCTAGTAGGGGATAGACACAAAGCGAGGTGTAGACTACATAAATTCCAATTAAAGGAGGTGTCAGGAGATCAGCGATGTTATCGTAATCGCATTAAACGCGTCTTGTTTATTGTTGTATGATACAGTATGACGAGCCTTTGTAGTGCCGCGGCTAATCAAATATGGTAATATTGGGGCTCCCCAAGATAACAACTTCAACTACTGGTGCATAGTTCTTTTCGATGTTTTCAAGAATTTAGTATAACGAATCCAAATAAATAACTTTTTTTTGTTAATCGTATATTTCGTAAGGTAATAATATCTAGAGTAACTACTTAAATGTTTTGTCGGTAATATTTTAAAATAAAAAGGTAAAATAGTGGTATTTTAAAGAAAGGAGACAAGAAATATATTCATATCATTTAGAACCCAATGGACTCATACTGTTATTAAAGAATTAATATATAAGGCCCTTCTAGATTACACAAACATACGAAGATATTTTAACATAGTGACAGAATGCAGTCCCATGTTTTGTTTATCCAGAGTTTATATAATATAATTATCACATAAAACATCGAGTTTCATTGGGGCGGAACGTAGAGAACGGAGTGACGTAACACTAGGCTCTCTAAAGAACAGAGTAATTAATTAAACTATTCAATATGTAGTAGTTGTAGTTATTTTATTTATTGTAGACATCCTAGTGGTTACATAACTCACTCATTGGTTGCGATATCTTACCGGTACTGAGGTATTTTCAACACATTTAAAAGCCTACCTAGATTTACCGACACCTTACCTTTTAAGAAAACCACCTCGGCCCATCAGACCTTATTAAATGTAAATTACCATATTTCTCCTTAAAAATAAGGCACTCCGCCGTATCAGGAATCGTTAATTAGTCTTAAAATATGTATGTCCGTGCCATCTTGAAATTAAAATTCTAGAATTTATTTCGTTAATTAGTGAGCAAAGGCGGGTTCCTGCGGCATGTGTTCGTAATTGAGTTTTTATGACCTAAAGGACGTTGCGTATATTTGGTAGCTTTTTATTTAAAAAATGTACCTATATAATACTCCGTATTTGAACTTACGTTGAATTTTAAATAAAATCGTTTTTTACTTAACAAAAGTTTAATATATGTTGTCATTAAATGACTTTTTGTATATTTCACAAAAAAAAATAAAAAAAATATTGTTTGCATATACATAAGAGATCATGCCACGAACTTTTGGACCACCTCTCGTAAGTCTCAACAAATTTTACTGTTTCATAAAAATCCCATAGAAAACTTTTAACATTATTTTATAAAGGAAATAACGATGTACTTATAAATGAATATTATGTAAATGTGAACATCGCAACAAAATAAGAGTAATAACTAAAGCTTAGATCTATTTTCGATTAGTATTCATTATTATTAACATTTACGACCCCATTACTATGTAATATTGAACAAAGAAGACATTTCGCTAAACGTCTTTGATTTTGTTTTGCTCAATTAATGTCTTACCGTGAAATGCTATAAAACGAGCCAAGTCTAACGCTCCGCCCTATACAGTCGCTTACACTAGTAGCCATGTTAATTTATTAATATTTAAATTTGTAGATTATAATAAATCTCCGCCTGTAGTGGTGCAGATACACAAATGTGTGACTGTAAACGACAGGTTGTGGGTTCGATCCCCACTCGAGGAAATGAAATATTTAATATTTTCAAATTAAATTTTTAATGTTTTCATTTCTTCGCTCTGGATACAAGGTAAAGCGCGGTGTTGAGTTCCGCCACTCAACACGCAATACCTGAAATTCGATAGAAAGTGGGGAACGGAAGTGGAACGAAGTGTCTTAACACTAGGTTTACAAGTTCCCACTGCCTACCCTGCCGTGTGCGGGATACGGCGTGAAGCTAAGAGGCTTGAACATAATAAATCTGATAAGGCTGGTGATCGAAGACAATCGAAGTAAGGTGATCTCTACTGGTTCTCATACATATAATATGTTATGTATGAAAAAACACTTAGTTTTTTTCAATTGACCTTACGGGCAAGTGTGATTGTAAAGATTTTTTTTAATGCATTTCTTGTGTAAAGTTAGGTAATGAGTGTCACCATTATTATTAACCGAACCTAGCACTTTATTAATAAATTATAGGGGAATAAAATGTCACGGTATTGACTCTAAATAAATTAAGTTTGACACAAATTCTGGCACTACGATCAATTCAATGTCACAATGTTGTGTCAAGATATACGTAGAAAAGCATCTAGTTCAAATAATGTCGTTCGAAATACTCTAAAATTTTTTAAAAGTTAATCATTTATTATTTTACTTTTTATGTTTTTACTACTCGACGGTACATTATTATGGCATTTCCTTCTGTAAGTACCTATACTAAGTATCTATGTATAAGTATCTATGGCATGAATTGTATTACTCATTATAATGGGCGGGGCCGGTAGGTACACGGTATATAATTTTATTTTTAAATTAATTTACAATGTTATTCTTTGTTTATGGCGTGGTAAACATGGCAGTTAAACACTCATCACTTCACCAATTTTACATAATTATGAATATATTAAAAAGCATGATTTAGATTTTATTTAATATTGTTACAATACTATCTTTAGGTATGAGAATATAAAGAAAATTATATATATATATATATATATATATATATATATATATATATATATATATATATATATATATATATATATATATATATATGTGTGTATTTTCAAATTTGTTTTTAAATTTTAATAATTAAGAGAAAAATAAGCCAATGTTCATAGCAAAAAATTTAATCTAATAAAAATTACGGTATATAATAGGAAAAGTAAACAAAAAATAAATAATTCATAATCTCAATAATATGCAAACATTATGGCATAATTTTAAAAAATATGATTAATATAAAAACAACTTTACCATGCGAAAGTACAATTCCATATAAGCGATCACTTTTCAATAGTTCGCGTTACTGGAGGGCAGGACATACTGGGAAGAGCTAAGTGTTAAAGGAATTAGCATCATTTTGTTGTGAACAACGAGAATACTTAATTATTTTTAAGCAGAATTTATTTTATTTTTGAAGTAAATTAAGCCTGTTGTAAACTAAAAAAATATGTCATAGACAATTTTAATCTTTCTTGATTTTTAACTAACTCAATGTTTCTGAACTTAACTTTAGAAAGATTTTTTTTTATGGAAAAGACAAGGCAAACGAGCACACGGGTCACCTGATGGTGAGTGATTACCGTCGCCCATGGCCCCGCATAACACCAGGGGCGCTACAGGTGCGTTGCCGGCCTTTGAGGTGGAGGTAGACGCGCTTTTTGAAGGTATCCATGTCGTATCGATCTGGAAATACTGCCGCGGGTGGGTCGTTCCAAAGATGTGTGGCACGTGGAAGGAAATTCCTACGAAACTGCACAGTACTCGAGTACCACGTATCCCGATGATGTGGATTATACATTAACTTGTGGTGTACAGTTCGGTTAGAAAATTCGGCGGGAGGTACCAAGTCAAACAGTTCTCCAGAACACTCCCCGTGATAAATGCGACGCAAGGCCAAAGTGTCGAGCCCCTTATAGATCATTGGGTCTCCAACGATTCGAACGGCTCTACGTACATGGTTCAAGCCGATACTGGGGTGCACCAGCCCAGAGGTGAGAACAGTATTCCATATGAGGCCGAACCTGGGCCCTGTACAAGGCCAAATGGTGTTTGGGCGTGAAACTGTCTCGCTCTGCTGATGACCCCCAGTTTCTTTGAGGCCAACTTGGCCTCGCTTTTCAGACGATCGTGATACTGGCAGTCGCACGAAAGCTGAGGCCCAATATACTAAAGCAGGGCGCGGCTTTAAGGGGAGTGTTTTCGAAAACTGGTGATACGACAAATGGAGTTTTTTTATTGGTAAACGCGCAGACTTGTGTCTTCTGGGGGTTGAATTGAACCAGGTTTTTTTCACCCCATACGAAGACATTCTTGAGGGATGCCTCAACGAAAGACACAAGTTGATTTCGGCACCGGTCGACGTTTTCCCGAGAAAGACTTGCACGGCCTAAGTATACAGCGTCCACAGTGCTATCTTCTGCATAACAATGTATGTTAGAGTCCTCCAACATATCATTGATATGCAGAAGAAATAGCGTAGGGGACAGCACGCAGCCTTGGGGGACGCCAGCGTTCACTGGCATGTATTTGGTACAGAAACCGCCGTGTGGCTTAGAATAGGATCACCAGAAACCGCCGTGTGATCGCCGTGTGATCTCGGCTTAGAATAGGATCACCCTGGTACTGATGGTGTCGTAAGAGGCGACTAAAGTGCGTGTGGTAGAGTCACGTTGCCAGCAATGGCAACACGCATGGGCAGACTCGACCGGATTGTTACCACCCCCGGCATTTAAGACTGGCGTTAAGTAGTGGCTTTGGCCACTGCGTTTCGCATTAGGTAATGCCGGGCCCCGGTGCCCTTCCACCTTAAAAGACGGCAACGCTCCTGTAGCTCCTCTGGAGTTACTCGGGGTCGTGGGCGACGGTGATCACTTACCATCAAGTGACCCGTACGCTCGTTTGCCGTCTCTTCCATAAAAAAAAAAGAAACCGGTGACAACCGGACAAACTAGCGATCCACTTGCATAAATCGGGAAGCCCGTGAGATGGAAGTTTCACAAGGAGCGCCCCATGCCTGTAGTATGGACAGCTGAAATAACTTAGAGCTAAATCAATTACCGATATCATTATTTAGAAAGTTACATACAAGACTCAGGAATAGCTACTGTCTTGAAAAAGAATAATTAATGCAGCTATAAACTTAATGAGCACATAATTTAGTATAATAACCAATTAATTACTGGACAACGATGTACTCGTATCAACGATTAGTGCGTTACGTAAAAAGATTTCAGAATAAATCAGAATAAATTACAAATGTACGCGTAGTTATATGATATATAATTTAGAATTGCAGTATGCATTAAGACCATGATTTCTTAGTTATATAAAAAAAATAACGAACAGCTTCCTATTTTTGTCTTACAGAAGTAAAGATAGAAAGAACCTTTAAAAGTAGCAAAACACTCCGTTCACCGTTAACCGTATTTCGTTGTATTTGGTATTCTTCTGACGATTATCAACATTTTGTCCCGCCAGAGTGAGGAAATGCATTATTTCCTCGAGTAAGATCAATCGACAACTGTTTACAGCCAGACGTTGCTCCACTAAGCTAGAGAGACATTTTTACATCACATATAATTTATAGATCAATAAATACTTTTATAATAAGAACATGTGCACAGAAATGGAACATAACGCGCATGTTCATGTTGTTATGTACTTACGTAGTTGTGTAATGTAGAACGGAAGCCTTTTTAAGATTTATAATGATTTCAATTGCTTTAATTAACAACTAATTTATGTAAAAGCGTTTTATTGCCTTCATTTTATAAAACGTTTTAAAATTTGGAAATAATGAAAAACAGTAATAGAAATGTTTCTATAAATTCATCTTTCTTCTAATCTTAATATTAATTAGGTGTTATATATAAGTAGCATAACTCAACGCTGTAATCTGTTTAACAATACCAGAACAGTATCTGATTACCTCTATGTACAAATAAATTCCTACGAATTATACATGCATATTAACAATAATTTTCTAAAAATAAACAAATTTAGGATTATTTTTGTAGTTAGTAGTCATAGATCGTTGTAGAAAATAGATTTAAAAAATGTGAAATGACATTTGAGAAGCGTGCTGAGAAAAAAAGTAATGAAGAAATGAGCCAGTCCATATATATAATTTTCACTGTTTGTTGGCAAAATTTAATTATATTTCACATTTTTAAAATAAAGGTTATGACACTTAGTAAAAAATTGCCTCTTTCGTAAAAGTATTTTTTAAATAAGTACTAGCCAAAACTTTTTATTATTAAAAAAATTGAATGGTTTTGGGGTTAGCTCCACCTCCTTTTCTGCTTTTATGTTATTATTATATAATACAGTATATTGTAGGCATTTATATATATTCTACAAAATCTAAAGTAATTTAGCTATGAATCCATCCATTAAACTGAAAATGTAATAAAATGAAACACTTTTTTTGATTACTCGCGTATATTGAGTACGCGATTAATCCGGTTAAAAATGTTTCATTTAAAACATGGCTGATGTTTATGTAGGTACTATAGTTTAGCCTATAACGGTTAATAGATTTATAAATGTCTAGGGTGGGTTTCCCTCCATGTTCTTCTTATTTCTTTTTAGTAATTTCTACAATCTGAATAAAAGACATCTTATATTTTTTCGCTGTTTGGGGTAGAGAATTCTTGAATATCGCATGTTAAAAAAAATAACAGACAAGGCATGAAAATATCTACAGACAATTTTAATTAAAATGGGGAAATCACAAGAACGGACCTCTGAACAATACTACGAAGTGTCTGCAACTGTCAGCCCGTTCATATATTCCAATCAGTTTACTGCGACTGTGATAAAAAATCAATTTCCGCCATTTTGCCGTTCCCACCCATCCTTGACGCTATGAATTAAATGCCTGTTATTGACTTTAGCATTACTTTCAAGAGATGTTATGAGAAATTGTTAACATGTTAATTCGTAGTAAAATCTATCTATAAACTCTTTATCTATTCAAAGAGGAAAAATAATAATCATTCATACTTTTTCCAGTAAAGTAGGGTCCTTGACATAGAAAACGCAGTGGACCACCATTATTGAAGTTGAATTTACTATCATCTTTTACAGTCTGATGATGTTCCACTGGCGCCACAATGGCCTGCTTCTTTAATATACCACATCTAATTGTAAAAATTATTAGTAGAACTACGATTTTTATACATTGTCTATGACAAAAAAAAACATAGAATGAATGTAAAATCGTCCCATTTATTTTTCGCGAACCCATAAAAACTTGAAAATGTCGCAGACAGGTTTTCACGGGTTTTTCAATTTCCAGTCCGCCGTATCACATCCAGCTGACTGACTTGGCGGACATTTAGATATTTTTTTTAATTTTTTATGTTCAACAATTGAATGTGAAGTGTAAATTTTTATTAACATATGTAATAGATATTGTTTTGTATATTTTTATATTTTTAGGACCTCTTGTAAGAAAAGCATTTTATAGATATGTCTTTCGTTTAGTTAGAGAACAGAATTTGAATTTTATTATACGTTAGTCAGTAAGATAATCTCGTGGCCTCACCATATTTACTTTTTAGTACTAAATTACAGCGTGAGCTTACATTAATTAATATCTATTCAGTTTTCATTTTCATTTTTTTAGCTTCACACTAATTTTGCATATGGCAGGGTAGGCAAAGGGAAAAGGATGAATATATAGTAGAATTAAAAGACTCCATTGCCCACTTCTCACCCAATTAAATAATACTAGAGAGTATTTAGACTGTCAGATGGAAGTAAGAAGCATCATAGAAAGCATTTAATTTTTATTAAATATATATTTACTTATTAAATAATCCATCCCCATGAACGAGAATCGACCCCCGACGAATAGCGTTTACGGTCACTCGCTGCACCACTGCGCCACGACGCCTTCCTCGCAATTCTTTCCAAAATAGATATCCACACATTTCGTTAAGACCCGAGCAACACCAAAGCCCAAGCCCATACCCCTAAGCCATTAGTACCCTAAGCAAACAGGCCACACCACACCGCTCGCGATAAACAGTTGTAATTCACGATCGCATATCGCGTCCGCGTCGCCGCCCGATAATACGAGGCACGCGCCAGCTTATGATATTTGATGTCGTTAGAAATAGATGGTTTATGTAGATGTGCCTTATAGTTAAAAAAATATGAAAATAATATTATTCATGAGTAGCGACCCGTCGAATTACACTATTTTATTTATTTTTCTCAATAACTTTATTGTTGATTATGACATTATCAATTTTAAGATTTTATCCTATATATGAAAGCAAAAAAATCAGCTAAGTGAATAATAAAAATGTTACACCACTTTTGTCAATGTACTTCAAATATTTAAACTGTTAGCAAAAGACACATGACTTATAAAATGAGAATTACTAGAATTTTTTGTCAAACTATAACTTTCTTTATAAAAATCTTGATCTAAAATTTCAGAACTCGACATCACAAACTACTAACTAATATACCTAAGTTTCTATAATTGAATTTTCAATTTATCTAAATCATTAGTAAATATTACTTCTCTTTCTTCTTCATTAACAGTTTAATCAACTAGGCAGAGTATTTCATAATAAAACAAAATTTTCTAAATTCCCTAATCTTTGATCCACCCTTCGTTAAGGGCACTACCCTTGTAAAAGTCAGCGTGAATAGCGCTAATCCTTATCACCGGCGAGGGTTAGAGTGAATCAATTAAAGATAAGCAAATATGCTCCATTGTTGCAGAATTGAATTGCTTGTGAGAGGAAATTAACTTTGCGATAAAGCGATCCGTCATGTGTGACAAGCCCTAATATTGTTTTACTTATTTGTTAGCTAAGATATTCGTGTGAAAATTTTTAATTTTTTTTTTAATAATGAGTACTGGTGTTTTTGTATTTATCATCGTGGTGTAGTGCAACGGCGTTTGACCGGAATGGCGATGATCGTGGGTTCGATCTCCACTTGGAGAATAAACTATTCATTTCATTACTTTGGTAATCTTAGCTTCACGCTGTATCCCGCACGAGGCAGGGTAGGCAGGGAAACCTAGTGTTAAGACACTCCGTTCCACTTCCGTTCTCCACTTTCCGCAGAATTTGAGGCATTGCGTGTTAAGTGGCGGAACTCAACACCTGCGCTTTGCCTTGTTACCAGGAGCGAAGAAATGCAACAATAAATATTTAAATTAAAAATATGAAATATTTCATTTCCTCAACTGGGGATCGAACCCAGAACCTGTCGATTACAGTCACACGCTTGTGCCGCTGCGCCACGAGAGGCCTCAATTATTACTTTGGTAATCAAAATTCGATATTCTGTTAGGTTACTAAAAGTGCCTTGTTTCAAATTCAGGCGGAACCCAGACGTGGTTATCCATGCTTTTCATGCGTTTAACGAGACAATGCGTGAAGTAAGAAAAAAATATGTACTAATAAACTGTTAGCATTTTCTAATCAATACTATAAAATACCATAAATGAAACACTTTTAACCGGATTAATCGCGTATATTGAATGGTAAACATTTTTGGGAAACCCGACGTTTCGAACACTTTACAGTAGTCCGTGGTCACGGGTAGACTGAGGTGGCATTTGTCTGTCAGTTGATACAATTATTATATCAAACTACCGCCAACGATTCTTTAATTGCCTCGCGTACTGCCCTAGATTCTTGCAGAATAAGATAACTGTATCTGGTCCTCTAGTGTGGTGTGCTGGGGACTTTAAATCAAAATCAAAGACATTATCGCGAAAATCAAAGACATTACTATACATATTAACTACAAAAATTTTAAGGTGATTCTCTTGAAATAAATATCGTTTAAATGGCTAGCTAAATATTTGTACATATTATATGTAACACCAGGTGATGTAACCTAAAATTGGTTAGGTTCTTTGTCTCTTAAAGAACTTAATAAAAACAATATGTATAGATTATCTGAGTATAAATTTGACTTACAATGTTCATAAAAGTGTTTTGATGTTTAAAGTTATGAATAATATACTAAAATTAAGCGTAAAAGAAAAAAAATATATTTTACAAAGAATTGTAATGTAATTTTTACTGTCTATGATAATCGACTTTTATGACCTTAACACTAACTAAACAAACAAAAACGTATGTTACATAGATTTTATGTTAAAAAATAAATAAAGCCATATAAATGTACAAGGCAAAGCTCTTTAATATCTCAATAAAATCATAATTTCATATAACAGAAAAATAACAAAATTCCTTACTTAATACTGTTAAGCCTAAAAATACAACTATTGACTTTTCACACAAGAGATTATACACCGTCGGCCACGATTAAGTATACACACCCACACAAATTAAATCAAATTTTATTAGTTTTTTTCTAATGTGAGAAATCCAAACAGTTTAAAGCTGGGATTATGGTTGTAAGCTTATTTGAATTTTTTATTAATGTTGTAATGGATAGTGTAATAAATGTGGGGAGCGCTGCATTATTGTATTATATCGTTATTATTAATTTAGTTATGAATAATTCAGTGTGGGGTGCGAGGTCGGCGTTATTGTGGTCACTGTGCGCTACTGTTTTTGTTTGTCTATCTCTAAGTATAGTACGTTTTAGGACTTATAATTTCTTAATTTAGGTTTATAGTATTGTAAGGTCACCAGGTTGCAGTGGGATATCGATGGACTTCAACTGACTGACCTTGTTCTGACAGAATATAATTAGAGTATAGTTACTTTAAAATGGAATATCTTGATAATAGTTTCCTAACGCTTCCTGTTATATGTGAGATGCAACGTGAAGAGAATATATTATGAAGATATGAAAACAAAGACAAGCATTTCCTTTGTCATCAGTATCAATATTTATCCATTCAGATTTTCATCTGAAGTATAGGAACATGTATATTTGGTACAAACAGTGTATTTAATGGGTGGCTTTAAATTTCATGCAAGGATACAAATATGTATTTTTCCGCCTTATGCTCACTCACTGTTGTCTTCCAACCCTGCCATGTGCTGTATCCCATATGGCAGAGTAACAGAGGGCACTTGAGAACCTAGTGTTAAGACACTTCGTTCCACTTCCGTTACCCACTCTCCGTCGGATTTGAGCGGAGAATGCCGAAGAAATGAAAACATTAAATATTTAATTTGAAAATGTTCATTATTTCATTTCCTCGAGTAGGGATCGAACCCACAAACTGTCGTTTACAGTCACACATTTGTGCCTCTGAGCAACGACAGCCCTCTGCCGCTATTATGCAACGCTCCATAAGCCTTTACTTATGTGGAAACTCATAAATTTCTGCACATGATAATGTTAAAGAAAAAATAAAACAAAAATCTGCTCTTTAACGATCCAAATTATCTAACCACAACATTAAGCAATATTAGTTATAGTAAACGCCTATCGAAAGGCTGAATGTGATGCAATAAAGAATGAGTAAAGTCTACCACTGGAGCTAAGTCTTCACTCAACCAATCTGCCTAGAGTTGAACACTTACATACAAATCAAATGGACGGTAGGTCGAGAAAGATGCATTATCTATTACAGTTTAAAATGTTACAATCTGATAGAATAAACATAAGCTTAAGTAATAATTTAATAAGTATTAATTATTTAATATACTTTTTGCATGAAATAAACAAAGGGAAGCATTGAGATTTTTTTCCTTCCCATCATTAATGTGGCATTAGCGTATGGGAAGCATCCGAGCGGCATTGATAAAGGCTAACGTCTACATATCAGAACATTATTAACATTGACGCGGAAAAATCGCTAAGTATATTTATCGTGGCTTGTTTCCATAACAACGTGTGATTTTTTCATTACATATAAGAAAAACCTTATTAAAGGAATTTATAATACTATTTCAGAAGATTTTTTCAGAATTTGTATTAAATGGAAAAAAAATACATATGTTATTTATCTGTACTGTTAAAACTATATGTGATTTAATGAGTTAAGAAGAGCAAAATTGGATGATATTCGTTTCAGAAGGATGTTTCTTCGCAAGGACACAGAAAAGGATAATGGAAACAAACATTTTACAATATTTCACACGTTACGCAATACCAACGTTATAATAAATGATTATTACAGTACCTTGAGTGAGGTAATGACTTGTGAGAGATTAGTGCTTATTGACATTGAATGATTTTGAATTAAAATAATATGTCCTTGTATATTTCTTTTGTCATATATTTTATGTCAACCTACGCTTAGTGAGTACTTGGTAATATATTATACCTTTATTCATTTTTTATTTCAATATGTAGGTACTTTTGGATACTATTTTAACTATTTTTAAAGAGTTAATTCACACTTACAAAAGAAATACTTATTTGGAGAAAGATAAAAATTTGTACGTCGCAGGATTTGGTTCCGCGCCTCTTTAAATCCATCTTAGCTCTCTAATCACTGAGTCATACGTTCACATCAAGCTACATCGAAATCTTAACCTTGCTTCCAAGAGGCTTGTATACTTTTGGATACGTTAATATGTAAAAAATAACTTTTATAAATGTTTGCAAGAAGCCTATTTGACTTTTGATTACAGTCTTTGGGCCAAATTAAGGGAAAAAAATCGTAATAATGAACATGGTATTGTATATTATCAGCTACTTACTTTGGTTCAGCCAGGCAAAGAGTTTTGAAACGTATGATTTTACACTAGCATATCGTCACGCTGTAACTCGCACATGCGGGATAGGCAGAGGGAGAATCTAGTATTAAGACACTCCGTTCCTTTTCCTACTTTTCGAGAAATAGGAGGCATTGCAGAACTCAACACCGCGCGAGCTCAAACTCACTGGATATTAATTAATATAATCGAAATAAAAGTGTGTTTTAATACTTTTGCCTTACTTTATAATTGTTGTGAATTCAAGTACAATGTGCAATAAATATTATTACAATATAATAACTATAAATCGACTTTTGGTTTAGTTAAAAGGTAAAGGTTTGATTGTTTTGATAAAGATTGTACAAAGAAGAAAACATTGAATATTTTGTGTTTTATTGCTAACCTCTTTATGAAATTTAGCTGAGATGGCGATTTTGGGTCAAATTATTTTTATTTGCTTTTTACAGCTTCACGTCACATACTATATGTATACTTACGCATAAAGTGAGCAGAGAGAATATAGTGTAAAGACACTTCTTCGTTTTCCACTCTTATTCAAGGTATTGTGTTTTGAGTGGCAGAATTCAACGCCCCAATCAGTCAGTTTAGTAAAAATGGGAGTTACTTGGAAAACGAAGTGACGATTTGTCACTAAGTTTTGTTTATATATATTAGAAAAATCTGCATGTAGTTTGTAATAATTTTACATACATATTTATATATAACTACATATTTTTGACCAAATGAACGATATCTATATACAAAAAGAAAAGAAATATTACTAATATTACATTTATTAAATCTCAGACAAAACGAAATCTTGCGATGCATAGTAAATTAACAAGTTTCATAATACCGTCAATTAGCTTATATGCTGTCCATATGTTGATTTTGAGCTTGAGTTTGCTTACAGCGTCTTCGATAATTTCACACGTTGTTCCCCATTTAGCCTGAACAAATACTGAACATTATTGGGACTTCTAATGGGTTGTACACACCATTGAGGCCACCCGCGAAGTCAGGTGGATAAAACTTAAGCAGTGACCACTCTCAGTAGATATTAGAGATTTTTAAAATTTTTATAGTAACTTTTATACGTTGTATTATTAAATATTAATTTCTTCTTTAAGTAAATTTTAACACTTAGGTAAGATTGTAAGGTTAATATGTTCGAAATTTTTTTGGTCGTAAATGATGTGTTTTCTTGTAACTAATGGTTGTATTGTAATTTTTTTATAATATTGGCAAATTGTATACCTTTAGCAAAATAAAAATTACTTAAAACTAATTCTACGTACGAAAAAAAATGAAAAATAAAGATATTTCTTAATTAAAAATTATAAAAATACATTCCATAAAAAACGACTAACTGAAGCTTTGTGATTGTCCAATTAAATGTAAATTACAAGCAGTCACGCCACACGTGCTAATGAGGATCAAGCAAACATTGATTTAACAGTAAACTTTACTCGATTCTGTTTATACTATGCACTTTTAACGATAACTCGATGATTAAAAGGTTTTAGCATCTGCAAATTATCTACATATGTATGGTACCAATTATTTCGATTAAATAATTTGAAATATTACCTAAGAAATATAAAGAATATTTAAAAAATGTGGGAAACGGAAGTGGAACGGAGTGTCTTAAAACTAGGTTCCCAAGTTCCCTCTGCCTATCCTGCCATGTGCTGCATTAAGAATAGTTTTCGATATTACTTCATATCATTAGCATAAATCAACCGTATTTATGACAACAATATTAAAACCATTCGCCGTTCGCTTACAAATCAACATTACAATAAGAAAATCCGTTGACAATATCGCCTTTCAAAAAGCGATACAATAAATTCAATTTCAATATAGACAAAGGGACCATAACATTAATACACGAACTCATATTTTCACAAAAGGCGTCTGAAAACAAGCTTATTCGGTTCGAGCGTATAGCATTGCATAGTAATGTTGGCTATAGATAGCTCCATGTCATAAATACGTACATATCGAACGATAAATATAAGAAACAAAGCGCTACACACGTATAACGAGCCTACATCTCTTAATGATATGTAGATTCTCTGCATTAGTTACATGACTGTGTTCTCGGTGAAAACATCTCGCAAACTAGATGAGTTATGTAAAGTTCTTACAGCAATATATAGCTTTGCCAATGTAAAACTTATTAGTGAGATGCATGGCAAGTATTTCTTTGTGTTGGTCAGAAAGTTTTGTCGTATTGCCTCGAGCTTTATTCCGACTCATTAAACAAGACATAATTTAAGTCCATGCCTTAACGGTATTCAACTTAAAGTTGAAATCGAACTATCTAAGATTCAATTTCGATTAAAGCCCATTCCCATTGTTATTGCGTTTCGGACTTAGTACTAAAGCTTCGTGCATTACAAATGATATACAAATTTAAGTCTAAATAGTTTAGAATAAAGTTGATATTTCAATAATAGCAAAGGGAAATTGAGACATTAGAAATCTCGCAGCGACTATTACCGTGTTCTTTTAACAAATGCACGACGGCGTACAGAGTAAGATGTAAGTTGCGCCGGTCTGCATAAATAAGGGTCGAAGAAGTATCGGTTATTTTAGTAGTGGGACCCCAGGTGGGCGTGGACCCGTCATATATCATCGTGAACAATTATTAAATTATCTTTTTCGTTGACATTAAGTAATTGTTTTGGTTTGGCCGCGGTCATAACTAGCGCGCCGAGAGATGAGATATTGGTTTTGAGTTATTACTTTACGTGAGCTTGAAATTCCTTTGTTTTCAAGTATTTTTTGTTGGCAAGTAATATTTGAACGTATGGTTTCAAGCGTTTCTAGAAAGGAATTTATTAAATCATTACATTACATTATACATATAACTATTTTATTATTATGTAATTTGAAATAAGGTGAATAGATTCATATTCGTTGTTTACCATGTATTAAATAGCATAAAACCTATTACTACATTTACTATCCATTTATCATGCTCGGCGGTGTAATCGGGCCGGGCTGACGGGTGTTCGTGTAATGATTCAAAAGCAGTAATTAATTAAGCTAATAAAGCTATCGTAGCAAGTACGTGATTATATTATATTAAACTAGACATAACAACCCGACTTGACGTGAGTGAAAGGGATTCTACGATCGTTCATAAATAGTTAAATATTGTTACCAACATACACAGTATCGTGGAAACATGCAACGATAAATTAAATAGCGAAAGAACATTTATTTATTATACCTAACGTTTTTTTGGCAAAAATATAGATTCTCACATTTGTATTGTTTATGACCAATTTACACTCGATTCAAACAATCGATTATAGCTATGACGCCAGCTACATTGCTTGCTCTGCTTACACAAAATGATTTGGCTTTACGCTGCATCCTGCACATGACAGCTTAAGCAGAGGCAATTTGAGATCCTAATTATTCGATGATTTTAAGACATTTAATAGCGTGTTTAGTAGAATAGCTGCTATTTATAATTATTTTTGTCAATAAAAGTCAGCTTCACGCTGTATCCCGCTCACGGCAGGGTAGGCAGAGGTAACTAGGGAACCTAGTGTTAAGACGCTCCGTTCCACTTCCGTTCCCCACTTTCCGCTTAATTTTAGGCATTGCGTGTTGAGTGGCGGAACTCAACGCCGCGCTTTGCCTTGTTACCAGAGCGAAGAAATGAAAACATTAAATATTAAATTTGAAAATATTAAATATTTCATTTCCTCGAGGGGGAATTGAACCCACAACCTATCGTTTACTGTCACACGTTTGTGTCACACGACAGGCTATTAATTTTATTCACAATCTATTCTTATAGTAAATGTGTAACCTATCAATGTATTTTATTTACTTAGCATTTAGACTTTATTGTACTTAAATACGTTACAAAATAAAAAAGATACTCTAATTACTTTAAAATATTAAGGTCGACAAAATTGTTACAATTTCTTTAACAATATATCAGAAAATTTTAATTTGTAATAATAGTTTTAGATATTGAAATTAGTAAATACAGTGTATATTTTTAAAGGGCGACATTACGATCTAGGTAAGTAAAATGCGGATTATGGTATATACAAAATTTATATAGGTAGTATTTATTATAGCATCTTCGCGTATTTATCCAGTACAAAAAAAACAGGCAAACTTTCTGTCAACTTATTGTCAATGTTTCCCTGGATGGGAATCGAATCGACAACAAACGTCCTTACCTTCGTCCCGCTACGCCACGATGGCTTGTGCATATACTTTAATCTATTTCTAAAATAATCTACATAAATTTAAACAACGCAACCATTCCCTAATCTGGTAGATAATTTTAACACGAAACAAATGATTGTAGCCATAATAAAATTTATAAATTATATTAATCAGTGTTATTTATAAACTTAGAATTAGTGATAAGAGCTGTCCAGCAATAACGATTCGTTATCTTAACTCCGCCTCGAGATAGGAGATATAACGCCGCAAACGAGCTTACAAATACTTATTTTCGCTTTATACTCCCGTTGACTGTAGTGGAGCAATCAGCTTGCAATTGCAAGCCATAGATAGCTGTTTCGATAGGGATGCTGTTTCACTGAGCATGATGATTTAAATATATATTTTTTAATAACGGAGTGTTTTGTCACTAAGCTCTCTCTGTCAATATTCTTATACGGAATACATGAACCATGACGTCGTTTGAAAAAAAGACCTATAAAATCATTCAAGATCTATATTATATAGATGATCGTGTGATCCTGTCGTGGCGCAGCGGCACAAGAGTGTGACTGTAACCGACAGGTTCTGGGTTCGATCCCCAGTCGAGGAAATGAAATATTTAATATTTTCAATTTAAATATTTAATGTTTCATTTCTTCACTCTGGTAATAAGGCAAAGCGCGGCGTTGAGTTCCGCCACTCAACACGCAATGCCTCAAATTCGGCGGAAAGTGGGGAACGGAAGTGGAACGGAGTGTCATAACACTAGGTTTCACTTCCGTTCCCTCTGCCTACCCTGCCTAGTGCGGGATACAGCGTGAAGCTGGAAAAAAAAAATCGTAACGTTTGCTAAGTTAAGCTAAGCTAAGCTATCTGAGACATTTCACGTGAAGCTATTTACATATCTCTTGCGTATAGATAGAGTTTTGTTTTGTGTATAATATAAATCGCAATAATATTTTTAATATGAAATAACAAATGAAGTAATCAGAAATGTGGTAAATAGTTTCAGACTTAACGCGATGGCTTTAGCTTCAATCCCTACTCGAAAGAGTAAATTATTTGCATTGTCATCAGTATTTCGACTCGACTAGCAATTTTTCGAATTCGTCGATAATTCATCGTATTCGTCTCTTGAAACTGGGTCTTTGTCTACCCGACTTTGGGCGGTATACATTAAAGCTGGAAATATAGTAATTCATAGTATTCTATATGACTTAGCTTAGCTCACATAGTCAGAGAAAGCCACTATCGACTTGATTGCGATACTATCTAGCCAGACCACATTATTGTCTTAATTGATTCGTCTGTACCTCGCGCCTTTAACGATTAAAGTGGTTTTAAAAGCTAATTTTACTCCCACTCCGATTTCAAATCGACTCTTAACTACTTTCAACAATGGTGTATTTATCGCTTTCATTAATTGACTAAGCAGTTAATGTGTAAATACTAATTAATGACATTTGCGTGTTTATAAAATTGAAGCGTACTTTGATTTTTAGTAAATGCATATGTTTTTGTAAATGTATTTAAATTTCATTTATATTAATATTGCCTGTACATATATATATATATATATATATATATATATATATATATATATATATATATATATATATATATATATATATATATATATATATATATATATATATATATATATATATATATATATATATATATATATATATATATATATATAATAATTAAATGACAAATGGGGAACAAAACTTAGTGTTGTATCACTCAACACTTTAGTTTTGTTTAGTTGAACAAAAAACTAATATAACGATTATTTAAAATTTTTAACCATTATACTATCTCGATATGGCTATAAAGAGTAAACAATTTGAACACGAACAGTAGAAATGGTGTTCGAAGCGCGCATGTCATAAATTTGAATTCTGCAACAAAACTTTATAAAATACGAGCTTATTGTCAGCGGAGACGAATAAATAAAAGAATTTTATCGATACTACCAGACGAAGAGTCTATTTGACATGAGAACAATTTTAATACCATTCCGTTCTGCCTAACTTATAACTACTACGCCCCTATAAACATTTTTAACTTCACACTATCTAGAATCGAACTAATAACCAATGTGCTTATATCTTCTGCCACTGTGCTACAATGGCCTGTGGCACGATGGTATTAGTTACCTACGATTTTTTTTCTTTTTTTTTTTCACTATAATAAAGCAAGTACTCCGGTCTCTACTTCCAATGCTGTACCTATTTTTAATAATATACTTAAGTAGCATTTAAAAACTTGTCGTGGCCCCATGCTACCAAATCTTATTGTGACCACGACTGATGTGGGTTCTATCTACACTTAGGACAATTAATGATTTTCATTTCTTTGCTTTGGTAACAAGACTAAGTGCGATTTGAAATATATAAACTTAAAATAATCTACTTTTTCATTTATATTATCATGTTAGAAGATAATGGGGATTTAAAATGTGGGAATTATTATCTAAGTAAATTTTAGAAATTGTAAACACGAAGACGAGGTTTCATTTTCAAGTAATTCCTAATGTACATATATTTATATAGTGTCATGATAAAGCAGCTTTTATACTACACATACCTACTACAAGTAATACAAACTACGAACAACACGCTCCGTCTTCATTAAGTGAATTTTTAAATTAATATTACAAAAATCAAATTTAAATATTTTTTTCAAAATTAAAAGTTACATGTTTCATTTTTTGAACATCAAACAATATACAGACAGGTCAATATTTATTTTTATATATCTCTTAGCCGAATTAATTTGGTGGAAAATTTTAAAATATTATTATCCTATGTAAAATACTGACACTTATCAGGGACTGATGAAAGGACCAGTTAAATATGATTAGTTATTCTGTTATCACGATTAGGTTCGCAACAGGGAATCACGTAGAGCTGTTAAATATTTTACAGATATTTTAAGAAAATTCTTTGTTGAAATTACGAAAAATACGAATAATAACAATCATATAAAGAATTATTATTTGGCGTTTATTAAACGTCTCCATTAGGTGTTAATACATATATGAGTATGTCGGTTGGTATTAGCAACTCCATAAAATCTCCAAAATTCATTTCTTATCAGATTTACAATCACAGCGGGTTGATGTTTGATGAATAGACGTATTGTGATGTTAATACCTACATATAAAGATAACGTGACTTATAAATGAAATGATTAAACTTGAAAACTAATAAATTAAATTATTATAATTATAATTGAGGCCTGTCGTGGTGCAGAGGCACTAAACATGTGACGGTATACGCGGCAGGTTTTGTATACGATCCCCGATCGAGGAAAAGAAATATTTAATATTTTCAAATACAAGACAAAGCACGGCGTTGAGTTCCGCAACTCAGCACTCAATGCATCAAATTTGGAGAATAGTGGAAAACGGAATGTAGTGTCTTAACACTAGGTTCCCAAGAGGGCGACTAAACAACAAAAAAAAAATTGTTTCTAAGGTAGCAGTAAAAAAATTCTAACGCATGTCGTGATTGAAGCTATTTTATGCTATGTTTAGCGTAAAAAATAAAGAAATGCATTAATTTAAGATTGTTAGTAAATTCTATGTGGTTAATGCTCATTACGTGTGCCGCAGTAAGTAACAATACGATATGAAGTCATATTTTAATACTGCTATTGCACGCTATTTGCATTTTCTAAATGCATTTTAAATATTTTTGCATTTGACATTCCATATATTTAAGTTTTGTTAGAATGCTTAAGTGAAATGGTTGAATTTTATTAATCTGTCAAAAAATATGTAAACATTGTAGGGTGGGCAGAGGGATTCTGGGAACCTAGTGGTAAAACATTATGCTCGCTTTAACACACTTCCATACCCCACTTCTCTCCGAATTCTTGAGGCATTGCATGTTCAATGCCTGATTCCAAGTCGCGCGTTGCTTTGTTACCAGAGCAAAGAAAATAACTAAAAGTCAAAATATAGTTACGGTATAAATATTATTGGGAGGCCTGTGTGGGCGCAGCGGTACAAGCGTGTGACTGTAAACGATAGGTTGTGGGTTCGATCCCCACTTGAGGAAATTAAATATTTAATATTTTTAAATTAAACATTTAATTTTTTTATTTTCCTTTCTCTGGTAACGAGGCGAAGCGCGGCGTTGAGTCCCGCCACTCAACAAGCAATGCCTCAAATTCGGTGGCAAGTGGGGAACGGAAGTGGAGCGGAGTGTCTTAATATTAGGTTCCCATGTTCCCTCTGCCTATCCTGCCGTGTGCGGGATACAGCGTGAAGCTGAGTGAGAGTGAGTATAAATATTACTATAATATAAAAGGTAACACGATCTTAATATTAGTACATGACATGGATGGTGAAATATGAATACTATATATGGTGTTTTCAGTTAATGCTCCTTTACAATTATATATATTTTCAGGGCAAACAATATAATCAAGTGTGACATTTAAAATAAAAACTAAAACAGAACAAAACAAAACAATAATATTATAAGTACCTACTAGATGTTATACTTTTTAGCCCCATACACCCTGTATATAGATAGCTAGGTAGACTGAATTAACCTTCACTAGGTACTTAGTGTATCTTCATTAAGACAGTTCGTTACCCACTTTCAGCTGAATTATGTAGACATTGCAAATGTGTCAAGTATGGAAGATGAAGAAATGAATCACCACATCCGTCTTGCTTGCAGTTAGAAAGTATTCTTTTGGGGTACGACGGCCACAATAATTAATTTAATAATTAATTGTAGAAATGTTTATATATATACTAACTATCATTAATTATTTATTTTATTATATATAATATTTTGTCTATATACGTTTCTTCTAAAACGCCACCCTCAGTAATGTTAAGTACACGTGTCCTTTGTAAAGATAAATCTGATTAGAGTAAGCGCTCAGCTCTTTGTGCTTTATAGAGAATTTATAATCGGCAATCGTTTGAAAGTGATTTATTGTCGAGTTGTAATTGATTGCATCTTATTATGATGTTTGTTTTAGATTTTAAATTTATGATAAACGATCGTTAGGAACAATGGATAATTAAGGCTTAAACTGTGGATTTTGTTTTTGGTAATGTTATCTTTTAGTTATTCGATATGTTGATGATAATCTTTGTTTGGTTAAATATCTGAGATTAAGTGACTAATGTTACAAAGTGTTTTTTTTTTTATTTTATTTAATTTCTTTTTTTTTTACTTTATACCTTCGAGCTGTGTAACGTGTCAACTACATGTTGCAGGGTTGTGCAGAGGTAACCTAGTTAGTAGTTAGGTATTTTACATTCTACGCAGACTACGCTAGACTAATTTACATTTATTTTTTTACTAAATTAGTTTTTTGTTTATAAAAAATATACAAATATATAAAAAATATATTTTTACTTTTATCTTTTTTTTTTATGGAAGAGACGGCAAACGAGCGTACGGGTCACCTGATGATAAGTGATCACCGTCGCCCACGACCCCGTGTAACTCCAGAGGAGCTACAGGAGCGTTGCCGTCTTTTAAGGTGGAAGGGCACCGGGGCCCGGCATTACCTAATGCGAAACGCAGTGGCCAAAGCCACTACTTAACGCCGGTCTTAAATGCCGGGGGTGGTAACAATCCGGTCGAGTCTGCCCATGCGTGTTGCCATTACTGGCAACGTGACTCTGCCACACGCACTTTAGTCGCCTCTTACGACACCATCAGTACCAGGGTGATCCTATTCTAAGCCGGGATCACACGGCAAAAATCTACAGCTTAACACTGTCTCCTGTACATGGCAGGTTAGATAGAGGCAACTTGGGGGTCTAGTGTTAAGACGCTCCGTTCAGTTCCCCACTTAAACCAAATTGAACATGGACCAAAATGATTTGAATGTCTATATAATATTATCAATTACAAATAATGAGTATATAATTTTTCAATAATATTTGCATGAAAATGTTATAACGAATATTAATTTTATATTTAGGCATATCTCTACTGTCGTAAAAGCCTGCAAAGGCAGTGAAAATTAAACAGGTTATTAGTTGAAAATTACCGCTGTCGGGATAAAATGTCGCCGGTAATAAAGCCTGAACGCCAGATATAATGTTTCTGGATGAGATTTTTCATTTAGCTCTATGCTGTATCTCGGTAGAGGCAGAAGCTGGCAGAGGAAATTTAGTGTTAGGACACTGTGTATGATGCTGAGCTATGTTTTGAGCAAATTAGTGAAATTTTATAATTAATTATACCGATGAGCGTGAATTGAATTTTTGTCATTGTTTATAATATAATTTTAGAAATAATTTATTTATTACAACAAGATTTTTTTATGTATGATGTGAATTAAAATTTATCGATAAAACATTGATTTTGTAAAGTTAATAATTTGAAATTAAATTTTATAGATTGTATATATATTTTATTATAGATATTATGACAAAGCTTGCACAGTACTCTAAGCAACATGCAATATTATTAAGTACCTTTTAGTATAATAACCCCGATCTGTAAAGTTACACAGGTGGGTAACATTTAAATGTAATCTGCCTCTAACGTTCTGCATAATTTTTTGTCACTTGTCATTTAAATTGTATTTAATTGAATATTATTCTTAAATTAAACTTTAAAAGTCACTGGTTTTACTAATAAATCAAGGCGATAAGTTATAAACTTAGTTATTTAATGACTGTGTTTATTGTTTTATTGTATAATTAATGCTCATGAATAAATAATTTTGATGTATCTTACAAAGGTTTTGGTAAACAAACTAAAAATAAATTTTAAGAACAAATAATATTTAAAAACATTTCATACTTCAAATTGAAAGCTTAAAAAATAAAATTACGAATTGTCTCTTTTAGTCAGATAGTTTCCACGTTCCACAGTATATAGGGTATCATGGGGGCTAAATCACCGCCCATCGGGGGAGTACCGAGGGCCGCCTTAATTACCGCCGCTTTTATAGTTTTAATGAGTTCATTTCGGACCCGGACTAACAAGCGAATACCTATTTAAACCAATTTTGAAATTAATATTCCAAGGGATGTTCGCGTTTATCGATATTTTTTTATTGATATTGTTAACTATTATTGTGTTTATTTAGATTCAAGATGTTTCCCGAGTAAAGCATGATAGGCACAGAGATTCTCAGGTTAAGACAATTTAATTTTTAATTTTCGAGACATCGCGCTTTCTTGGGCTCAATGTCACACTTTGCCTGTTTATTACTTACTTACTTACTTAGCTTCACGCTGCTGCAGCTACTTACTTAGAATCCCGCACGAGGCAGGGTAGGCAGAGGGAACCCGCGAACCTAGTGTTAAGACACTCCGTTCCACTTCCATTCCCCACTTTCTGCCGAATTTGAGGCATTGCGTGTTGTGTGGCGGAACTTAACGCCGCGCTTTGCCTTATTACCAGAGCGAAGAAATGAAACATTAAATATTTAAATTGAAAATATTAAATATTTCATTTCCTGGAGTGGGGATCCAACTCAGAACCTGTCGGTTACAGTCACACGCTTGTGCCGCTGCGCCACGACAGGCCTCGTTTTTATTAGAGTGAGAAAATGAAAATTATAAAGTTCTCCGGTGGAAATCAAATACCCATCTCCATGTTGTTCGCAGTCAGACCCTAAGCTGCTGCGTCAGGACGACCTCAATTGTTGTACTTTAACCTTGTTTTTGCAATTTACGCGAAAATTAAAAGAGATCTACTCATGACAGTACTTATGTGCACTATATTAGGTAAGTAGATGTGGTAAGCGAAAAAGTCCAAAAACATTTTGTTTGACCGCACAGAGGAAACATGTGGATTTTTTAAATGATAAATATTATACATTACAACAAGAACAATAAATATATACACATCAAATTAAATATTTAATGATTTTATTGTATCGTTTTAGTAACAAGGTCTAGAGATCTGCCACTAAATACGCAATGCCTTGAATTCGGCGGAAATTGAGCACGTAAAGAGTGGCTACCTATGAATACAGAGTAAAGTTAAAAGAAAAAAAAAATGCCCCATACGCTAGAGTAGGCAGAGGAAACTTGGGCAGAACCTGGTGTTAAGACACTGTATATAAATAATATATTTTTTCTATCTATTTTCCCAACCCTATTATGTTTATCAGTACGCTAGCGGTCTCTTCGACTATTTTGTCGATATTAATTAAAAAGGGGTCTGTACAAGTTAATATTAAAGAAAATTAAGCAATCTCCGCCCGCCAAGTTTCTAATGAATTTTCGCTTAACAAGAGCTGCCTTATGAAATAACTTTCTGACGAGTTGTTTTGTTTATGCAGCGTTTTCGTTTAATTAAAGGATATTTTTTTAGTAAGATATTGGCATTTAAGATATAATAATGTTCCAATATATGTTTTGTATCTACAAGCTGAATCCCGCATATAGCAGGATTTTTTATTGCCATTGTCTACAAGGGCAATAAAAAATCTAGTGTCTTGACACTCCGTTCCGTTTCTTACTTTCCGCCAAATTAGAGGCATAGCGTATTGAGTGATGGAAGTCGACGCCGCGCTAAATGCCTAGCTATGAGAGCGTATGCCTATACGTATATACATATAATCAAGAAATATTTTATTACATTAGAAATAATAATTTTCTAAGAATTGCACATATTGTAATAAGGCAAAACGCGTTGAGTTCCGCCACTCAGCACGCAATGCCTCAAATTCGGCGGAAAGTGAGGAACGGAAGTGGAACGGAGTGTCTTAACACTAGATTCCCGGGATTCCTCTGCCTACACTGCCTCGTGCGGGATACAGCGTGAAGCTAAAAAATAAATGTAAAATTTTTTTGTATAACTTACATTTTAATTGCCATATATGCTATATATCTCATACATCTAATACTTATTTCAAATTCCATATTGAATAATCCATAACAAAGGTAAAATATATATACATACTCGTACATATCTATAAGTAATGGTTAGTTTAGAAACTTGGGGATACTTCAGTAGGGAGAAGGGGATAAGGGTGGGCAATCTCGCAATTATCGCCCTATTAAGTAGTTTAGAGGCGTTGAAGATATGGCCTGCCTGGGACCACTAAAATGTCGTTATTAGATGTAATAAAGCACCTACGTAGTACATTAAGCTGTTGAATGTTAATATTTTGGTAAATTTATATAATGTTAAAAAATATATATATGCATATCATTGTCGTACAGTGACATCATTTGCCTTTAATAGTGGTGATTTTAGATTAGTATTTTATTACAGGGAAAGAAATACTGTCCATTTTTCACTTTACACACAGTTAAATTATATTAATTAGTTTTTACTGGTAATAAGGCAAAACGTGGCGTTTAGTTCCGCCAATCAACACGCAATGCTTCAAATTCGGCGGAAAGTGGGGAACGGAAGTGGAACGAAGTGTCTTAACACTAGGTTCCCGGGTTCCCTCTGTCTACCCTGCCTCGTGAAAAATTGTTTTAACGATGTTTAGTTCCGCCAATCAACACGCTCGACTCGAATTCGGAATGGGAATCGGAGTGACACTAGGTTAATGTTTATTCTGATTCGGTACATGAATACTGTGATAGCGTATTTTTTGTTGTTATTTTTATTATTCTATACTAAAATCCTTTTGAATTGATTTTTCGATTACATAGTATTCAAGGCCTGTCGTGGCGTAGAGACACAAGCGTGTGACTGAAAACGATGATCTGTACTTGATACCCTCTCGAAGAATTGAAATATTTAATATTTTCAAATTAAATATTTGATATGTTAATTTCTTCACTATGGTAACAAGGCAAAACGCGGCGTTGAGTTTCACCTCTTAACGTGTATTGCCTCAAATTCGGAGGAAGGTGGAAAACGGAAGTGGAACGGAGTTTTTAACACTAAGTTGCCAAGTTCCCTTTGCCAATCCTGCCAGTTCAGGCTGAAGCTCTGATTCCATTTCCCCGCTCACCGCAAGGGATGAATGGAACAAGACCAGACCAGCAAGATAATTAAATACTTACATTTTTGTATAAAAAGAATTAAATTAATCGAAATACAGACGACAAACAACAAGGTTAACATTCATATTTTACCACCTTAACTTATTTTATACAAAACTATTTCCTTATAAGGTTTACATCTGCTATTATCCTATAAAAGTAGAGTCAATAAATTTTAAAGCGCTTACAAAGCGAGCGTTTAAGGATGCTATGTCTTTTTTCTTGCCCGTTTAAATCGTAAAAATTCCTCACATTTCTACTTGCAAGCCACTTTAAATCAATATTTGAATGAAAATAAAAAGATCGTAGGAGCAAATGAAGTTATAACAATGGAACTGGCTGTAACTGAGAAACGACACATAACTTACGTAGAACTGACGTAAATTGAACTTTATAATTGTTCGAATAAGGCCTATAATACCATGGCGTAACTTTGTAAGATTTAATATGAGAATCAGTTTTGCATATCAGTATCTTTTTGTAATTCACTAGAATGTTTAAAAGTCGTGATAGCCAATTGGTGAGAGTACAAAGTTTCGTGCTTGAGCTTTATATCAGAACCGGGGGTACATATTATACTTAAAAAATTAAATTGATTAAAGGTTCATTCAATAATCTAAGTTAATTAAGCGAAACCGATGTATATGGGTAAAGATAATCTTTGGATTTCTTTTAACATTATGAACGAAGAAGTGTATAATCTATATAAAGAGGCCTCTCGTGGCGTAGCGGTACAAGCGTGTGACTGTAAATTTGACAGGTTGTTGGTTCGATCCTCCTTTATTGATTTGAACATTCGCGTTAAACAGCAACCTGATTTTTTAATATAACAATTTTATGTTAATATTATTTGCTGTAGTTTTATCATGAAATTGTATGTCACATAATAATATTTTATTGAAATTCCATGTCGCTGAGTAGAGATGAAAGATTCGATCGTACATTCACCGTACAAATGGATATCCCTAATGAAATGCAGTAGAGCTTTGAAACTTAGCTGTTTTTCACCGAAATAATGTTTCTGGTCTCTTTTGCCTTGTCCACAGTGATCAACCTTTTCAGATATGACCTTCCTTTTGGGTCCTTACACATTTTACGTAACAACGATTCTGTGTTTTTAAAAGTAAACTAATGTCCTACCTTAGCTCACACTCATTCTTGCCATGGAGGAAAGTTTTAACAGAGAACTGCAGAAATTATTATTTATATTTTCAAAAGTTGTAGAAAGCTTAGTATTTATATGTTAATATTAATTCTTTTGTTACCATCAAGGAACGCCTGAGCTTAAGCGCTAATCGTTGATTATGGGTTCGATTCCCACTCGAGGATTTGATTCGGGAGTATGATTATATTCAAATTTTCCTTCCCTCATTTTATAAGAAAAAGTAATATTCAAAGTAAAATTATTAACTAACTAAATAGAAAATCGGAAACGGAGCGTCTTAACACTCTACTATAGCGTACATGTAGCTGATTTTTTTTTGTATTAAATCAAAAGTTAAAAACCTAAGGTCACTCATTAAGTACATTACAATGTTTCTAAAGCTAGCTACTTGGTGTCCCGGCGAGCATAAATTGCGGCCCAATTGGCTTCCCGCAGTTAGAATCACTACACATTCACTTATCAGAATATTGCCCTGTAATTTGTGTTTTGTATACGTATATGTATATAATATTGTTTTATAATTATTGATGGATATGTTGATGGATAAATGGATCAAATGTATTTTTTAAGTTAAAAAGCTCTCAGTCTTACCATAGCGGGTCGATCTCTATTGTGTAAACAAACTCTTGTTATTTTACTTCGGCATCTGAACACTGCATTAATTTTATTAAAACGGAGAGTCACTGAGGTAACTATTTTAAACATAAAAGAATATAAAGTAATACGTGAAGTGTGTTTTAGATTGAAAAATTTCATCAGTAAATATATTAAAAAATATATGCTTTTGAATATTAATTATTTTGTATACTACTACTATTGAGGTTGTAGGTTCGATTCTATTCTGAGAAAAGGAAATAATTAATATTTTCAAATAAAACATTTAATGCTTTCATTTCTTCGTTTTAATAACAAGGTAAAAACGCTGGCGTTGAGCACCAACCAACAAGCAATGCCTCAAATTCGGTGGTAAGCGGGGAACTATGTCCCCTCTGTCTACCATGCCATGTGCGGGAAATAGTGGGAAATTGAAAAAAAAAAAAATCTATTTTATAAAATGTCTGAATGGTCCGACGATTAATAAAATAAGGATAGAGTTTACTTACGCACATACATATGTCGTGGCATGGCAATTATAATATAATTAAAAATTTTTTGAATAATTAAGATCGTTGTGGTGCTTGGTTGTTTCCGCACGCGCAGCGTTAAGATCCTCTAGTCAACACACAGTGTTTTAATGAATTCCTGCTGCTGCTGCTCTGCTTGTTACATATATATAAATTTACTAATAAGGTAATAATATAAAACCTGAATTATACCGATTTCACCACACCTTTACAATATTGTAATTAATTTAAATAAAATCACAAACTTCATACTTTAACAGCGTATTGCCTATAACCGATATTAGCCACTCGGTGTCCCGGCGAGCAAAAATTGCCACTCAATTGGCCTCCCACGGCCTTAATCGCTACACTTTATGTGGGCATATAGCTTTGAGTAATTTGCACGTTCACCCAATGACATTTAGATATCGTGACCTAACCTTAAATTTGATATTAAAAGATTAATAAAACCTTTCAATATATTTTAAACATACGAAATTTTAAATATTTTGTCAATATCAATATAAAATATATTTTATGTATGCTAAAGAACACTTAGATTCTACTTTTAGTGTGAGATATAATAATAGAAAAATATATAAACAAACAAAAATCAAACATTTTACATTTGTATTATATAAAAGTGTATAGGTACAGAAAGTTTGATTTTAAGGAAATTTATATAAAAAGAAAGGTTAGAAGGTCACAATTTTTCCCAATCGTCTGGAATACTTTTTACACGTAACTAACTTCCTTAAATAACATAAATCTTTAAAAATAAAGCTATTTTTTTTTTCATACAAGATATAAGAAATGTTATGATTGAAATAGAAAAATACATTTATCAATATGAAAAATAAACTGTCGAGTTAATTAAATTGAGGTTACTCCAAATTGACTAACAATATTGCCACACGATACACAATATTTTATTAACTATCAATAGAACCATAATAACTGTTTAATACTCATCAATTTATTCCATACAAACTAACATCTAAACGCACTTTCTATTACATATTAGGCCTTATGCCAAGGTATTAAGGAAATAATATGAAAATATATAAATCTATTTATATTGGTTAAGGCCATAAAAGGCACATCGAAACGCGTGCCATGATTCGGCGTATTCTTCAGACCACCAAAGATAGTTGATTAGTGCTGCTTTAATGATCTAATATAAGTATCGATATGAGTTGAGTAATTAATAAGTTATGAGCTTGAATTTTCGCTGCTTGAAATAAATATCTTTCAAAAAAGTTTGATTTTTTATTGTTTTTTTTTTAATATATTTTGAGTGTTATTTTTAAGTACAATAATTACATGAATATATAATTATTTTAGAGTAACAAAATATTCAGCTTACTATATATATATATTCTCAAATTAAAATTAGTAATTATGGAATTTTATGAAATAAAAGAAATTATTTTCTGTCATATATCACCTTTGAAATTAGTTATTAGTTCAGTGTTTTTTTTTTTGCGCTAACTCAAGAGTAAAGTGTAGTGAATAGCGGAACTGAACGCCGTTTGTCGACCATTTCCCTTGTACTATAGCAAACCACACATCCATTACTCTTAAAACAAGACCCTGTGCTATTGTGTCACAGTGGTCCAAAATTTCTCTTTTTCTATAAGAGGGAAAAATATCAGAAGGAAGATAAATTAGTATATAGATACTTCTAAGTTTTGTCATTTCACTCGCTTGAATATCGTCAAATGAAACATCACTTGTGGTCACCGAACGCCTCGTACAATCAGCACACATTCAATATTCTTTGTGGTCCAGTGATTTATTGATAGCGTCTCTGTCAACAGCACTCTGACACTTGACACTATGTACTTGTTAGAGGTGGCATACGTCCGTATGTCATGTCTTTTGTTATTGTAAAATTTAAAACTAAATTGTATTATTTATAAGTACAATAATGCATTGTATAATTTTGTAGTATTCTCTTTAAAATTATATTTCTCTTGCAAAAATAAAAAAGTATATTAAACCCGGGTTTAGTATAACTCATTGGTAACTTAAGTATTGAGTATTCAGAAGTTCCGTTCCCCAATTGTGCCGAATTTGAAACACATTACATGTTGAGTGGCGGCAACCGCGCTTTTAGCTTAGCTTGTTACCAGAGCGAAGAAATGAATATATCAAATGTTTGAATCGAAAATATTAAATATTTCGTTTTGTCGAATGGATATCAAACCCACAACATGTCGCACTTACAGTCACATGCTTGTACCACTGCGACACAACAGGCCTCTAATAAAGTAACAGATAATATTTTAGAAGTTAAATACAGAAAAAGTGTAAAAAAAATACTAACAGATATCATTTCCACGACCATCTCTATTCTATAATCACAAGATTCAATACTTCATTTGATCCGGATTTTTATCGATATATAATAAAAGGCGATTATGAATCACATCACTCGTTAAGTGTATTTAGTGTACAAATGGTTGTGCTTGTCGGTCCGCCTTTGCGTTTGATTGAGACTTGCTGAATAGTCCTTTGTATGTCGAATTTATATCGTAAGTATGCAATATAAAATATTGGTTACTCATAACTTACAGTCGACATAATAGTGTTAAAATTACTTTGTGATTTTATTGTTGAGGCGCAAAGTATTATAAATAAGTATTGAGATCTACATGGTACATATACCTCTCTCAGCTTCACGCTGTATCACGCACGAGGCAGGGTAGGCAGAGGGAACCCGGGAGCCTAGTGTTAAGACACTCCGATCCACTTCCGTTCCCCACTTTCCGCCGATTTGAGGCATTGCGTGTTGAGTGGCGGAACTCAACGCCGCGCTATTGCCTTATTACTTATATAATATTTGAATTATATATTTAAATATTGGTACATATATAAATATATAATTCAAATATTTTTTTTTTATTTAACATTTATTAACAATTAATGAGTTATTATACAACAATGTCTTGTAATATTTAATTATTGAAAAATAACTCATTACTTTCAGTTTCTTATTATGTTTATATCTTGCATTATAATATAATACCTAGGGAACGGAAATGAAACTAAAGTTATGAGAATATTTTTTTTCTAATTTAAATTGTTAATACCTGTAGGATTATTTAACAAATACTTGTCAGACTATGACAAATCCATCATTTAAAGGTTAAAATTTGTCTACTATTGTATGAAATCTGCAATGGACCTTTTGTAATTTGGCAGATAATGTAAAAATGATTGACTTCTCATTGTCGAGGTGTCCCTTTGAGTGCACTGTAGCAAGTCAAATCTTATTTTAGTTGTGAATTTGAGTGCGTCGGCGGTCCCGCCAAGTGGCAAAGTGGCGTATCTTTATTTTATTTTATATTAATAAAATTTTCCGAAAATTGCAAGTAAACTTTTTGACTTAATATTATTCAAAATTGACAGTTTGTCGTCCGAGACACTAATCAGCTTAGTGGAATAGCTTATAATATGAAAATACGTTTTGGAAATGATCAAAATGTATTTATCTTTTATATATATCTTCGGTATATATATATATATATATATATATATATATATATATATATATATATATATATATATATATATATATATATATATATATATATATATATATATATATATATATATATATATATATATATATATATATATATATATATATATATATATATATATATATATATATATATATATATATATATATATATATATATATATATATATATATATATATATATATATATATATATATATATATTAGTTATCTCACTTTGCTCTTGCACTATTTGAAAGTGCAAACTTCTATTGTTTACAAGTAAACCTATGCTTTGATTGACAGCTCACGGGTGGGAAGACAACAATACTCCAATCAGGACAATAAACTTGACACAAACATTCCACTGCCAAATGTTTTGTCTAGTTTGTAAATTTCATTCCATCTGTGTGTATCTATATATAATTTTGTTAATTTTTATATTGATAAATATTTGTGAAAGTTTTAATAGTAAGTATAATGTTTAATAGTATTATGTTTGAAGTGAAAACTTCTTTAGGCGCGTTGAGCGTTTTGGTAGAGGGTAAAATCCTCGGTACGCGTCACCGACATGCTAATGACAATAGTATATCTGTCACTATGGAGACCCAGACTAGCGCACAGGCAGTAGCCTGTGTACACGTATACACTAATACATCGACTATTTCTGACTGTATTATGTGCGCGTTGGACGCTTTTTGGATAAGTATAATTTTGTGAGTCACGACAATGATGTAAATAATGAAAATAATGTTAAAACTTGAATTCATTGAAATTCGTGTAAGTATAAATACTATGTATAATTAAGATAATTGTATATTAATTATTTCTTCAACCACTTTGTATTTTGTTCATGATTTGTTTAACCCGTCATATGTAACTAATAAATAAAACATAAAAAAAATCAAATAATTTTTGCATATAGTTTTAATTACTCTCAACTTAATAGTTCCGTTTTCACTTCTATCGGCAGTCCCACGACTGCTATTAGTTTTTTTACCTATATATCGATAATTGAAAGTCGTAAAGCTCTAAACATACATTTACTATGTGTCAACTTAAGTAAAACAAAGGCAGTTAAATTCATTATGTAAGACTTGTTACACTTAGACTTAATTTAATGGTACAAAGTAAGAAAATAACTACCTATTTCCTTTGAGATCGAACCCTTAACTGTTGCGCCCGAAGACATTGCTTCATTGAGGCATCCAATATATTTTGTATTTTTTTTTTTAAAGTAATAGGCTCGAGTGCATAATCTATTACAGAAACTGTTATAGCATCATAATAAAAAAAAAAGATGAAGTAAAAAAAAACAAAAGAACCAATCCTCTTACTTCTGCTAAATCAATTATATACACAAAAGGTTTAAAATTAGCTTACTTTGTGCGAAGTGCTAATCTTGTGAGTTTTAACAACAAATTGAACATTTCATTGATATTTTTTTTTAATATTCTATTGTACTTTTGGGAATTGTAGATTCACAATGTATCAAGAAATTTGTTTATTTCTATTTCACGCCTTATTGTTTGACTGTACTTAGTCATTACCATATGAGTATAAGAAATAAGGCTTTTTTAGGTCTACAGTGGCGCAGGTACACAAACGTGTAACCGCTATAGGTTGTGGATTCGATTCTTAGTAAAGTAAATTAAATATTT
Source organism: Eueides isabella (assembly GCA_019049475.1). Classification (NCBI taxonomy): domain Eukaryota; kingdom Metazoa; phylum Arthropoda; class Insecta; order Lepidoptera; family Nymphalidae; genus Eueides; species Eueides isabella. The sequence continues at coordinate 6,663,533 of CM032405.1, forward strand.
AATATTTTCAGTACCTCGCTTTCTTGACGGTGAAGTTTACTACTCAAAAAACAATACCTCGAGAAGTCGGAAGAAAACTGATGTGTAGTATTAGGTTAATAAGTTCTCCCTGACTACTCTTTTGTATGCGGGATGAAGCCTGGAGTTAATAAAAAGTACCTAAATCTTTTTTTAATCATTTTCTTAGCTTCTCTAGCGGTAGGTAGAATTACTTATTATAGACAGAAAGAACCTAGTGCTTAGACATTTTCCGCTTTTTTAAATTGAAATAAGTGGCGGAGCTCTACACCATACTTTGTCATGTTTCCAGATCAAGAAAATGAAAGTATTAAATTAGAATTGAACAGACAACTATTACATTTACTGTCACACGCTATGCTACTGTGACAAGAAAGCCTATATATCCAATCATACGATGCTAAAATTGTTTTGTGAACTACCTTGTTCTTTCTGTCCCTAGATTTCGACATGCCAGACATCCAAGGAGGTGCTGGCTATACGTCGTGTTAAGGGGACATAAAACCCAATGGATTCACTAATTACCGACCACAAAAGACCGTGCACTGTAGAGACGGTTGAGTTGGAAGGCATACCCTGACAACAAAAGGAGGTATACCATGGTGCCAATCGAGGTTTTCTTTTATTTTTGGTTGGATTTATTGTATTTTTATCGATTGACTGGAAAAAACAAATATTTTTTATAGAAAATGTACACAAGGCAGGTATCAAATGCAATCAATATTATAATTACACATAAAAAACTAAACAGTAAAAGCAATTTAAGGCCATTGTAACAAACATAAATATTGGCCCTTTCTCGTCTTTACCATAGAACATAATGAATACCAGTATCATTCGCAATAAGCATCGCTTGCTTTTCAAAAACAAATTATCCTTTCTATTGAGCGATCGCTAACGTCAGTCGTCAAATCAACACAAAAGATCCTTTGCAGCATTGATCTATACATACACAAAAGGATTAATATTGACTCCGATACTTGAAGTCTTAAGTAATAACAATAAAAAAGCATATAAATTAAATATTTTACTAAGAAAATTGTCTTTTTTTGTTTCATTGATCTTGCTTTGAAGCTTTAACCTCACACTTTATCCCGGATATCAGATTAAAGTCTAGTATTGAAATTTCTGTTCTTTTCTCTTCTTTTAAACGTTTGTTATCAATACTATCTTGATTTATGTGGTCAAATAAAATTCATTAAGACTTACATACATATATATGACACAAACTATTCCAGGCGAAGGTAACTCCGACCGCAGATACAGTGGGTTACATCGAAAGGAATATTTTAATGTAATATAGTCTGATAGCATTCCTTAATTGAGACAAAAAATCTATTTACTTAACTCATTAGATTTATTGTACTACTAGCGACCCGTTTACGGCTTTATCCGTTTGAATAACACGACTTTTTCTTATTAATTTTATGACAACATTGAAAACTAAGCTAATGGTTTGAATGGAAAAAAGTCGCAGAACAGATGATCGGTGGAGTAAGCGTGTTCTAGAGTGGGGACCTCATCTCGGAAAGCGGAAGGACGTCTTCCAGCAAGGTGGGACGGTGGATGACGATATTCAAAAAGCGGCTAGCTGGCAATGGACAGACAGTGATCAGTTGCACATTTTTTATAAGAAAAGATATGTAAATAAATTAACCTATATAAATAAGGATAAAAGTATGAAGAGAAATTATGTATTATGTACACACTTTGACCATATATCAAAAAAGTCTAATTACGTATAAACAGCGTACCTTAATTAATGTCATCGTTGCAATAATTCTAATGTGATTGGTTCAGTAAATAAAAGAATTGAAGCGGAAAGTTGCAGAGTAGCGGAACAAAGTAGTCTTACATTTGCATTTATACACAATTATGTTAAAAGGTTATTTAGGGATCAACTGTCGAGAAATCGATTATTATTTAATGATATAACATCGATAATTTATTTATTTTTCTTTATTTATATATTTATAATTGGCGTCTTGTGTTTTAGCATAAAATTAATTTGTATATTTCTTTTATAAAATAAAAACATCTGCTTTAGTATTAATGATAGAGTCAATAGAATGCGTTGTACATATTACATGTGATACTTACTTTAATCATAAATATCTATAAAATGTTGTAAGCTTTTTCTTAACGATCTTAAAAATTCATTAAAATTTAATTAGTTATGAACGAAAACCTAAACTGATTATTATCTATCTAAATAGATCTTTTCAGACACCTATACCAAATGGTAAAACCAACCAAGCGTCATTTCAACGTAAATGCATTGTGTGAAAAAAAATCTCAACTACACGCATATATTTCATGATAACTAACGGATACAATACATTTTATGTACTCATCAGTCATTTTGCATGTTGATTTGGCTTTATGAAATAAAAAAGGAACAAAATTCCAATTCACTTTTGATATCAGCTTCTATTATTGATGCAACATTTCTTAATAATTTAGAGCTGTTGTAAACATTTTAATATTAAATTTTTTTTTTTTTTATTTTTCTATTGATAATCTGTACCGTATATATATTAATTAATAATTTTTTTATGTCATTTGTATAGAGGCCTGTTGTGGCGCAGCGGCACAAGCGTGTGACTGTAATCGATAGGTTCTTGGTTCGATTCTCAGGCGAGGAAATGAAATATTTAATATTTTCAATTTAAATATTTAATGTTTCATTTCTTCGCTCTGGTAACAAAGCAAAGCGCGGCGTTGAGTTCCGCCACTCAACACGCAATGCCTCATATTCGGCGGAAAGCGGGAACGGAACGTTCCCGGGTTCCCTCTGCCAACTCTGCCTCGTGCGGGATAGAGCGTGAGGCTGAGAAAAAAAAATTATATGTCTTCGAACATATAAGTAAATTTCGCAAAGCAATCTAAAAAACTCAACTATACTTATGTATGGAATTAGGTAACGTATTAATACGGTTTGATAGTACTTTATAATTCCCACTAGCTACATAATATATTGATTCTAACAATGCTTTAACAAAGTGGAAGATCAATTACATTTTTTAATTTACTCTAGTTCTCAGGATAGAGTAATCAAAGTTGTCACATTATTTTGAGAAACGATCAAAAAATAGACGGACATAAAAACAATAATTAGCTTATTCGTTTAGAGTTTTGTCTACATTCGTTCAAGTTTTGTCTGCATTGCCGGGCGTTCACAGAGAACCCAGTGTTATATATGATACCTCATTTTCTGTTGAATTGTAGAGATTGCGAGTTAGTTGCTAAATAATGCACTTCATTAGCCCGAACAGTAGAAAGTAATTAATTTAAATATAATCTCAAAAAAACTCTCCTGAAAGAAAACGAACGTATTACCATCACATTAAAAGTCAGACATTGTTAACTAACTCAAATATGAATAGTAGATATCTCGAATACCGGTAAATCAACGTTGCACATAACGTGTAATTAATAGTCTTCAAGTAGTTTAATAACCGTCTATAATTGCGCTAAGTGATTTTTTTTATTCATACAATTACGCTCTGGTAATTGTTGACCTATTTTTTTATTATTTTTTACCGCCCTTAAGTTGTAAATTTGGTTTTTGTAATAACCTCTTTTTTTCACACAAGCATAAGCGCCAAAAGTCAGTCTTTTGGCGTTTTACTAACGTTTTAACGTGACAGGTTGTGGGTTCGATCCACATACGAAGAAATGAAACATATAATATTGAATATTCTCATATCATCGCTCTGGTAATAAGTGAGTTATGCCACTCAAAAGGTAATGCCTCAAATTCGGTGAATAAGGAACGGAAGGAATTATATTATTAGTGATAAGATATTCCGTTCCCAAGTTGCCTCTACCTTATATGCCATGGGAAGCTGAAGAAAAGACGTATTTTCCAGAATGTTAATATCGTAATTCATCCATTTAGGTATGAAAATGTGTGCAATGAGTCATCTACAGTTTTATTATAGTTATCATAAAAGCTACTTAAGGTCGCTTGAGCTGATAAATATGCTGACGTAAATAACAAGCGGACTATCATTAAAAATTATTAAACAGCTATTAATAATTAACGAAATTGATATAATTATATACCTACTATAGTTATAATACTAATGAAGGGGACGTTGAGGCGCAGTGGGACATCTAACTATGACGTGACGATTGTGGGGTTCGAATTCTATAAGGGGTATTAAATTATTTTCTTTTCCTCTAAACTTGCAAGAAGACAAAGCATGGAGTTGAGCTCTGCTACTTTAACGTAATACTTCGAAAGTTAGGTGAAAAATTGTGAACAATTTCTTGTTGGCTCAATTTTAGAATTTTATGAGACTCCTCTTAACAATAGGTTACAATATTATGAAATGCATATATTTTGATATACAGCGTAAGCCTAAAAAATCTACCGAACTTTAAAGAGAAAGGATGATATATCCACTTAATTTACTCTACATATCTGTCCAATAAATATGTCCGAATGTATCAAGTATCTATCTAAAGGATTTCATTTATTACTTTGGCAGGTATTTTGAGGCCTGTCATGGCGCAGCGGCACAAGCCTGTGACTTACCGACAGGTTGTGGGTTCGATCCCTCATCGAGGAAATTAATTATTTAATATTTTCAATTTAAATATATATATATATATATATATATATATATATATATATATATATATATATATATATATATATATATATATATATATATATATATATATATATATATATATATATATATATATATATATATATATATATATATATATATATATATATATATATTATTCGCGCGCCGTTGAGTTCCGCCTCTAAGCACGCAATGCCTCAAGTACTAAAGTGGAACGGAGTGTCTTAACACTAGGTTCCCAAGTTTTATCTCGAGGAAATATACAATTCAAACTATAGAACTAGACTTCTACATCTTTTATTATTTATAAATTTTATAATGGTAATAAATTTTAAACAAGCGAATATTACATAATATGTTACAAAGTGTAAGAAAAAATTAATTATGTTTAGTAGTACAATATGATGTTGGCGTATAGATAGAACCCGCATTGCTAGGATCTTTTAGGTATTAATATAAATTGCTATTTAACGATTTTTCAAATATGCATTTAACTATGATTACTTTAGCAATATTATCATCTAATTACCGTATACCGTGGCGCGGGGGCATAATTGTATGAATGAAAACGCTACAGGTTATGGTTTTAGATGAGCCACTCGAGGAAAAGAATATTTAATATTTACTATTTACATTTCTTCGCTCTGGTTACAAGGCAAGTCATGGCGTTGAATTCTACACTCCATACGCAATATCTTCAATTCGAATAGAAAAAGAATAAAATAGGAAGGACTATAACACTTCCCAAGTTCCATCTGCCAATTCCAACGATGTGCGGGACACAGTGTGAAGCTGAAAAAAAAAACTGTCTATCAATGGTGCAATAACATAGCATTTGACTACAAATCCGGTAAACAATTTTTTTCTCTGCTATGGCAGAAAACAAGCAGTACAAATAGTAATAAACGAGTTCAGACGTAAAGTTGGGGAACACGAGGAAACCTTGATCCTTATTTTACTTATTTTCAAATTTTACTAGCTTTCCTCCGCCTAGTATACAATATTACGAAATATGATCATTACATACATAAGATATTAATTCGACTACAGCAAAAAAGGGTACTTATTATACGGTATCGAATTAAAAAGTGGTTAAACCGGTGGCTCGTCAAGTACAGGTTCAACCCTTTAATGAGCATGGATATTATCGACGCTCCATAAACATTTACCATTCTGTAATTTAAATAATTATAAGTGCGATCATTGAGTATTTACTTTATCTGGGCCTTGTTGTATATAAGATGAGATATTAATTATTTAAAAGTTGTTAAGCTCCGTAACTGGAAATAGGTTCGATATTACTTTTTTTTAATAATTTTCGATATGGAAGGAGTTTGAATGAGATTTATTGGTTTCGTTACGCAATATGTACTGATAGGAGTGATTAAAAATATTTATGATGGAAGGGGAGTCTTAAGGTAACACAGCAATGATAACACTATAATAAGGAGGACAGTCACGTAAATAGCATAAAGATCTTTCCAGCGATCCTTTATGGAGAGTTTGAAGACCGTGTGAATGCCAAAAGTGGTATGCAGAGACCGCAGCTTTTGGCGTTCCAGTCTCTGTGGCATGTCAGCATTATATTATAGAAAATAATTAACAAATAATAATACAAGCAACGAAGCAGTTGACTCCATTACAAGGATGTACCTATCAGATGGCTATAATATAATGTTTAAATAAATATTTATGAAGGAAAAGTGAGTGGTAAGAGAGGGAGGGGGAGACCTCGGTTGACCTTCGGAAACACAGTATCGACGATACTGGAGGAAGGTCACGTAAAAAGCAATGAGGACCCCCCGGAGGGCATGTATGAAGAGGTTGATGACAGTGGACGAGGCGAAGAGGTATGCCGAGACCGTAGCGTTTGGCGCTCCGTTCTCTCTGCCTACCCCGCTAGGGATATAGCGTGAAGATAAGTAAGTAAGTAAATAAATATTTCCTTATGTATGTATGTATGTCTGTATACGTACCCGTAACAAGAAGTTTCTTTTCCTAGTATTTTTTCTTTAATATTTTGTTTTTAACATCCGAAATATTATAAAGAAAATATTATATAAATATTTTATTTACTTACTTAGCTTCATGCTATATCCCTAGCGGGGTAGGCAGAGAGAACGGGGCGCCAAACGTCGAATAAACTAACATTGGATTAAATTTATAAGCATTTTATAGCCTTTTAACGAGTAAGTTGAAAAATATTTAATAAGTTGTCACGATGTCACATAGATCGAAATGACCCCATATGTCCCATATACGGGTATCTATCGTTACTAGTGACAGTGACAGCGAGCGTAGACATGTTGGCTTCATATGGTTAAAGTAATAATAAAATTTAATGATTTTAGTATGTATAAAATCATAAATATATTGATCGGGACAAATCGTAAACGCTTCGCCTACACATTTTTGGTTGTTCTTCCTGTCTTCGCCTAAAGCTTGCTTACCTTGTATCACTTACTATATAACTTATAACTTACTAGCAAAAAATGTGTGAACTCTGAAGAGCCTCTCACTTCCACTCTCTCCATCCTCCTTATGGGCCTTTTGCAAAAGTAGATGGTGATCGCGACCCGGTACCTTATTCTCTAAGCTTTTTTATCCTTATGATCGATTTCATACATTAACCATCGACTAATTGATTAACATATAGGACCATATATCCTGTTTTGAAAAAAAAAAATCTAAAACGGAAATATAATTATATTACGTACACTTCGCATATGATATGATTCAGTTTTGAATATAATGAAAAGCAAATAAATATATGTAAATTATTCATTTTAGTTTTTTTTTATTTTTATCTGTTATATTCCTTGATGGTAGTAAATTACCATTTTTTTCTCCAAGACACATCAACTGTTCTACAAACTTCCTAATAAAAAGTAATCTACAACTGAATTAGTTATCATTTGATAAGGAATAACCGTTAGTTATGCTTTTTTTATCGACCGTAAAACTAACTTTAATATATATGTAGCCACTGTAAACTATTTCAATCGAATAAGTATTCCGTACGTATACTCATTTAACTTTAAAAAAAATTTTTTTTCGGCTTTACACTGCATAGCTCATAGTTTGTGTCCACTCTCCGGTCTCATTAAGACGCATGCGTTTCTCACTTAAAACCGAAGGTATTCCATATTATTAAGATGCGGAACTTAACACCGCGCTTAGTCCGCGTTTGAAATCCAGGTTTTGAAAATATTAAATATTTCATTACATTAATATTTCATTATATCAACTGATCCACAAGCACTACGATTAATAGAGTAGTTATATTTCGTTAATATCTTCATATCTATAAACAAAATGCAAAAGCAACAAACGCACGCCATATATATGTCCGATATTGGAAGAGGTTCGCGTAAAATTAGGTACTGTGGGTAAGTCGAAAGAGGACATGTAGAACACGTAGCGTAGACTAGAGAACGGAAGAAACTAGAGAGAACGGAGTGCTAAACACTCCGTTCTCACTACTTATCTCACTAAGGATAATGCGATATAGATAAAAAAGTAAATTCATTTATATTTAATTAAATAAACAACCTAACTAAGCAAGGATCTCCAAACTAGAGGTCAGAAAACAAACAGTATCGTTATCTTTAAAGTGTGTTATAAAAACTTAATAGTATACGGTAATTGCAATTAAAATTGAAAGTCACGGCATAAAATAATACGTAGGTCAGTACGAATATGTTCCAATATTAAATGTAAAATGAATTTGATAAAGAAGTCAAGTCTTGCTTATCGAGCTAATATGTATTGCGGCAATAAGTTTAACAAACGTAGTTGTGGGTTCGATTATAATAATATACCAATATTTATATGACTATGGTATTTTTTTCAGCTTCACACTGTATACTGCCTGTATATAAAATTTCCAAGTTCCAGCCATGTGCACATGGCAGGGTAGGCAGAGGGAACTTGGGAACCTAGTTTTAAGACACTCCATTCTATTCCTTAGTTTTTGTCGAAATTGAGGCATTGCGTGTTGAGTGGTGGAATAACACAACGCTGCGCTTTGCCATGTCACCAGAGCAAAGAAAATGAAAACATTAAATATTTCACTCAAGTGGGGATCGAACTCATGTGCTGTCATCTACAGTCACAAGTTTGCCTCCTGTGCCATAACAGGCCTCATAAATATAGGTATGATAATGATAACCAACGCTGAGTTGAAATGCTTTGGCGTTGAGTTTCGCCACATAATGGGCGGGAAGTGGAATGTTTCGACACTATATTTTCTAATACAACTGAAAAAAATAGAGCTGTCCATAATAATCTATAGTTTAAAACACATAATTACATCGACATAAAAATTTATTGTAATTGAAAGGCTTATAATTACAATTACGAAAATCCAAAAATGTCTAGCACGAATGATTAATTCTGTACTCATATACTTGAGTAACCTTTAAATTATAGAGTCACGCATTAGTTGTATTGTACTTTGAGTATTATATTATTACGATTGTATAAGATTTGTGTTTTAAATTGTTTTAAACTATTGGCGGTCACGTTTAAAGAACGATGGAGCTTTTAAATCAATCTTAAAGTACAGAGTGTTGTAACACTAAGTCTCTGCCTTTACGGTTACACAGTAAAATAAGTTTAAGAAAAAGACAGTGGTAGACATCAGAGAATCATTAATTTAAAAAATATTTTTTTCAATTATGACAAAATGTTCTTGTCGTGGCGCAGGGGCACAAACGTGTGACTGTAAATGCGCAGGTTGTGAGTTCGATCTCATCCCACTGGACGAAATGAAATATTATTTAAATATTTATATATTAATTTTCTTTTTTCATTTCTTCGCTATGGTAAAAAGGGCGGCGTTGAGTTCCACCACTTAACACGCATCAAATTCGGAGGAATCAAATTCACCTCAAATTCGGAGGAAATTGGGCAACGGAACGCAGTACCTTAACATTAGGTTCCTGAGTTCCCTCTGCTTACCTTGCTATGTGCGAAATACATCGTGAAGCTGAGACAAAATCGAGATGTTTTACATGTCAATTAAATTATTCAAATTATATCGGATATTAATACACTATTACTTCATACAGATGTTCCACGAAACCTCGATACGTTATCGCTGAAGCTGACTCGGAGGCAACGTCGATAATTGTGTAATATATTGACAATATACTTATATTGACAACGGCCTAATTATGTTGCTACCTCATTTCGTAACGCTTTATTCGGTCCCACCGTTTGACAGATATTTTAATTTTCTCCACAAATGAGAGTATTATACGGACGATGTCTTTTTTATTTGAATTTGTAGTCACTTCTTGAGGAAAGACAAGTAAAATCAATTGAACCGACACGTTTCTTATCATCTACCAGCATATTAAGCGTAGGTAGAGTTTAAATTAAGTTCATTATTGCAGCGAAAAGCAAACAATCGTTGTAGGCTCGATCTACAGAAAGGGGAATGAATTCCATGTTTTGCTTTAACAAATATTAAAAAATATATATTTTCAAGATTTGATTTTTATGTTGATCTCTTTAAAATTATATATGTAATATGTATGTGCATTTTTTTATACATTTTCTGGCAATAATACTCGTAATGTTTTTATAAAGTCTCACTAATTAAAATTAAACAGTTGACATTTAAGCTACATTGTTGTAATTAACGCCACCGTGACGCTGTTGACATTTGCTAATTTTTATTTATTGTGGACAAATAAGTACTGCAGTCACAAAATGTAAAAAAAGAATATAATTTATTTTATTTACTATCATTTTCTTTTATTAGCTGATATAGAAAAAGTGACTTTAAATTAACGATAAATAAATTGCTTTTTTTGTTGATATTACAGAAAGCTTTTATGGTAACTGATATAACTTTTTAGAATACAAAAAGAACTTTACATTATGCCACGAATGCCTTATTTATTTTTCTATTATCGTGGCACTTAAGTACAAGCGTGTGAGTATAAACGACAGGTTGCGGGCTCTGGGATCGAACCGTAAAAAATAACCGAAAGGTTACGCAAAATATGAAATATTTAGTATTTTCAAATGAAATATTTAATATTTCAATTTCCTCGCTCTGGTAACAGGTCAAAGCGAGGCGTTATACGTGGCGCCGCTCAACATGCAAAGCCTCAAAATCGGCGGTAAGTGGGAGTCGGAACGGAATGTTTTAATAGTAGATTCCCAAGTCCGGGAAGTGAGTGCGCCTTATACAACTCCGGCTACTGTCATTTGAAAATTTGTAGTCAGCTTTTCTGGCGACTGGCTAGCGAGGTGAGCGTGCCTATAGCTTCGGCACCTATCTGGAAAAAGAGGTAGCGTGATTAAAGATCGTCTTCCATCTGGTTGGCGGTTGAAGGTTGCGTAGGGCGACTTCCCCTAGAAGTACTGCCACGAAAGTGGTGGAAGCCAGACCTGTCTTATGGTCCCTGCCACTGGGGTAAAGCCCGGTATGAATGAATTTGAATATGAATTATGTGCAATAACTTATAACTAACATAACAAAAATTTCTTTTTAACTTAGAAGTAAGGTATATAATATATTTATGTAAAGTATATATTTGTAGAGGCAAGGTATATAATATATTTATGTAAAGTGTATATTATGTACATATTTATGGAACTTATTTGTTGTTGTATAATACGACAACCACAACACGTACGTTTTTACCATTATTCGTTTCAGTGTGGCAGATTTTTGTATATCCAATAAAAGCGGTATATTTTAAGTTCTAAGGGATATATAAAGAGCCTATAAAATTTTAATAAAACAATAAAAGATTAATAATTTGAAATATTTCATTTAGTAATAAGTACATAGCAATTATATATGTTAAGACAAATTAAGGCAACTTTGAAATTTAATACTTATGTAGGTATACCGTAAGTACTTACCGATGTTGAGACACTAAAAGGACTTTACTTAAGGACGGGGCAGAGGCAATTTGGGAACCTAGTGTTATTACCCTACGTTCCCATTAAGACACTTTCTTTCCCTATTTTCCGCCATGTTGAGGCATTACGTGATGAGAGGCGTAATTCAAGGCCCCAACGCTATTGGATGTACCTACTCGAGAATACTTACGCATATTTTTTATGATTATTCTTTGTTTATATTACCAATATATTAATGACATTTCTACTTAAAATAATTATAACAATAAACATTAAGCTTTTAATAACAAAATAAAATAAGACGTGGTATTTTTTTCATACCACGTTAAAAACCACCACCACCTATCACATTAAAAATCATTCCGTATCAATATTTCGCAGACCTATTTATTGTCCATAGACGAAAGTCAACGTTACTCCGTCTTAGTTGGTCTTAAAATAATTATAATTTTAATATCATGGCACCTACAGCCTTGTTGCTCACATTGAGATGCTCTCCAGTTCGCTATAATGATGTAGCACTCCAGTGCCAACACAATTCCGGCTTTTTCTTAGCTCCACGAGCTTTCTTAGATCCTAAGGCAATTTGGAAACATAGATTAAGGCACTCCGCATTTTCCTTGTTACCAGACCAAAGAAAGAAGAAAAATATTAAATATTTAATTTCCAAGTATTCAATATTTTCAATTTAAATATTTAATGTTTCATTTCTTCGCTCTGATAATAAGGCAAAAGCGCGGCATTGAGTTCCGCCACTCAACACGCAATGCCTCAAACTCGGCGGAAAGTGGGGAACGGAAGTGGAACGGAGTGTCTTAACACTAGGTTCCCGGGTTCCCTGTGCCTACCCTGCCTCGTGCGGGATACAGCGTGAAGCTAAAAAAAAAAAAAAATTCCCCGAGTGCAAATCGAACCCACAACCTATCGTGCTACAGTCACACCTATGTGACCCTACGCCACGACAGGCCTCTCCAAAGTTTCTCAGCTAACTTTAATACTGTGTATAAACATTTAGCTATCGCAAAACGTGGTCGATCATTAGTGGTATTTTTTAAGTTAAAAGTAAAATATCTCCAGTATATTTTAATCTGACTATATGAAAATAAATTATGTAAACGGCTTTGGTTTCGTTTACAAATTGAGCCCGGAGCGGCTTTATAGTTCATAAAACTAATGCGAGATGGACGCTTAGGTTGGTACTCCAATAAAGAGGCTGCTACTAAAAGATGTATAGCTTTCAACTTTTTATGTACATATATTTTTTAATTAACTATGAGATGCCAAATAAGTGAACGTTAATATTAAAAGGTTTTTCATACGTCAAATTATATTATCTCCAAAAATGAAAAAAAAAAAGCTATATTTGATTGGTCCTTTTTCGCTTTTAGCACATTTTTATTTCTATTGAATGTCCATTCAATATGGGTGGGTAATGATATACAGAATTATATAAAAAAACATACAAAATTATTTACATATTACTATCTTTTCTTCTATATTTTGTTACACAGGAAATAAATGAAAATGAGGAAAAAAAAAACAAAACAATTTAAAGCCACGCCATTAAGTGGTCGATCATCATTTATAATTAACATTAATGGACTTAAACTATTAACGGCTACCGGAAAACGTCAAATAGAGACATAAAAATAAATATGCAGATGAGTCGATAAAGGTTTATAGTGAATAAAGCGTCACCACTTTCGGTGCCAGTTTTAAGAGGAAACACATATCTTTGGAGCTTCTTTTTTTTTATCGAGACGTATAATGCGTAGGTGGTATATAAATTTGGATCAAAATATTTTTTTTAAATAGAAAATGTTTATAAGTTTTTTAGAATTCCAATAAAACGTTAGTATCAGTGGTTTTCTAGCAAATTGGTATTTTTAAATTTCGTTAGGTCAGTTTATTAGAATTGATTCTCTTCTGTGAAATTTGTTTATTTTTTGGAATATGTTGTTTTTTTTGTTTTGTCTCTTATCTTTATTATGAATATATAGATATAGTTGTAAATGTTTTGTTTATTTAAATTATGCTGTGATATAGTGTGATGTAAGTAATTAGAATTAATTAAATTCCTAAATATAAATAAATAATACTAATTTATCATTGATTTATAGAATAATCAATATGTTATATTTCATTCTACCAATTTCAATCGCTTCTATTTTAGCAACTCAAACATTTTTCATATGTATATATACACGAACAAACAAACTGTAAAATAACCATGAGGCATAAATTAATCCACAATATATATTTTCCTAATAATGATTTTTGATTAAAAAAAATCCTGAGTAATATTGACCATTCCTTCATGTTTATCCTTAATAAGGAGTAAATAACACTTCCCCTTAAATCTCCCGCGAAGATAAGGCTTTCGGGAATACTCTTAACTTAATTGGTATAACGAGTGCTAGGAAACATATTGCTTTGGGTGGGCAACGCAACGGTAGCACTACGATAATATATGTGTACAGAATTTTGTATTTTTAATTGGCTGTATTAAAAAAAAAACACTTTTCATATTTGAATATTTAATGTTTTCATTTCTTCGCTCTGGTAACAAGGTAAAGCGCGGCGTTGAGTTCCGCCACTCAATACGCAATAGCTTAAATTCGGCAGAGAGAGAAGCTTTAGCCTTTGTCTTTATTAAGTTGAGTAACTTGTCATATAAGGTAGTGGATTACTCATGTTTTTATAAGCTTATAATAAAAATGCGCTTCACGCTTTATGTCGCATGGCAAATTTCGAGACAATACAATTTGAATAGTGAAATTCGATACCACGATTTGTCTTGACAGAGAAAAAATGAGTCTCAAGTGGGAATAGAACCCACAACCATCCCATTTATAGCGCTAAGATGAATTTCATTACAATTATATACGTAGTGTAGAATTATAATCGACAGACAGACGCAACGTTATGTGTTAAGTGACGGAACTCAACGCTGTACATAATACCCGTTACTAATACTTATATTAATACTTAATATATTTTTTCAGCTTCACGCTGTATCCCGCACGTAGCAGGGTAGGCAGAGGGAACTTAAGAACCTAGTGTTAAGATTTGTTCAGTATCCCACATTCAATCGAAATTGAGGCATTGCGTGTTGATTGGCGGAACTCAACGTCGCGTTTTGCCTTGTTATCAGAACAAGGAAATGAAAACAATTAATATTTCATTTAAAAATATTACATTTCATTTCCTCGACTCGACATATAACCCACAACCTGTCGTGTGGGAAGTCACACGCTAGTGCCACTGCGCCACAGCAGGCCAATATTACATATTTATTGCCCCAAATAACCTAGTATATTGTAAAGACCAACATATTCACCTTGTTGTTCATTCTTATAGCTTTCACTTAACCTGTAAATTGGCTGTTAATTTGTTAGTAAACAAATAATTTCCTTAAATAAGACATCTCGAAAATCTTATGGCCAAATAAAAATGTATTTTAAACGATATGAGCTGTTTAAGATGCATAAAAGATACTCTCAAAGACAGCTTCCGACTTGATCGAACTAATAAATTCTGAGTCGACTTTAAGTGTACTTAATTTAAGGGGTCCTAAAAGTAATAATAAAATTTTACACGCCACAGAATTACGTAAAAATGAATATATTCAATCCTAAGATTTACTTATGCAACAGAAAGGTCAAATGTGGTATGGTAACATATATTACACATATGTATACTTTTGTATACCTAATTATTTTTTAATACATTTTAACTTAGATTAATATTTAAAAACTATAAACCGTAAAATAAAGAAAAGTGACACAATAATTTTATCACATAACTTATCAAAAATAAAATATTTTTTTAAATAACAATTTTATTAATTCGACCATCATAACTAAGAACTAAAGCTTTTTTTTTAATATAGAAGTATTTTTAAGTGATATTCAAAATTTTACATCAAAAGAAACAAACGTATTTCGGCACCGTTTCTACTCTATTTTATTCCGTGTTCGAAGTGGAGCGCTCTGGTTTCCATAGTTCACGGCCACCACTAAATCGGTGCTCGTAAAATTTTACTATCCATTTTTATGTTTGTTTGAGGTCCAATATCGGTTTGACCCGCCGTAGTTCTGATTGCTCTCTTATTGGGGAATAAGGGCCCGGTCGGATATAGAGAGATTTACAAGATATATCAAATATTAATGGATGGATGGACTTTACAAAAAATGTAACTATTATTATTATTCCATATTTTATGGCATAGGCAGTTAGAACCCAGTGATATTTTACTACGTTGTCATTACTGTAGTTTGATAATCTATACGTGTGATAATGAATATAAATTGTTTTTTTTTTTAATTCTCTGGAACCCACTATTGCAAAGACAGCCTCATACCAATTTTATAAATATTTAAACAACATTGTATAAAATTACTGTGTCTAATTAATTAGTCCCAAGAAACAGTTTCTTGGTAATCTTCGTATTCATATTCTAGCCTTACGAGTATATCGCTCGCTATAAAACATTGGTTTCAAAAGTGACGCCGCCCGTCGTGGCAACACAAAGGGGCCGAACACATAATTGTCAGTATATATTAGTCCGTGCTAAGTTTTTTAATGTGGAACATTAAGTTTAAGCCCCGCTTAATGATGCTACCTTTTATCGGAACAGTGGGTCTATTGGAAATGGCTATATAATATGGGAGATAAAAGAAGTAGATAATAGAAAAGTATTTTAGAGAAATTGATGTAGAAGTTGGTTTTAAATATGTTTTACATTTAAGTAATAAAATACGAATGTAATAGAGACATGTGATTTAATATTTAAATATGTTTTTTTAATATAATATTTATGGCAAGCGAGAAATGGGATAATGTCTATAATTAAAATAATAATATGTCCTTTATATTCTTTCTTGCGTGTGAGGAGACACAGAGACACACACACATATATATATATATATATATATATATATATATATATATATATATATATATATATATATATATATATATATATATATATATATATATGCATATATATATATATATATATATATATATATATATATATATATATATATATATATATATATATATATATATATATATATATATATATATATATGCATCTTATGTCTTAAACACTTCTGTAATATAAATTTGTTCTTTGCCCTTTATTTTTACACGAGCTATTCAAATGCTCATGTCACGTAGCTTAGTTACGTATTAATGTACGCAATTAATTAACGAGTGCTTACTTTTATGACAGTTGTTAATTGTAACCAGTATGCCACTTATAGGTACTTGTTATACGATATAATAAGGCCATTTGGTTCGCTTATGTAGGTATAGGTTAATGAATATAGTATGTATATATACATATAAGCGGAATGATATAATTTTATAGTTATATGCAGTTTCTTTCTAATGAATTTGTGTATAAATGAACAGGTATTTTGTCGATTCACATTTGATGAAATAAAATATTCAATATTTTCATTTCCTTGCTCTGGTAACGAGGCAAAAAGCCGTTGAGATCCACCACTGCGTCCAGATTTCAGCTAAGGTAAGATTCTCAGGTTCCCAGGTTCCCTCTGCCTACTCTGCTATGTGCATGAAGCTAAAATATTTTAGCCTTTACAAATTTTTAAGTAATATTATGATGAGGTCTGTCGTGGCGCAGCGGCACGAGCGTGTGACTGTAACCGACAGGTTCTGGGTTCAATCCCCAATCGAAGAAATGAAATATTTAATATTTTCAATTTAAATATTTAATGTTTCATTTGTTCGCTCTGGTAATAAGGCAAAGTGCGGCTCCGCCACTCAACACAATGCCTCAAATTCGGCGGAAAGTGGAATGGAGTGTCTTAACACTAGGTTCCCGGGTTCCCTCTGCCTACCCTGCCTCATGCGGGATAAAGCGTGAAGCTATAAAAAAATATATGTATGATATTCTCCTAAAATAAGTAAAATCATTCTTGACCACACAACTTATTATTTACTTATTTACAAAACAAACCTTATCGTTTTGTAACAATACAGCAAATATTAGTTAATTCTACAATATGCATAATATCTAGCAAATTATTTAATAAAACGTCTGCAATCGTCCCAATCAAATTTACATTAGTGTGACAAGTGCAAATAGATATCTAATAGACGAAGTAGTAATCATTCATTCCAAGTCATTCACTCGTTCATTCATTCTAAAATAGCTTTATCTGTATCGCACGGGAAGTCATAAAGCACTCAGCCAGTTTGTATCACTCATTGACTTATGTCAACTCTTTTCTTTAGTATGTATACATAGTTGTATACATATGTATATCTTTATATTGCATCGTATAGTTAAGTCTAAAATCGTAGATGCAGTGTAATAATTTATTAGTGAAATAATTAATTAATTAAAATACATTTTAATGTGAATAAATAATATGTTGGTATAATTTAACTTAACAGTTTCCGTGCGTTTGTTTTGATTCAATCGTTATCACAGATTTTTTTTCAACATCATTAAAACTATATTAAAATTAACTTTAACATTTATTTATAATCCGTAGCAATTTAATGAGAAATGATAAAAAAATATATTTATTACAGTTAAATAACTATCAACAATTATTATTCTGTTATCGGTTGTGTTTCGAAAACATGCCAGAAATCGTCATTATTAATAATAAAAATATATATACAATTAACATAAATATTTATGTTCATCCAAACGCAGCTACGATAACTTATCTAAATGTCTCTTTTACTGAACAATAATTGTTACATTATAATTATTATGATCGGAGCAATAAATAATTGACTGCCATTAATTACGATTCGATTGAGGGATGTCTCGTCTTATATAGAACGGACGTGCCTTAATTTGTTTCTACGGAAAGTACTTGTTACTTGGAAATAAAGTACTTAAATAATTAATTTATGGCATCGTTCCTCATTAATCATTATGGGTCATCAATTTATGATTAAATTCCTCAAATTTAATCGACATCGGGTGCCATATGCGGTTATGTATGTAGAAAGCGCATAGCTTATGTAAAGCGAACGAAGCGAAGAATATGTTTAAAATACTGAATAACACATTTAAATATGTAATTAATAACTATTAAAAAATATATGTGAAAGTTTTTTTTTTGACAGTAGGTACAGGATGTAACAGTTTGTTTCTAAAATAGGATAAAATATTACAAAAAGATACATTTTAATTGTATAATATAATTGGGTGATATAAATATTTATTACTTTAATTAAAGAGACATTATTACTTTAATTAAATTTAAATATCGTTAAATGTCTATAATTTACGTCTAAAATTGAATTAGTCATACTACTATTATAAATGTAAATGGCAGACATGATTTGTTTTAAAAAATTTAAATCTATCAATTTCAAACCCTTCAGCTGTTTTATATACCTAATAAATAAATATTCATATAATTCAAGTGGGCGATGCCATGTGGGACAGCCAGTTACATATAAAAATATTAGGTATTTATATATATATATATATATATATATATATATATATATATATATATATATATATATATATATATATATATATATATATATATATATATATATATATATATATATATATATTATATATATATATATATATATATATATATATATATATATATATATATATATATATATATATATATATATATATATATATATATATATATATATATATATATATATATATATATATATATATATATATATATATATATATATATATATATATATATATATATATATATATATATATATATATATATATATATATATATATATATATATATATATATATATATATATATATATATATATATATATATATATATATATATATATATATATATATATATATATATATATATACAATTTATTAACCGTCATATATGTACTTTTTATTTCACATTAGTTAATTAATATTCGTAATGAGGAAAAATGGCAATAATATAACTTACATATATACAAAAATAACTTTAATTTCTTTGTCTTGTAATTTCTGTAGCTTTTATAGAATTTCATTTTATTGTAATTTTTACAATGCATATAAAAATCTTCTTAAAAGTATCTTATACATTGTAAGATAAGTGCATTCCATATCTATAATCGATACTCATATTATCAGAATTAACAAGCTTTACACATCATTAAATAATTTAAATTATTATATTTTTTTAAATTGTAAAAATCAAACACAAAAGATATTGGTTTATTCTGCATTAGTGTATAGCAAATTAGGGTAGTATTTACGAGTATATTTTATTGATATATGATGGAATAGTTTAAATATTCTCAATTTTTTCTCAGCCACTCATCATTACTTCGAAGTAGAGTATATGAAATTTAATATCATTATATTATCTATATGAAACTTTCAAAGAAAAAATCTTGAATTAAAACGAAACAAACGAAAATAAAAAGCAACTTCACTTTCCCAAACAAGTCAACTGAATGCTAAAACATAAATATACTGAAACATTACACCGTAAATAAAATGATAGCGCAAGAAATCACTCATCTGTATCTTAAGTAAATAGAACGATTAGAAACTAATTCGTCTCAGTCATTTGGATGAGGTATGGCCGACGAGATGACAGATATCCACTTTGGCTATACGCTGAACGCTTGGATCGCAACTAATGAGCGTGCCGCAAAGTACTTACACAGTGTTTGATGCTGAAGAACTTTTTAATTAATATATAATTTTATATGTTTTTTAAATAATTTAAAAATAAGATAATAGCGCTTTAAAATATTTTACTCTACATATCTAAATTATTAAATTAACTTTATGTTGTATGATATAATGTTATACCACTGATTAGTAAGTCTACCAAAATTAGCTTGATTTCGGTTCAATTTTAAAATTTTCCTTATTTTGATTATTTCCTTGCGAACGATGCGGAAAAGTTTAAAACGCCGTCAGTAGTTATGTAAGTTATAATTATTGTATAACAACTGAAATTACAATGTTAAGGTCCTTTTTTATTTGTTCACAAAAATGTCCAAGATTTCTTTGTTAAAAATGTTTAATGAGAAATTATATTAGCTTAGGAATTATTTTGGATAGTTCTTCTTGCGTTTCACCATTCGATCGCCATATCGAGACCCGTAAATGAGACGGTTTCACTTCCGCTCTGGGGAAGGAAATATTTAATATTTTATTATTTTTAGTTTTGTTAATGTGGTTCACCGTTAGAGACAGCGCGTCTCTAAATACGAAATGTCTCAAATGTTAATCGGCAAGTAGAAAACGGAATTGTCTTAATTCTCGTTGGAATGTCACTCTGCCTACACTGCTAAGCGCAGTAAAGCTTAAAGTATATACTTAACTGCCATGTAAACATGTATATAGATATAGTCATTATATTATATCAGTTACCATGAATAAATCTAATAAATATAGTTTTATTTTTTTTTCCTGCATTGAGTACACGTCCTTATCAAAAAACGTTCCAGCCTGAACCGCTGATCTCGAGCACAAAGCGCGTCTGTTGCCTGAAAATTAACAGGCATGCAACATTAATGTGATTAATTCGTACAATTAGGGGCAACCATTTTGAAATTAATAAGTTATTTTTAATTACGAATAATTGCGTACCCAACTCGCGAGATTAATTAGGCCGAAGTGAAGCGATGAGTGTTTTACATTTGCGCTTAATGATGCGTAAATGGAATTAGTTTTAAATGAACATCGGACAGTGGATTGTTGTGGAGGATTACTGCTTAAAATGTTTACATGGAAGATCTGATAGCAGATGCTACATTTTTTTGCGTTAATTTTTCCATTAAGTAGAGGAATCTAGTGTTAAGACACTTCGTTCTTTACTTCACTTACCTTACGCAGCATTGAGGCAGTACCTTTTTTACCAAAACGGAGATATTAAAATAATAATGATATGTATAAACGTTCCCTCCAGAAGACAACGAATTCAGAGCTATCGCACTTATAATACTTAAATACTTTTATATATACGGAAGTGGAATGGAGTGTCTTAGCACGGGTCTTAACATGTGCGGAATACATCGTGAAGCTGAGAAGACTAATTTTCATAATTATTATACATTTTTAGTGGTTGATGTGAAGAGTTTCTTATTGACTTACCCACTAGTAAGAGAAGCTGATAGAGTGGCAGAACTTAAATACGCAATTTACGTAAGACCGTAGAAATATCTATAATATAATATATAGAACATATATCGAGAATTGTCCGCATCCGTTTGTTTGTACAACGTAAATATACGATTACGATTGTAAGTATTCCTAAAGATATTTTCCTCTTCTTATTAGAGAAAGTAGCATTGTTTTTGCCGTTTCGCACGCTACGTATGCGTTTATCTAACTAGTAGGAAAGTGGTGAACATACATAATATATTTTTCTTATAAGGCCGCTGTGGAAAAGCGGCACTGTAAACTCCATGATTGTTGATCAATTTGAGGAGAAGTGAATTATACAATTTCCTTCGCTACACAATTTGCACTATCTGGAAAACAGGGCAGTACGTCGCCGGCGGTGTCTTAAAACACGATTATTGGAGAGGATGCGGTGCAAAAGCAAGAAAAAATATTTTTCGGGCTTTTTATTCTTTATGTTTCATCTAAGTTTAAAATATTGTTTGGTTAGTTTTTTTTTCAGCTGCACGCTGAATCCCGCGTGGTGTGAAAAAGCCATATCCCAGTGTTACGACACTCCGTTCTGTTACCCACTTTCTGCAGATTTGAGGCATGACGTGGCTGAACTCAATACCTCGCTTTGCTTTGTTACTAGAGAGCAAAGAAAAAACAAGAATTTCATTTCCACGTTTGGGAATCAAGCCACAACTAGTCGTAGCTTATAATCACATACTTGTGACTGGCCTCAAAGTCCTAAGTGACAGAAATTAATGTCACTCTTTTATCTACCAAAACGGAGACATAAAAATAATTTGCCATACTAATTTGAACCAACTATTCCAATTGCAATAACAAAAGCATAATTTATATTAAAAAAAATATCACAAAAAATATCTTATCACATACATAGATCACAAAATATGGCCAGTTCAGATTTGAAGCCGCATGTATGCATCAAGTAAACAAAACTAACGCTACTGCACTCTAACGGTTTCCGTAGCGACGTTAATTTACTCGACCACTGTTTTTGTAGAGCGTGAAGCTATTTAATAGTCATTTGTATACCATTTTTATATAAGAACGAAACCTTCGTTCTCGACGTGAAACATTATCTCCCTAATTAGCATGTTATCAAAGAGATTTATGAAATATAATTAAATGTATTCATAACGACGTTACTTCTTATATAACTATAAACTTGCCTGTAATGTGACGCGCAAACTATTATATTAAACATATTTTTGATTGAATGTTTCAGATTTTGAGTTTAAAAATATACAAATAATTTAAGTAAATACTTAGCTTCACGCTATATCCCTAGCGGGGTAGGCAGAGAGAACGGAGCGCCAAACGCTACGGTCTCGGCATACTTCTTTCGCCTCGTTCACTGTCATCATCCTCTTCATACATGCCCGGGGGTTCCTCACACTTTTTACGTGACCTTACTCCAGTATCATAGATACTATGTTTTCGAAGGTCATCCGAGGTCTCCCCTCCCTCTTTTACCACTCATTTTTATAAAATGAAATTCATTCCTTTATAAAATTTATTGTTCTTTTAATTTAGCCTTCCATAGATTCATAGTAAATAGGCATTTCTCATTTCATAGATACTTAATTGTCATAAATCAACAGTATTTAATAATTAATTGTGTCTCTTTGGTTTCGTTGAAATAAGCAAAAAAAAGCAAAACCAAAAAATTACTTAAATTAAATAACTCATTTATTCAAAATACGAGAACCGACAAATTATAACTATAAACAATTTTAGTGTAATTAGTACACGTTAATTATGAGAATGTGTATGTTAATTTCTTTTAACACTTTCAACTAAGAAAAAATATTCTTAATTTATTATTGTCTTTCTCTGAATAAAAGCCATTAATTAAAAATCAAGATGTGTGGAATTTTCTTTTATAAACTTTTATCAAAATCAGACTTTAAATAAATTTTCACTTATTAAAACACTTTTAATATAATGCATTTGTGTTATGTAAATTAGTTTAAACGAGCTTTCTTTACAAGCTTTTCAAGCTTTTCTTTACAGAATGAGAAAAATACCGATATCGGTGTTTACTTCACATAATACATACCTCAACGACAACTAATACTTCCTAAAAACTATAAAATATAACGTTGATGTAGGTAATCTACTCGTCATAAACATTGATAAGAATAATTATTAGGTTATGATATAAGTGCGCCAAAAATTGTAATATAGAGGCTGTTGATATTATGTATATTTGTTTATTTCTTTCTAAATTGTTTGTTATTAGTTGTAAGAAAAGCTGTAACTTTATTTTTCACTGTGTTTATATGGAACAATATTTACAGTAAGACATCGAGTTTGAAAGAGTTTTAATAATGCACGATGGTTATGTATATATTTGATTTATCCGGAGCATTTCCTCAAGTAGGAATCGAATCCACATTGTTTAATTTCTTCTTTAGCTTCAGCAGGACAAATTGCAGTATTTAATGCTGCCCCATAAAATGAATATGTTTCAAATTTAGTCAAAATACGAAAAATGATTTTGTCTGATTTATGTGTAATAAAAATAAAATGAAAAATAAAGAGAATATATGAATTTCATATCGGCTATGTTAGCCATAAACAATATATAAGAAATAAAAAATATTGCAAATCGACGAGCCCTAAAACGTACATTAAATAATTATAAAAAATACTCGCTCAGTAGTCATAAGTCTATGCTGATAATTATTATTCAAGCTAAAAGACGATAATTGGTATTTCCACCAATGATCGTCTTAGACAAGCAGGTGAAGGCCTATTCTACTGTGACACCGTTGCAACTTGCAAATTAAAAGCAACGGAGCCAATCATTGCTTTATAATTTCAACGTTTACATAACTTTAAATGCGTTTCCATCACTATTTTCTTCAATGATAGAAAGAAACCAAGATAGAAAGAAACCAGTTGTAGCGCAGAGGTACAAAGGTGTGACTGTAAATTCAGATTCACTCGAGGAAGTAAAATATTTATTAATTTCATTTTTTTGTTCTGGTAACAAGGCAGATAGCGCAGTGTTAATTGCCGCCATTCCACTCAACACGCAATGCCTCAAGTTTGACGGAAAGTGGGAACGGAACGAAGTGTCTTAACAATAGGTTCCTAGGTTTCCTCTGCCTATCCAGCCTTGTGTGGGATCAGCGTTAAGCTGACAAAATAAGTAAATAATAAAATGAACACTTCTCAAAAAAATATTATTATGTAGCACAAAGTTAATCTATTACTTATCATATAACAATTAAAGCCACGTACGTCATACAAAAAACCGAACACACTGTATATTTTATCAAAATATATCTCGCGACCCGACCCCACTTACTATCACGCAATTAACTTTTTATTTTATTAGTGGTCCGCACATATATGACAACATCACAGCTGTTATCACCAATAATAGTTAGCGAGTTAGAAAAATCACGTTATATGGTTGCAACCACGGTAATTACGTAACACGGTTATCTTCTCGTAATTAACATTTTAATATCGATTTATCATTGTTTTTCCTAAATTAAATTGATTTTAGCTAAATTAGAAATGAAATAAATTACTGGTTGACACGTCTGTTAGTAGTGGAGAATGGAACGGAGTGGCTTAACACTAGGTTCCTAAGTTCCCTCTATCTAGTCTTACTAGACTAGACTACTGTCTATCCTGCCTTGTGCGATATACAGCGTGAAGCTGAAGAAAACCGCTTCAATTTGTGAATTTGAAATTTGAATGTCGCATTACTGGTGACCACTAAAAATCTAGGTATTCAAAATAATATGCTTAAATAATAAAATAAAAAATTAAGCTTAAATAATCATTTGTGTTCAAACATTTAAAATTATATTTGAAGTGAAATAAGCTAAATTATATCACAATTATATTAGTGACAATAAAATAATAATAAATAAAAAATGCTAATCACAGACTTTATAAGTATGACAAGTAAACCACTTTGACAAGTAATCAAATGACAAATGTTATGTCAAGTTTAAAATTATTATTTAGAAGAAGAATCTTTGAACCCACTTTTTCTCTTGTATGGAAGGATCTTTGAACCTACTTGAAGTGCCCAAAACGGCATTTTGCGCTATCTATATATATATATATAATTATATATATATATATATATATACTATATATATATACCAATATATATATATAGATAAATATATATACTATTATATATATATATATATATATATATATATATATATATATATATAGCTATATTTTATATATATATAGATAGCTCTATAGTATTATATATATATATACATATATAATATTCTATATATATAGCTATATAATATATATATTATATATATATTATATATCATGATATATATAATATTATAAATAAGCCGTTATGTTACATTAGCGCCGACAACATAACTAAATATATGTCATCAAATGTGAATATAGCGATCTGTTTATAGGAAAATAAACTTAATCAAATATAATTAAAAGACCTTTATTAATTTGTCAAGTTTTAATATATTTATTACACAAGTACAAATATTAATTTACAAATATTTATAATTTACAATAATAATAACAGTTCAAACTCCGATAATTTGGGTAGGAATAATTATTTTGTACTAAAAATAAAATTTATACATTGCTATATTTTGGTGCTATATGATTATAAAGAACTAAACATTAAATCATACAACATGCGGTACCCTTAAAACTATATTTACAAAATAATTTCAAATGGTTATGTACATCGCTCTGTATAGATATTATCAGATTTTGCTTAAAATTTCACATACACACAGCTTCACACTGTATCCCCCACATGGCAGGGTAGGCCGAGAAAACTTGAGAGCCTAGTGTTTAAAAACACTCCGTTCCACTTCCGTTTCCCACTTTCCGCCCGAAATTGAGGTATTGCGTATTGAGCGACGGACCTCAACGCCCGCACTTTGCCGTGAGCCAGAGCGAAGAAATGTAAACATTAATATATTTAATTTGAAAATATGAAATACTTCCTGTTCTTTACAGTCACACGCTTTTTGCCGCTGAGCCATAAAATCCTAGCTCTAGATTCATCTGTTACATTACTGAGCGAGGTTCAACCAGCATAGCCCCTTGACTATAATAAAACTATGCAGACATTTGGTTTTATTAAATACAAGCATCCCTAACTCAGTCCCGCTTACACCTATTATTCTATTGTAGCTAAATTAACACAATCTGTATATTCTTTTGTAATAACTATGTAACTGTTAAAGTTTTCTTCTAAAACCATTCAGCAGTTATTGCGTAAAAATGAAACATACATCTTCACTTATTTAACATGTATAATACTAGCATGTGTTTAAATTAAAAACTACTGCTGTCCACTTGTCTGAGTGCTCGGCGATGGTGAAGTAGGCACCGACTGCATTGTCAAATGT
Organism: Eueides isabella; assembly: GCA_019049475.1. Taxonomy (NCBI): domain Eukaryota; kingdom Metazoa; phylum Arthropoda; class Insecta; order Lepidoptera; family Nymphalidae; genus Eueides; species Eueides isabella. Next base: position 6,690,568 of record CM032405.1, read on the forward strand.
GCCGGCATCATTGGTGGCAAAGGTCGCCCATAAATGATGGGGAAAGTACTCTGCTGAAGGGGATGTGGGTACATTGGTGAGGGTGACGAGAAAACTGAGCCATCTTCAACTCTCTATCTCCGCCTCTTGCACACGTTTGCGCTTTAGCGCGCCGATTTGAAACCAGATTTTGACCTGCAGACAAAATAAATTTTTATTAACATATTCAAATTAAACCACAGATAAAAATTACAACTTACAAATTATAATTTCATAAATAATTTTGTAATTATAATTTTATATAATTTACTAAGTTAACGAAATGGTTAATTGGATATTAAGTATCATCAGAATTCTTAACTTTACATAATAATAAAATTATTGCGTTAAATTTACAACACACGATAACATAGTAAGCTACATATTTTAATAATTAGCATAATTCTTACTCATTATTTAATATTTACGATCTAGCGATGTTAAGAACAGGTTCACAAAAGCTATAACGTTATTAGATATGCGTTAAAAAACTTTTTAATTGACTTTTGTTTAGAGTAATATAAGATATAAAAGAATAATAAAATCTTTTAAGCTAATGTATAAACAGTTACATTAAATAAAAATGAACAAGGATTGCTTAATTTTATGACGAAAAAGAATACCTTACCTAAAATTTGGTGTACTTGTCGTGGGTAAAAAGCCAGTATAATATAAGATTTACATCGTAAACTGAACAGTTATTTAATTCATCGAGTCTATATACTCAACAAAGTATTGGTTTCAAATTCAGAAAAAATACGTTTTCATAATAAAAAAAAAATGCTTTGGATCCATTTACGGATAAAAAACAAAATTAAATCGCGATTTATCAGAACGTGTTACGTATAGTATACACTTAGTTATTTCTAGGAATGGACCTGCAGTTAATTTAAAATATAAAGTTAGTATAATCAAATATATAAAGAAATACTACATTAAAGCACATTTACCTGTGTCCTCCGAGAGGCCTAGCGATGAAGAGAATTCTGCTCGCTCAGCTATACTCAAATATTGTTTATCGACGAAACTTGCTCTCTAGAGCACGCAGCTGTTGCGCCGTGAAGGGAGTCCGAGGCTTGCGGTTTGTTTATGTTTTCGTAAGTTGCATTTTAGCTTGGGAGGCTCGCCGTTGGCATCTGAAGAGAAAATAGAATTTAATATGGATATCTATTGTAGCTGTCTAACACGCTGTAAACCCGCATTTAACGGAAAAGCAGAGGGATTCTATATAAAGACACTGTGTTCTCCACTTTCTAATATTGTTATAATATTATTTGCGGAGGACAATTTGTTAGTGTAGTATCATTAGTGAAACGCAACGCAGCTCTTACACCAAATAGTAAAGTAAAGTAATAAAGAGATCACTTTATTATTGTAAAATCAGATAATCCGCCGTCGTGGGCTTACTGTTAAAGTGAAATTCCGTACGAATATGCTACAATCTCCTTTTCTAAGTTATAATAAATTAATATTTAGAC